>VDFB02193867.1:436977052-437042724 GCA_007258455.2 Sequoia sempervirens
TTAGCAGTAAAATAGGAGCAAATAAAGCTTTTGCTTGCTCAAACACAAAGGCATGAGGTCCAAGTAGCTCCTTATATTCCACATCAGCCTGTTCAGGAGGAGGTTCGTAATTTTAAATTTCCAAGTTTCAAGCAAAGTGAGTCTCTTAAACCTTTTAAAATCAAGGTTCCAAATTTTAGAGATGTTTTACCAATACAAGAGCCTATGCTAGTACAACCTGAATTTGTTAATCCTCAAGACCAGCCACATGAAGCACCTATTTTCCTTCAATAAATTCAAGAGATTCCTCAAGTTCCCTCTATTTCAATAGCTCAGTCCCTCCAAGAGCCCATGAACTCTCATTTTCAATCATATCAAGAGCGTGAACCAAATCATCAAGGTACTAAATAGTTATGGCAGCCTTCTTGGACCAATCATCCATACTTCAAAATGTTGAATCTAGTTCAAGAGGCTCCCATTCCAAGTTTCAAAGATCCTCTTCTATTGCAAAGTCAAGTACATGTAACAAATCCAGCTATGAGTCTTCATGAACAGTCACCTATTCTTATTCAAGGGATCCAACTTATGCATGCATGTCCTGATGCCATTTTCCAAGTAGACTTGCAACAGGAGAGGAATGAACATGACCAATCAGGACAGCAGGTTGAGGAGTTTGAAAAAGGTATGAAAGGCGATGATTTCATGTTCTTATCTAATGAATTACCTTCCTTTATTGAGTAGGAAGATGTCAAAAAATGTGATGAGTTGCTGGTTGAGGTCAACAAATGTGACAAGTTGGAAGCTTCTCATCTAATTCCAAAAGGTCATGCAAATGATGATTGTGAGGAAGCCATATTTTGGAATGATCTAGAGTCCTTTGTTTTGCACTTAGATGATAATCAACATCAGGTTGAACATGTTTTAAACAAAGAAATAGAGGTTGAATCTCAGGATTTAGCTAATTTGTTTGAGCAATTACCTGAATTTATTGATGAGAATGAAGACAACACATGTTTACTAACATCAATGTCTACCTTTGAGCAACAGAGTGATGAGACTCATCTAAGTCCAATTCAGGATCATGAATTAGATGTGAATATGTTTTTAGGCATAATAGAGGTCTTTTGTTCTAACATTGATGATAGTTTGATGCCATATGAGCCAGCAGTATGCAATTAGCCTGTTCAGATCAAAGAGCCACACATTCCTTCATTTCTTTTATGTGAACCATCTCTTTCAGTTTAGATTGAAATTGAGGCAACAAGAAGGAAAAAAGGAAATCTTACACTGCATGCAGTGGAGCAGTCTAATCAGCAAGATGGAGTGCCAACAATTTATCAACATGAAGACAACAGTAAGAGGCCAAGCTTTATCCTTTCAAAGGGGTGTCCAATCAAGTATTTATCATACGAAGAGTCTATAGAATTACAACAAGTCATGATTCTGCCAAAGCATGTGATTGCAACTGCGGAGCAGCAGGTTAAGCTTAGTTATATGCCTCAAAATAATATCTTTGGTGGTCAGTCGAATAAGGAAGGTATGCTTTTTATGATGATCCAAACTATGTTGATGGCAATTTTTGCCACTAAGGAGTGGCAGTTAGTCAAATCTCTCTACTTCTTGATTAACCTTACGGATTTGAAGCATCTTTTGTTATTTAGGAAGGGCAGTTATTTCTCACAACCAGTAAATGGTCATGTCTGAGCACTAACACTGTTGGTTAGTGTAGGGGTAGGGTAGAATTTTTAGTTTTTGCTTTTAATAAGTGCCCTGTGGCACGTTTTCATTTCAGTTTTGTCATGTTTTCAATAAGTGCAGTTGCTGCACCTGGTTTTCAAATTTTGTCTTCAACAAAATTGTAGAGTTTCCTTCTTTTCACTATCGTGATTCATTATCATCCTTCTCAGATTCAGGAGTCTTGTATTTATTGAATGTTTAAGATGCGAATTTAATGTGTTTTATTTCAAAGCCTTTAAATTCCTATCACGTTCATGAATACATGTACACGGAAAAAGCAATTTTAGTGACAGATCATAAGTTGTGCTGTTAATTTATCCTCTCCTTTAGGTTGTGAAAATATCATTTTCCTTCATTAAGAATGGATTATCAGGCCTTCTGATGAGACACTTATGTAATTAGATTGCCCAATTTGAGTTGTGAAAATAGATTATGTAATAATCAATTGTGAATCAATCTACTCATAAATATCAATTGGGTGCATCACCAAAGTTTTAGTTTTAGTTCATGCATTCATTTCAGTCCTTCTTACCCTTTTTCTCAACAAATCATTCAAGTACCTAAATTGATCATCATATAGGAACCAACCTAGAACCTGGAGGTCTATCTTCGCCATAGGAATACCCACAGCCTGAAGATAGTTCCCATGTTTCAACAGATTGCTGAATTTAATCATTCATGCATAACGGGTGCAATCTGATTGACTACAGAAATATGTTTAGGATTGCAATTAAATGGCATCCTATTCCAAACATTCTCCCACTTGACATTATACATTGCAATTATTCTAAACAAGGAATCATTATTATTAATCAAGTACAAGACTCAAGCCCAATGGCCTTCCTACACCAAGAGAACTTATCTGTAAGATAACCATCCAAAATTAACAATGGATCCACATCATTGCCAAATGCTTCCACTGAATCATGATACTAAGCAACCCATGGCATCATGATGCATACAACCAAAACCACATCACTATCATAAGCTCACACCAAATCTATGTATCCAAGCTCTCCATGACATTGTGATACCAATATGCAAACAAGTCCTTGTATATCCACCATCCTACAAAATAAGACTCCAAGGTAATAACACACATATACATGTGATAAAAAACCTTCGAAGTAACTCACTGTAGTAAAGTGTAGCTAGTCCAAGAGAGGTACCCCTCTCATACATAACACATATACCTTCTTGAACTCCCATTGCACAGGCAATGTAAAATTTGAAAAAAAGATCACAACATTAACAAGTCCTCCTATATCACTTCACATAGAGGATGTGGCTAACTCCTCTATCATAGTGTCAAAACTGTGTAAAGTAAGATCTCCTTCAACACTCCCAAACTGAAAAGATATCAACATCTAGCCATTCAACTTATAATGAAACATGGCAGATGTTAGATGTAAACCTCTCACAAAAAGTAGATCAAACTTAGCAAAATATTTCCACAAACATAAGGGAATATTCCCAAAGCCACTAAATATCTCTTATACCTCTCCTACCCAAATCCTTAGAACTAACTCAAGTTCAAGATTGCAAGGAGAACAACAAAAATACATAAAATCATGCATCTACTTCTCAAGACTAATGCATAAGAGAAGACAAGATACATATTAATAATGCATCTAATAATCAAGCATGCAACACCTCTTAGATCATTTTACCTACCAAGTAGACCAAGAGTGGGATACAAGATTGTCATGTGCATACAACACCAAGCAATATAGGCTTTCAATAAAGATAATCTTCTCATCAGGTGTATGGTGGACTCACATCCATTTTCAAGTGTAGGATTCTCAATCTTTACTGTTGAAAAATGTTTTCTTACAAGTAACCATTCCAACATATATCTCTTAACATAAGAAATATCCGGCCTAACCCAAGTCTCTCTAGTATCCACGAGCACCTTCCAATCAATCCATGTCAACTTCAAATTCAACCTAAATAATCATGAAGCTACAAGCAAATGATTAATACTCAAAACCAAAGAGAACTACATCCTCTCCAAAAGGAAGAACAATAACACATTTACCAAAGACTCTAAGGGTCCTCCATGAAACAAGATGTTAAAACCTCTTCAAATCACATGAAGATAACCATATCGTACCAAAGCTCCCACTGAACTGTGATACCGAGCAATACATAGCAACAAGATAAACAACAAACCATCACTGTCAAAATCTCCCGCTGAAACATGTAACCAAGCTATCCATGACATTGTGATAACCATCTCCTAAATGAAGATCATCCATACATGCAAACCATGGGCTCAAAACCATGAGCTCCAAAGCCATGGACCATTACAACTATCACAAAACCATGTGTTAAAAGACCACTAAAGGTTAATCCACTAACTCTAACCCAAGAACTAGTTTAACCAAACTAACCCCCCCTATCACCTAGGAGAACTCCTCTCTTACTGGGCCTTTCCTTTTAGAGATTGAGCAAGCCATACTAGGTCTTATAGCCATCAACCCAAATACATTGTAACATACCTCTTTTACAAATTTTGCAATAACACAATAGTAAAAGCTCCCACTACAGCCAAAAACCTTCAAACTTTTAAGAGAAAGGTGCCCCAAACTCTACCCAACTGTTAGCTCTGATACCAAATGTTGAAAATGAAGGTGGAAATTGTAGCTTAATACTTTGTAAACCTATGAGATTGTAGATCTAATTAAGTTTTCTTTGTTACAAATTCTTTGTATGTGATTATCTGTTTAGATTCATTATTACGAATTGTAGAAGTAGGCATAAGATTGTAGAAGAATAAGACCAAAAGATAGAAGTGACATGGAATATACGTGGAGAAACCCTTTTGGGAAAAAACTCCACCACCAGAATCAATAGTGCTTATATTATTTAACCTTAGAACAAGATTACAATAACACTGTATCAATCCTTGATTGAGATGATTCTTTTTCCTTCAACAATTCTTCTTCACAACCTGTAATAAACTTTCATGTCTCCAAGCATGAATCCACACATCCCATGCCATGCTTCACAAAAGTACTCTCTTGGAACTCTCTTCAACTTGCTACAATAAATAGACAATTGTGAACAATGTAAACTCCAAAGAGTTGACAATTACAAGAGGATAAAGCTCCTCACAAATATCTACGCCATTCTTGTGCAAGTAAAGTGCTTCCATGAAAGACAATGTTGAACCAAGTCCTTCATCAATTTGGGCATTCCAAACTAAATTCTTAATTGATTGTTGGTTTCAAAGATATCTTGTAAGCTTCTCCTCAAATTTGGCACCCAAGAATGGGCCCCACTTAACTAAGCCTTGTAAATATCTTCTCATGCAAAGGTGTTAACTCCAAGATGCCAACTTGGGTGCCCAAGGTGGGTCCAAGTCAATCTTTGCTAACTGAAACATCTCTCCATCAATTCATGCAAACATGATGCATGATTGATCATCCCCACTTAATTGAATGTATCACTTGTTATATGTCATGCAATTCAAGTCATTAGTCATGCATTCCAAGTCAACTGAAGTCAACTAGCATTCAACTAAAACTAACTACATGCAACTGAAGATAACTGAACCATAACTGAATTGAACTGAAATGAACTAAACTGAATTGATACTGAACTGAACTAAACTGAACTGAATTGAACTAAACTAAACTGAACTAGACTGAATTGAACTCCACTCATGTAAATATCAATTCCTAACTTCTAGGATCTTTATATGCATTACTAAAGTGTTATCTTTCTCCAAACAGTTAATTGAACTCAAGGTGGGTTCCACCTTCCATGTGGGCGCCCCATGTGCTCCTATTTTGTAGGATCTCTTCTTGGGCATCCCCACATGTTCCTATCATTTAAAATTAATTACAAATGTCAATTTACATTTTCATTTCATTTGAATTTAATCTCTTTCTAATCCTAGTGTTGGGGAACACTTTCCAAGGACTTAGGAGATACATGAAATATGTTTAGGATTGCAATTAAATGGCATCCTATTCCCAACAACACAAACAATTATAAATTCAAGGCTCTCCATTGAGATGGGGATAGAAGTTATTGCTAGCAACTCATAATGATTAATATTTTTTACTGTAATGTTTCTTGCACCTTCCAAAGCATGCAAATCAATAATTGGAAACACATGATGCAAGTTGGTTTTGATTGTCTCAGGAAATCATGAAGCAACATTGATTTGGTCTTGATTTCTGTTCGAGAGTACTGCATGTCAAAAAACTTGACTTTTTACTATGAACACACCTATGTTTGAAAAATTTCTACACAAGAGCTAAAAATAGATCACTGATTTTTCTTCAAAAAAGGCAAATTTTTGAAAAAAAGTTTAGTTATGGGTTTTGTAGACAATCTCGTTTGGAAGAGACCCTAATCATCATATTCTAAAAAAGCTAACTTTTTCCCATGCATGCAAGATCATGGAAGATTTCCTAAAAAGTAGGGCCAAAAAACTAAGGTCTAGGCTTTGTAGACAACCTCATTCTGAAGAGACCTAGATCGTCAATTTTTAAAAAGATGAAGATTTCCCGAACATGCGTGATTTCCTCAAAAATAGAGATCGACATGCAAATTTTTAAATATTTCCAATCTTCGAGAGGAGTGAAAAATAAGTAGACCCATATTGATGGAACTTGAAAATTTTGACCACCTGTTTCTAAAACGTGATGTCCTAGAAAAATAGACCATGCAAAAACGTGCCTCTATGCTGCCTAATCTTGAATCCATGAAGAACACTGAAAAATTACTCCATTTAAGCCTCCAAATCTCAATAAGAAGAAAAATTTATGTTTCTTCCTTGAAATCCAACATGGAAATTATGAAAAATGAATGCTCAAAGCTTACTTAATTAGGGTTTGGAGATAAAAAGCATTTTCATGCAAAACCCTATTATTTTGGAGCTTGCATGCAAAAAATATTTGACTTCGTTTGCATCAACATGGAGAATTCCTAAAAAATAGGTTGGCAAAAAGCATGCAGATGTGAATGTTTTTCAAAAAAATTCTAAGGCAAGTTAACTTGGGCGCCTTCCTTGAAATAAGGCGCCCAACTTCACCAAAGATAGAAAAATTTTGCCATTTTCAAATTCTATTCGTTTCTGCCTCTGTTGAAGCCTTCTTTTGACTTTGAAAATCCATCAAATTGGCACTGGCATCTAATAATCTTTGTTTGACCATGGAGATCTCATCTTTGACCACTACTGAAGTGATCCCCAGCTTTGTTCATTATCTAATGACATTTTATTGTGATCATACACCCCAAAAACTGTTGACGAAGGAGAAATGGAAGAAAACATGAACAAAGAAAAACATTATTGAGGCATGAAAAGAAAGGCGCCCTCCTTGAAAAAAGGCACCTAACTTTGCCAATGTTAGAATTTTTTTGATATTTTCAACTTTTTTCGCTTTTCATGCTTCTGGAAGCTGGTACCACCTGTATGGGCATCATTTTCTGCCAATCTATGAATAACTGAGACTGAAGGTCATTCAATATAACAAGCTTGATCGAATATGAGTTCAATGATACCTCATGTCAGCCTTTGTCAGTACATTCAACTGATTTTCCAAGATCCAAAACCAAGCTAACGGAGAAGTTTTGATGTTTTTCAAAAAACGTAAAAAAAATTATGTGTTGAAGGCTTGGGCACCCTCCTTGAAAAAAGGTGCCCAACATCTCCAAACTTAGTTTTATTTTGAGGATTTTGAATTTTTGAGTGTTTGATCTGGGAGAAGAGGTAGATGGGGAGGACTTAGGACTTTCTACTTTAGGTGACTTGATTTTAATGACATTCGCTTTGGGAACAACCTCCACAAAGGGTATCATCACGGAACACATCATAGCATCAGCAATTAAAGATGGAATATAATTCTTAAGAGTGGAGACAACTGAATCCCAACCAATAGCCACTAAATCACAAAAGTGAACAACTTCTAGGTCAGCTTGAACTATGACCACCAGATTATTTGCAACTTTAAGGAATGATGTAAAGTAGAAGTTACGACACCCATAGCATAAATCCAAGGTCTCCCCAAAAGAAGATTGTAAGGAAAAGGGCCAAGCATCACATAAACCAAAGTAGGTAAGGTAACGGGGCCTAGCTACAAAGGCAGTATTATTGTGCCTAGAGCTTGGCGGTTGGCATTATTGAACCCATGAATGTACAAAGAAGAAGTAGCTAGAGAAGATGAATCAATTTTAGTCTCAGGTAGTACGTCAATACCAAAAACGTTGAGAGCTGATCTAGTGTCAATGAGAGTACGCCTAATGTCAATGTTATTAATAGTAATTATAATCATCAAAGGGTTCTATTGCTTCTACACATCTAGAGACAAGAGTTCTTGCAGATGGAATGTAATATTCAACAAATCTGCATGAATATGAGCCAACAGTGCATTAACATCCGTAGGCCTAGCTGAGGTCGACAAGAGGATCTTCTGCAAGGCTTCTTGAAGCATTTCCTGATAAATTAGAGTGGTCTGAAGCAAATCCCAGAGTGAGATCTTAGCTGGAGTGACACAAAATTGCTCGACAAGATCATAATCACCTGGTGCTTTAGTCGCAAGTTTAGGCATTGAAGGAAGACTTGGTTGGCAAGGCGGTAATGAAGTAGGATCTTGAATAGGTTGACATGTAGGAACAAAGGGTTGTTGATCCAAATTATATTTGTTTCTTCTTGTATTGTATGTGTGCCCAACAACATTATAAGAAGTAGAGTTCGTAGCTTTTACAAACCTTAAGTACAAGTCTAGTGAATCATCACGATATGAAATTCCATAGACAAAATTATTGTCTCTTGGAGAGGGGCTAGTTGGGGTCAAGTAAATGATAGGTTTCTTAGGGATTGGAGGAGCCACAAAGACCACCACTACATTTACCGACTCAGCTTGTAGAGAAAGAGTTTGCTCGAAAGATTTACAAATAGGGGACGATGCTTCTAAGAAATCGTCTAGAGCATCATCTAGCATGTCAAAATCTTCCTTAGAGAAAGCAATATCATAGACAATGTGAAAAGATTGTAAAAATAGATCTGGCATGCTTCACGTCGGATTCACCAAAATGTGAGATAAGAGGGATTCGTTGCACACAGATCTCTTGGTTCTCAAGAGATCACCAAGGAACGAACTACCCTTATCCACCTCAACATAAATGAAATGAAGAAATCACAAAGGGAATGTACACGAGCTAACTTTTAGGGAAGACTACTTCAGATCCCGGGAGAGTGAAACTTCTAGATTTCTGCCTTTGACGGAGGAGCTCTCAGCCAAAGGACATTAGCGCAAATTCAGGATGTCATCCAAATGGTGCACTGGCATCCTAAGCAATAGAAAGCTCAGGAGCTCAGGCAGACAGAATAAAGTCTCACTTCTTAACTCAGATCTAAGGTCTTCTAAACAAAATAATCAAACAAAGAACAAAAACTTTAAGAGAAGCATAAGGAGAACTTGGAGAATACTTACCCTCAATTGGGTGTTTGAGTCTTCACTCCAAGCTCTGCTTCATAGCCTACACATAGAAGAATGAGGGGAAAATGTTGGGGCTGTATAAGGGTCTGCCTCAGTTAGACCCCCATTTTGGTGTTTCCACCTCCACGGATAACCAAATAGAAAATGAGTGTAACTAAAATGGACAAAACATGTGGTGAAAGCAAAACCCACTTCAGGAGTAGAACCCACACCACTAATTAGTAGATGAGAAAATAAGTAGAAAAGAGTGAGAGAGAGAGAGAGCATTACCCATGGGCCTAGGCCCTCTTCAGAGCACATAGACACACAGTTGAATGCTTGCTTGAGAGTTATAGATGTTGGAGGGACCTCAGTCTGGCAGAGCTTCGCTTGTAGAAGTGTTGCTTGTCAAGGATGAGAGAAATCTGAGAGTGAAGTTGAAGAGAGCTTGAGTGAATGAAGTTGGACCCCCCAAAATGAGAGAAAATGAGGGGTTTTGTTGCATGCAAGGGTGCAAAGAGTTGTTACACCCAAAATCCTGACTGCCAAGACATGTGTCAAGAGTCAAGATTCGAGATTCCTTATTTCAAACTCAAAAAAATGACAAGACACTAGCGCGCTGCACAGACGTCCAAGACATCAATTTCCAAGAAATGTGTCATTAGGCTTTTGTTGATTTGCCACTGGTCCACATGGAGATAGAAATGTGATATTTTGATCCATGGGATTTTTCCATTAATGCTCTTAGGCATCATAAATGCTAGGCAAAGTGCAAAAATGTGGAATTTCCCCTAGGTGCAATTCTACGATATTATAGTATGGAAACCAAGGTACATGTGTAATACTCATGTTTCTTTTGCTACCCTAATACTATGCATTTACCTTTGCAGCAATAATCACTTCCATTGCATATATGAATATATGTGTGGTATGCTATGTTTAAGTTATTCGCTTAAAATAAGCATTACATTATTCACTTACCTAGCATTACATATGCATTGGTAACTATTCATACTATTCAATATATATTATAATGATTAAACATTATAATATATATGCATTAACGTATATATATATTAAAACCATTCAGTTGCCCATAATATACATATATAAATCAAATGTATATGTGTATATTAATATATATGTATGTATGTATACATTATCAAATATGTCCCTATATATATAATATACCATTATTTAACATTAATTATATATATATATATATATATATATATATATATATATATATATATATATATATATATCGATAAGTATATATACCAAGTATATATATGAATCCGTTGATTTCTCATGTGTATCTTGTATCTGTATATATGTATATGTAAGTATTTCTACCTGCGTGTGCACATAAGCGTATATGCCCATATGCATGAGTTATCACATATATACATTTAATTTATATATGTATCAATTAACATATATATCATATACACAAAGAAGAGCATATATCCAATAGAGAGAATCAATCACTTTAATTCAACCAAAGGAAATTAAAGACCAATAAAAAAGCATTCCAATTATCCCACAAACTACGACCAAGGGTTTGCTTACCAAATCTTGAAACTAACTTGACTTAACTCGACTAAACTAGGATGTGAGTGTGTGATAACTCAAGTAAGTACATTAGGGGTTACCATACCGAACTCCTCTCCTAGGTGATACTCTCTCTCCTCACTAGAGGGCTCAATTCTTTCCTACATCCAACTTAGTGCATCATAAAAAAGTTAGTCGATCACATGAAAATCTTATCCATAATATATCATTTGCATCATTAAAGCATTAAAAAGCAACAACATCATAATGCATATTTATGTATTTCATTTATCAATCAAACATATGAAAGTCATGATTTTGCATTTAACATCATATTTACTCATAAAGGTAAAAGTAATCTAGTAATTGAGAAATGGGGTGTAACATACTTCCCCCCTTATGAATCATTGTCCTCGATGATTTAAAATACCAAAACATATAGATAATGTCAAATAAAAGTTTTACTTTCAATTTTCTAAATCATGCAAGAAATAGATATAGTCCATTAATAACATAATGACTTTAATATTATCCAATCTCGTCCTTACTGAACCTTGCACTGAGTGACTTCACTAATGCATTGGAATAATTTGTGTGCTTCAAGCAAACTTCCACTCTAAAGAACTATACATCATAATTATATTAGTGACAACTTAATATGCACATCATAAGTACAATAGTGACTATATCCTACATGACACCTATACCACAATGACTGGAAAAACATGTTTTCATTGGCTAACACACAATTATCCTTAGTGTAACCCCAATAGAAAAGGAATGTTGGTGCATTGTGCATTGCACCGTGGGTCCCATCCTTTCTTTGGTCTTTACACCATTGAACGACTCAAAAGTTGAGATGATCCATCATTAACACTAATATTTTCCTTAAGCATAATAGTACTGCCTCTTGACCACTATCCATCTCAAGGACAATAATTCTCTTAGACACCTATCAATTTTGAGCATAATAGTACTACTTCTTGACTCATGCTTTATATTAGCAAAGTTTTCCTTGATCATCCTAATCTATTCTTCCATTTATAACAACATTTCTGAACTAAGGCTAATCCCATTTCCTAGCTTATCCTAGCTTATAGGAATTAGGCCCTTTCTTCCATATAATGTTTCAAATGGATCAAATTTCATTGTGAAATGAGAAATTATTATTGTAAGAAAAGTACTCTACAAATCCATCAGGTCTTGGTTTACCCTTTTTGCTTGACTATATTTCTCGAGATATTAAATTGAGCT
The DNA here is from genome assembly GCA_007258455.2 of Sequoia sempervirens. Taxonomy (NCBI): domain Eukaryota; kingdom Viridiplantae; phylum Streptophyta; class Pinopsida; order Cupressales; family Cupressaceae; genus Sequoia; species Sequoia sempervirens. The sequence goes on from VDFB02193867.1 coordinate 436,989,010, forward strand.
TACATTCAATTAAATTTTTCAACGAGGTGATTATGGTTTACTCAAAACCTTGACATTACTTGTGTGTCCCTATCTAAGATAACCTTCTCAAGAACGCCAAGCAATCAAACACTACTTCACACAAATTTGCAGTTATGACTGGAACCTTTACAAAAAAAAAAATCAATAAGAAATTGGTTACCTTGGTGAGTCTTTCCACCATAGCATTATGCCAAATCCATTAACATAGAAAGATCAAAAGTATTCTAATGATCCACCACTTTCTTTCTAGGATTTTATGAGAATAGACAAGTCCTGCTATGAGGACATCATGTCTTCATCCTTTGGAATTTTGGACAATTTGCTACATACAATGCAACATCTCCCTCAATTTCCTTCCAAATTATAGTGGTTTCATATCAATCAATAATCTCGTCATTCTAGTTTGCACTGAATATGACAACTTATTACACCCCATTCCTTAACTCTTCAAAATTTGGTACTTAGGTTCTCCTTTTGATTCATAATTAGTCCATCTGAAATAAATGAAACATCTTCCTTGGAGTTATACCATATTTTATTCTTGAAAAATAATGATTAGATATTATTGAGGACATATAACTCCTTCATCTTAGGGCATCCATAACTTAGTTTCTTTCTTGCCCTTAAATATTTGATTTTAATGTTGAATAGTCTGATTTCAACTCAATCTATCTCTTCTGACGAGCATTTAAATTGGTTGAATAACATTTCATGTTAGATCATGTTGCTTTGATATTATCTCCCAAAATATGTCCAAACAATTAAGGCGTACATAGTTACCAAGCATGAACATTTTTTGATAGCTAAAAAATCATGTGGAGCATGGTTTTGTTCCCTTTCTTCTTTCATTAGTGATAATCTTTGCTTTCCTAAATAAGCATACTACTTAACCTTTTTCCAAGGAATCAATAATAATCACACACCAATGTTCTGATACAAGGAATTATAAAATTGAGTTGTAATTACTTATCTCTCATTTGGTTAAAAGCCTCTAACTTTTCTTGACCATTCCAAATATTTCACTAATAGTTCCAATACCTTAACCTTCAACTTCTACAACCTTGTTGTGGTCATCAAGTACGAGACTTTGGATGTAGGGTCTTTAAACCATGTCTCATGGAGAAGTCAAAAGTTCTCTCATATTGAAAATACATCATTAAACTTTGTTGAATAGGGTACTTATCTATATCCATATACCCTCCTTGATGTTTTCAAAACATTAGACCATCTTAAGAGTTGAACCCTTAATAATCATTTATTTCTCCAAATTGATCAAATTGATTTATCATTCCTTTTTGTTGGTTTTCTATAGTTTAATGAATGTTACTCACCTTACTTACCCTCACTAGGTATATCTTGAAAATATTTTTTGTTCCCAAATTATTCTTCTGATTTGACAACATAGTCTTCTTCCATATTAAGTTTATCCCTAGAATTTATTCAAATGATCTTTAAAAGGGATAAATAGAAATTTACTTTTGTTGACAACTTGCAAGTTCTATTTGAACTTCAACCAAACTATGCTCTAGCTAAGCCCTTAATTGAACAATTTGTTTTACTAGATCCAAGCTTTTGTCTTGCAATCATCTTTCTAGGAATGTTTCTTTCAAAATTCTTGGTGATTTTTTTTGTCATAACCTTAGACACTTCAAGGGTTGTTTGGTTTATTTTTCTCATTTTAAAATTTGAACTCCAAATTGACCTTTCCCATTTTGGTTGGTGGGATCATGTCAACTTTCATCTCCACCTTTGTGAGTTGTTTCTTTTCCTGACCCATTAAGGTCTCTAACCTTTACTATAAGGGTTCCAACTCTCATTATTTATTTCAATTATCATAGCAAGATTTCAATCTTGTTTAAATCAGGATTGTCAGAAGGTTATCCTGCCTCCTGGATACCTCTCTAGTTGGTTCTAATTCACAATACATGTTGACTTTCTTCTTCATTTGAAGTTTCAGTTTATGCTAACAATTAGTCTCTCATTCGTACAAATAGACATAAACCATATTCATAGTATCCTTATTTAATCCACAATCTTTGACTCTTTGCAACTTCAAGTGGCTTATTAGAAAGAGGTGATCACTTTGGTTCTTTCTCACCCTCAAAGTCATTTAAATAATTTTGAAGGGTGGAGGTACTCATGGGTAATCATCCATAACCTTCCTATTAAACCTAGTTTCATATCTTCCCTAATCCAAGGCATCTATATATATGAGTTGTTGATTTAGGAGATTTAACCTCCAGGGATGATTTCTTCCTAGTCCCAAAGTTAGATTAACTTTTTTATTATTTCCCTTATTCTTCTTTTCCCTGCCACTATGGCATTATAAATTTTCAATCATTAGCTACTTGTAACATTTATATAATACTTACGTAATGATCTCATAGGTTCTAGAGCTAAACTTGGTAGCTCTGATACCACATGTAACATGCCCAATGTTTTACCTATTGTTTTCACCTAAGTCTAACCCATATGTGAATAGTTTAAGTTCACCAACACATAGCAATAATTTTTTTCCATAATTTCCATTTCAATAATAAGTATGCACATTTGAAATAATCTCATTTCAAATTCCCATTGCATTTCAATAACAAAGATTCATATTCGAAATAATCCCATTTCAAATTTCCATTGCATTTCAATCAAGTAACATTACATAATCCTAAGTAATGATTACATTTTCATACACATATTTTATAAAGATATAATATCATGATTACATACATAGATTTTAATAGTTCAATGCAATAAAGTACAATTGGTCTAGATTTCCTTGCTGGTATACATCCTAAAATTTTGGCTGCCTACTGTATGAGGGAGAGCATCAACCAAGTGTTATTCCTCCAACCACTGACTTACTCCAGTACCCCGCACATATACCTAACTGGTAAGATGGTCCTACCCTTCAATGAAGAGTTTGGTTTGGCATCCCTCGTAATAATAATAATAGCCTACCTGAGCTTGGTGTTGTGTCCTACATAACTAGATCTACCATATAGTGGATACCTACCTACTTGCATGGCATTCCCAACCTAGTTTATGCAACCCTGGCCCATAATGAACTAACAATGTAATCAGTGGCAACTTACACTACTTTGGACAAATATTTGATCATTGCATTCAAACTCTTTCTAAGAAGTGGTGTCTCGTCTCTATGAATTGGATGTTATATGTTCACCCACCCTATTGCTCGATTTGATAACAACATGACCATACTAACTCTCAATGAGTTTATTCCATAACATGATTCCATCCCAAAGTTAATTATCCAACTAACCATCTAGGTTACTCCCAACCTTGGTTTATCCTAATACTAGAATTAAACCTCATTTTGTATATAGGTTTACATGACATCACAATTTGACATTTCCAGCATAGTACTTCTATATCTTACCATTTTCCCAACATTACATTTTATGCAATCATACATTGACTTACAATATCCTAGATATTATGATAATACCCTTTAGTTGCCCCTATTCGACTATTATCATCAAATGCTACAAATATGCATATCAAATAAATATGATTTCTCTCTTCAACATGCCCTTTTGATTATTCTCCATTTCTCACGGATCTTTCCAAGTTATCCTATGAGGTTTCATGTTCATAAACAATCACAAATACTTTCTTTCAATGAGACTCAAATGTTCACATGTGTGCAATGTATACTAAATTCATATCAAATCTGGAAGACATTATCAGCTTGAGAGGAGGTTGTGCTTCTACACCTTTAAGTCCTCTCATATTATAGCTTTGGGTTGATGGAATGTAAGCCCTCTTCTTTAAGACTAGAATACTGTGAAAAAGGTATATACTCTTGGTCAAGTATAGATACTAGCATAATCAAAAAATATATACATCACATATGTTTTTCAAGCTTAATGTTGAATATCAATATAATCATATTCAAATGTATTCCCTAACCCTAGGGAATAAACTTTTCTTTTGTATTCACGAAAATATGAGTAACCATTCAAGGATAAACTATCAACATGGTTTGCATAATGTTGACGATGATGTCACTTGCAACAATAGTGTACATAAAGTCCTCACAGGAAAACCACAAAGAACCTATATTCTTGAAAGACTTAACTAGGGCAATCTCAAGGTGTCCATGTTATAGGAAAAGGTTGACTTAGCTCAATCCCAAGTCTTCGGTAGTCAAGTCTTGACCATACTAGGTTCACTTCAAGGTATGATGTGATATTGCTGTTAATCTCAAGGGGTCTATGGTTATTCTTGTTTCATTAAAAACATCTCCAATTTCATTAAGAATCATAAATATTTGATACAAGATTTCCAGTTCAATCATAAAATAATCTCATGAAATAAAAAAATTGCAATAATATTTCATGAATTTCAAACAACTTTGCTATCACTAAAGTATATCTAGCTTTAAATAGTCAACAATTTCATAGAAAACGGAATATTTTCAATAAATTTTCATTCATTCATCTATTTTTTGGAACATTTTCAAGAATTTAAACATCTAATATAAAATAAAGCATAAAAATAGTAAAAAAATAAAATTTCTCCTAGTTATTCTCCACACATGCCCCAAGAGTTAATCAAATCAAAGCAAACCACTTTATACTTCACTAGACTCTTCACAGCTAGGCATAAAATGGTGCAAGCTTTTAAACGATGCAACATATAGTCTTTTATACTTCACTAGATTTCTTCACAACTAGTTTTAGTTTGGACCGAGTAGGTTTTGTATGCACCCTTAAACGATGCAACATACAATCTTGTTCGATTGAACAAACAAAACCAACTACAAAAATATGTGAGATAGGTAGCCATCAAATTGGCTTCGATTATTGATTTCTATGTGCATAAAAGTTTTTAGTCTGAAATGATTCAAAAAATAGGAAAAAAGAACAAAACTTAGAGAAGTTTTGGCTCTTCCGATATCCACAAATTCTGAACTTAACTTAAAAAAAAGGTATACACTGGCCTTTTATAGAAGTAAGACACAAGTAGGATAAGACAAATACATGACATGAAATCCAAGGGACAAATCACATCAAGGCACATGGAATGTGGTGATTGGTAAGAGAATTGCAATCGAAGTCAATGTTTGCATGTTGAAGTCCTTTGGGTTTTTCATCTTCTTATTGTTGCCAAGATAATAACTTGAATTAGGATAGTGTGTAGGAACTTTCCTATATATTCAAAATGATTACTTTATCACCCTGTTTCTACACTTTGGTTCTGCCTCGGGCTTCTTACTCTTGGGAATGAGCTTCCTCGAAGGTTGGCGCTCTTTGTTGCCATATGTGAAATATCGGGATCCCTAGTATTCTGGTGGACTCAAACCCCTCTGCATATAACTTCCCAAAATATGTGGCCTAATTTGGATATGATTCTATTCGAGATTCAAATTTTCCTTACCCTCCATACCCAAACTTTGCATCGCAATCTGCTTCTCCTGCAATCACAAATTTCACCTATGAAATCCCTTAAAAAAATTATAAAAACTCTCATGTAAATAAAACCATCATTAATTCATTATCATATAAATCCATCACAAATAACACACTTTCAAGAAAATCATAAATTCTTGTGTAGTTATCCTTTTATATTATAGGTTATCAGACTATCAGACTTATTAGATAACCTTAAAATTTTAAAACTTTGATTTACATTGCTACCCGATACTTGGAACCTAGTATTTAGCTTTACCCATGATTTTCTCGGACTTTGATTTTACTGGAACTTCCATATTTGTTAGACCTCGACTATTAGACCGGAACACTTTTCTCAACACTTGCATTATCTTTCTCCTTTCTAGCATTCCCGGTTCTCGATATCTAGTGCCCGTAACACTTGCATTACGAAGTACTCTTCGAAAAGATTTCTCTTTGCTTTTCACTTTCGATGATCTTTTCAACTAGCCATTACCTGCCATAAGCGTTAATTTTCACTTGGGGTCCCTAAGTCTTATAGTCTTGGGGTGTGTTGTGAGACCACACAACTTGCAACCAATAAAACCAAATTTAAACCAAAACTTGGGATTAAATCACCAGTCATAAATTATAATTTATGCATATTTTAAAATAATAACTCTTTACCTTTGCATAGATTTTGACATAAAATTAGTAAAATTCATCTAGAAATATCCATGTGTGCTTTGATTAATTCTAGTTTTTGGAACTCAATAAAAAAAATTAGTTCATTGACTTTGAACTACGTAATATGGTAATCCTCCAAATCCAACCAAGGATAGAGCCTTGTTGCCAATCAAGCGTCCATAGCCCCAACAAGGTTATCTATGTAATTCCCCCAAACATAGCTCTATTGCAAGCTAGACGTCTATAGCCCTGATAGAGATATTTGGATAGCCTAAAGAGTTGATCTTTTATATATATATATATATTGCTCTTGATATTTCATTGATAGCTCATTTCAACTTGCAAGCAATGAAGCCTGTTATTAGGTTGGGAATTACAATGGTAGCGAAGGTTACCTTTTGATTTTTCATTCAATGCAAATCCCTTCATCATTTCATTCCTTCCCAAAAACTCATTTAATAATTCCCTGTTAGTGTGTATTTCTAGCAAAACTTTACCACTTTTGTGCCAAATCCTAGCTAACCACAACTCGCTATATGTTAGAAAATATGCATAAATTAAAATTTAGCAGCAAACAACTTAATTACCAAATTTAAATCTAAATTTAGAACCATTAGTTACCACCCTTCCAATCAAATTTTATGGCAACTACTAAATACTTGGCTAGAGATTCCAATTTGATGGTGCTTCACCACATTAATGGATCAAAAATGTCATGATGACACTTAAACTTGATCGCATTATTCTGCATTAAATTTGCACGCCTCAATGCACACATATCATTTCTTTCAAATTTCCAGGTGATGACTTGTGCTACCTTGCAGGCTTAATTTTCCTTTTTGTTTTGCACACATAGGCACCTTCATGATTAATACGGCTTAATAAGAACACAATGAAATGACCACCATTAATTTCAAAATATTTAACTTGCTTGATTCACAATCTTCATACTGGATGAATTTGTGAAGCAAATTGTCACCAATTGTGTGTAAAAAATAATTTGATTTAACCTTCCGCTCTGAAGAAATTCATTGGGTTGCCACCTTGCTTATGATTTCCAAGACTTCAATCCAGGCAACTATGTACCGTAACTTCTTCACAGTTTTCTATAAATTTCGCACTTCTCTCAAATTCTTCACACTTTTGCTTTGCCTTCTTTTTTTATTTTGTATTTTCTTATTATGCTAGTTCTTACTTGCTTCCAGGTCATGGATACTCCAATTTTCCTGACCAACTCTCGCCGCTAGAATATTTTCTTGGGTTGTATCATGACTCAAAGGCTTGACAAGGTTTTCTTCATTCAGACTACCAGTTTCACTATGCCAAACTTGTGGTTAGTCCTTGGGGAACAATATGTGGAATCCAGAGCTTACTACCGGTTCTATTCTGACTTGGCTTCTCACTTTGTAGCATCACTCCTGGATATTGGGCTTCCTGTTGAAGATGTTCACTCAGCTATGGAGTGGATAGTCTGGCTTGAATATTTGGAGAATTTGGATATGGTTTTGTCTGTTGCACATCTGACCATTGGAATCCCTTCCATGGATGATATTCCTCGGTTCCTGGAACACGGGGAAGTGGATCCACTTTGGCCATTTCTTATTGACCTCCATACTCCTGACTTTGAAGTTCATTGGGAACTTGCCTACGTAGGGTATTTAGCCTTGATGGATGAGGCATCCTAGATCGACTGAATGGCTACTCCTATCTGCAACTCAACTCCCTCTTTTTTCTTTTTTGATCTTTGCTCCTTTACAACAAGAATTTTGATACTTCCATGTATATATGTGATATACACATATATATAGCTTTGTCATACATTTTAGATCATGTATTTACTATGTGTGGTTTTATCATTTTTCATTTCATAACACAATGTTACAAATGTTTGAATTTTCTCTCATGTGTATGATAAGTTAAGGAGAATTTACTAATGCAAAGGCCAAATAGAAAAGGAAAGAAAATTAAAGAAAAAAATGAAAAACAAAACAAACCTTACAAAAGCAAACTAACCCTAACTAACCAAAAATCTAATCTAACAAACGACTAACCCTAATAAATAAATTTATTTTAAGTTTAATGACTATTTCCATTATTTTTTTGGTACGAATTATAGTAGGTTTATCTTTAAATTCACTTGAAAAAGTTTCAAATGTCCTACTATATAACAGTGAATTTGTTTAAATTTTTTGCATTTAACAAATGTAAATTCAAAGGCGTACTTACCAATAACTTGGCTCATATATATGAAAACAACCTCATTAAAGGTCAATTGCACACACTTTCTCTAATTTGGCAATACTCTACCTTCATTCAGCCCTGGTTCATGGTTCTCCTCTTTACTCTGTCCGGTTGCATGAATGGTTGTGTCCGTTTCTTGATTTTCTTCTCCAATTTTTTTTGTGTCTTCGGTCCTATCTTCACTTTGAAATTTTTTAGACCAAGCGATATCACAATTTATATTGTTATCAGAGAGAAAAAGTAAAAACTTGATACTTTGTATCTTGCTTAAAATCAAGAAAAATTCCTTTTTTAGCTTTTAAATTTTCAAATTGGAACAAAAAAAACATGTGTCTCCTGCTCGATTTTCCCGATCCTTCTCTTCATTTACGTTTTCCACCTATGAAGAGGATGATGACTCATTGATGTCATTTCCTCATTTTCAGTGCAATATTTTTGAGTCTCGACATTCTCGCCTGTCTTTCTGCAAAATCTTAAGATTTTCTTCATAAAAATTGCAGTTATCAAACCGTTTTGATATATCAGTTAATTTTTTAACATTTTCAATTCCACTAGGGTTATACTCTTTTTCTCAAATCAACATGTTTCTCGTTAACAATCTCTTTCTTCTAGCAATTAAAATTTCTTTTGTTAACAGAATCACATTACACATAGCCAAACTTACCCTAGTTAAAAAAATTTACAATCAAGTTCATCGTGATTAGTTGTATCATGAATTCTACACTCAGTGACTCTACCAAAGGTGAATAAACTCAAAGGATATAACCTCTGATTAAGAATTTTCCAAATTTTTTCAACTTCCATTTTTGAAATACCGGCTTGTATTAGACTTTCACCTTACAAGCTACCTTTTAAACCTATAACCAATATAGATTCTTAAACAAAACACGAAGATAAAGATATAAGTAAAAACAAAAGATGACCTGAAACGAAACGAAATGAAACCTGTCGACCCTCCTTCTAGCGCTAGTTCCTATTGACATGATGTCACTCGCAACAACAATGCAAATAAAGTCCTCACAGGCAAACTACAAAGAACCTATCTTCTTGAAATTATTAACCAGTGCAACCTTAGGGTGTCCGTGTTATAGGAAAAGGTTGACTTAGCTCAATCCCAAGTCTCCAGTAGTCAAGTCTTGACCATACTAGGTTCACTTCAGGGTATGATGTGATATTGTTGTTAATCTCAAGAGGTCTATGGTTATTCTTGTTTTCATTAAGAAAATATCCAATTTCATTAAGAATCATAAACATTTGATACAATATTTCCAATTCAATCATAAAATAATCTCATGAAATCAAAAGATTTGCAATAATATTTCATGAATTTCAAACAACTTTGCTATCACTTAAGTAGATTTAGCTTTAAGCATTCAACAATTTCATAGAAAATGAAATATTTTCAATAAATTTCCCTTCATTCATCTATTTTTTGGAACATTTTCAAGAATTTAAACATATAATCTAAAATAAAACATAAAAATATTGAAAAAATAATATTTCTCTTAGTTATTCTCCACGCATGCCCCAAGAGTTAATCAAATCAAATTAAACCAATTTATACTTCACTAGACTACTTCACAGCTAGGCATAAAACAATGCGAGCTTTTAAAGAAGGGGGTTTTAGTTTGGACACCGAGTAGGTTCTGTATGCACCCTTAAACGATGTAGCATACAGTCTTGTTCGACTGAACTAACAAAACTAGCTACAAAAATATATGAGATAGGAAGCTATCAAATTGGATTCGATATTGATTAAATTCTATGTGCATACAAGTTTTTAGTCTAGAATGATTCAAAAAATAGGAAAAAAGAAGAAAACTTAGAGAAGTTTTGGCTCTTCCGGATGACATCCACAAATTTTGAACGTAACTTAAATTAAGGTATCCCTGGCCTTTTATAGAAGTGAGACATAGGTAGGATAAGACAAATACATGAGAAGAAATCCAAGGGACAAATCACATCAAGGCACGTGGAATGTGGTGATTGGTAAGAGAATTGCGACCGAATTCAACATTTGCACATTGAAGTCCTTCGGGTTTTTCATCTTCTTATTATCGCCAAGAAAATAACTTGAATTAGGATAGTGTGTAGGAACTTTCCCATATATTCAGAATGATTACTTTATTACCCTATTCCTACGCTTTGGTTCTGCCTCGGGCTTCCTACTCTCAAGAATGAGCTTCCTTGGAGGTTGGCGCTTTTCTGTCGCCATATGTGAAATACTGAGATCCCTAGTATTTCAGTGGACTCAAACCCCTTTGCATATAACTTCCTAAAATATGCGGCCCGATTTGGATATGATTCTATCCGAGATTCAAATTTGCCTGATCGTCCATACCTGAACTCTGCATCACAATTTGATTCTCCTACAATCACAAATTCCACCTATTAAATCCCTTTTAAAAAAATATTTATAAAAAATCTCATGTAAATAAAACCATCATTAATTCATTATCATATAAATCCATCATAAATAACACGCTTTCAAGAAAATCATAAATTCTTGTGTAATTATCCTTTTATATACTAGGTTACCGGACTATTAGACTTCTTAGATATAACCTTAAAATTTTAAAACTTTGATTTACGTTGTTACCCGATACTCGAAACTTGGTATTCAGCTTTACCCATGATTTTCTCGGGCTCTGGTTTTATTAGAACTTCCACCTTTATTGGACCTAGACTATCAGACCAGAACACTTTTCTCAACACTTGCATTACCTTTTTCCTTTCTAACATTCCCGGTTCTCGATATCCAGTACCTAGAACACTTGCAATACACCGTACTCTTCAAAAATATTTCTCTTTGCTTTTCACTTTTGATGATCTTTTCAACTAATTAGTACCTGCCATAAGCGTTAGTTTTCACTTGGGGTCCCCAAGTCTTACAGTCTTGGGGTGTGTTGTGAGACCACACAACACATAACATCATACTCTTTGAATGATGACATATCTAACATGCCATTATTCTCATAGGGTTACTAACGTCATAATTCATGCAAACATGTGTAATATACAATCATTTTGGTATCATATACATATACATTCTAGAGATAGTTAAATACAACTACATCATACAATCATGACATTCATAAGTTAAATTAAACTACATCATACAATCATGGAATTCATAATAATTATATATAGGTATCATCCTAATATGATATCCAAAATACCTTATAACCAATCTAGATATATGCACAAGCTTGCTTAACAACTATGGCAAATAACTATAACTTGCACAAGCACTTGCAAAAACATGACAATCAATAAAGAAGAAAGACTAGCATGCCTGGATATTTTGCTTCCAATGGAGAAATTGCCCTCAAGCTTGATCCCAAAGACTCCGCTTGATGCTCCTTCTATTCTCAGCCGGTGCTCGTTCTAGCCTCTTTCCCAACACTCAAAAATTCTCACTAAATAACTCACAAACACTCAAGAAATCTCACTCTTCACTACTTGTACTCAACACTACTTGCACAAAAAAACTACACTAGAGAGGAAGCAAATGAATTAAAAAAGAATGAATGAATGCCAAAGACTAAGAAGTTGCCTCTATTTATACTAAACATTGAGAAACTTAATGCTACAATTAATCTTCTCCAATTGACACCTTTTCCATCCCTTTTGACACCTCTAAACTACAAATACAAATCCAAAACCAACTTCTCTTCTAATCAGGTTGACTAAGCAAGATCGAGTGAAATGTGGCTGTCAAAAGAAACATAATACAAACACATATACAGTCCCAACAAACTCAACTTCTATTCCATAATTGAGTCGCCTCAAAAAAATTGCCAACAATGATTATTTTACCAAGTCAAAACATGGTAATGGTTTCCTACAGACTTTCTATTCCTAACATGGCTTTGTTGCTTGCCACAATTTTCTTATGGCACCTATTTTAATGGTTGTCAGTCAAACACAATAAAAAATCCTTCCACCTTATGCCTTTAGCATGACTTTGACCAAGTCCAATGCTTTTATTAGTTTGCACATGGCTTCCAAATATTAACAACTTTGATATTTAAATGTATTTCATTACCTTAACATGGCACATCAATATAGTTCTAACTTTATTTCATATGCATGCATTTCCATTGACTTACTTTAGTACTTAACTTATGTGCTATTCCTTTGCCAACTAATGGCTTCCATATCGGCCTTCATACGTGGCCATTGGAATGCCATAAAAATACCATTCAACGCCTTTGTATGGAAACCAAGGTATGCATAATATTCATGTTTCTTTTGCTGCCCTAATTCTATGCGTTTACCTTTGTAGCAATAATCACTTCCATCGCATATATCAATATATGCGTGGTATGCTATGTTTAAGTTTTTCACTTAAAATAATCGTTACATTATTCACTTACCTAGCATTATATATGTGTTGGTAACTATTTATACTATTCAATATATACAATCATCTAAACATTATTATATATATATATATATATATATATATATATATATATATATATATATATATATATATATATATATATATATATATATATTAAAACCATTCAGTTACCAATCATATATATATATATATATATATAAATCAAATGTATGTGCGTATATTAATATATATGTATGTATGCATGTACACATTATCAAATACATACATATATATCATTATTTAACATCTAATAATATATATATATATATGTAGGTCCATTGATTTATCATGTGTATGTCGTATCCGTATATGCGTATACGTAAGTATTTCTACCTATGTGTGTGCATACGTGTATATGCCCATATGCACAAGTTATCACATATATACATTTAATGTATATACGTATCAACTAACATATATATCATATACACAAAGAAGAACATATATCCAATACTGAGATTCAACCACTTTAATTCAACCAAAGGAAATTAAAGACCAATACACAAACATTTGAATTATCCCACAAACTACAACCAAGGGTTTGCTTACCAAATCCTGAAATCAACTTCACATAACTCGACTAAAATAGGATGTGAGTGTGTGATAGATCAAGTAGGTACATTAGGGGTTACCATACCAAATTCCTCTCTTGTGTGATACTCTCCCTCTCCTCATTGGAGGGCTCAATACTTTCCTGCATCCAATTTAGTGCATCATAAAAAAAGTAAGCTGATCACATGAAAATCTTATCCATAATATATCATTTGCATCATTAAAGCATTGAAAAGAAATAACATCATAATGCATATTTGTGTATTTCATTTACCCATCGAATATATTAAAGTCATGATTTTGGATTTAACATCATATTTACTCATAAAGGTAAAAGTAATCTGGTAACTGAGAAATGGGGTGTAACAACTGAAAGGGAGGAATGATGTAATCACAAAGTGCTACAACTCACCATCCTTCAATGGCTTCTTTGAAGGACTAAAGTCATACACATCACTTCAAGGTCTCGATCTTGCTTGATTGTTTGCTTGAATGCTTTGGAGACCTACAACAATGATTAGCTTTCACAAAACCATGATGACATGAACATGAACTCACATATACTTTGCCATGATGCTTGGATCTTGAATTGTTGTAATGAAACTATGATATGCCACTCTTGAAAATATTGCTTTCTCATAAATTCTCCTTCAAATTGTGTTCTCTTGTTCTAGTTTCAAATGGTGAAAACACTAGGTATTTATACGCTATTATTCTAATTTCCTGAAAATTAGATCCTTGGAGTCGACATTTGCAAGTGGTGTTTTGAATGTTAAAATGGTCGCTCCAACATGTCCATAATTGGGTCTTGGCTAAGAAGGGGGACCCATTCCCCCTTGGGCGAATGGGTCTTGGCCTTGATTTCTAGGACATTAAGTGTCAGGGACAACATATGAGTTGGATGCATTTATTCAATACTTGCAATTTATTGAAAAGTGGTACAAATGGGCTTTGGAATGCATAATTTTAGGAAGTTAGGGGGTCAATTAGGTTCAATAATTTAGGGGGAGCAAAACATAGTGTGAAATTGTCAGGGGTAACAATTTTTGACATGTACAATAACTTCCTCTTCTATCTTTCACAGTATCTTCACCATATAATGCACAATCATACTCATAAAATAGGTTGCCTTCTCTGGCAAGAAAAAAACCAATGTAACATCTACCATTATATTTGTGACCTAATAATGAATAGTTTGGATTTACAATGAATAAATATATAATACATGGCTTTTAGGGGCATTGCCCTCGAACTCTATGTCGGGATAATGGGCCTCCGAACCCCACAGGGGGGGTACCCCCTGCACCCCCTTGCACTATAAATTTATTAACTAATAAGATCAAGCTCCTTAATCAACACCTTGTGATTGATTACAAGTGGCTAAGGATTGATCCTAAAAATAAACATTTAAATTCAAATTCCAAAATTCTTGCCCTTTATCTTTACTAACTTGACACATTTTTTGGAAATTATTGCTATGTTTGGATATTTAAAGACATTCTTTTTGTGCAATTCATTCATATAGAAAAACATGTGAAATACATGAGACTACAAGGAAAAGGCACTAGAGCATATTTTATTTTCCAAGGGACACAAATAGACCATGTAAAGGTCAATGCATGTTATCTTCAATCTTTTGATCAAAGTTGGTCCAAATAGGGCATTGAACTAGGAGAATTTAACCCCATTGATTCAACAATCTACTCTAAGGTGTTCATAAATAGTACCTTGATAAAATTATACATAGACAAGGCACAGTCGAAGGGATCACTATTGCAACTTTCAATCAAACCATTCTCATGGGCCACAAATCATTTTTGGACACTACGACACTATAGTAGTGCTCGTGTTTAGTTCCAAGGGACTCAAACTTGACCCAAAATTCTATTTAAAACTCTTCGATGAATGGTTCAAAGCACACACCACTTGTTGAAGGTTTTGCAAATGGGTTAGCAAGCTAAGTGGGCTTGATCTTGACAAAGATTCCATGGTTAAGCACACTTAAGTTAATTGGGATGGTTAAGCACACTTAAGTTTTATTGGGATGGTTGACCTCCTAGGAAGTTTTAGTGTTTCACCTCTTCTAGCATCCCCTGAATGCAACGAGTGTTAATTGAAACATTCACATTTAGGAGAGATAAGTTCTTATGAATCACTACTCATGATATATGAATTGATAAAGATTGACTAAAAACTATATAATTGAACCCCAATAAAACATAGATAATTTGATCTTTCAAAAAACTTTTGTACTAGCATAATATTCTTTCAAAAATTCTTAAATATTTCATCCTTGTAAACATGACCTACATATAATAAATATTAAACAAAACAATAGAAAACAATAGAAAGATTGATATAATTAGCTTGGCTTTTCACCTCTTTTAGTATTTTAATTTTATTTTCGATTATGTCGTAAGAAGTATTTTTCACTTGCAAAACAAAATTATCTACTTACAAAATTGTCTTTAAACTCATCATTATCGAAAAATTAGGGTTTCTCTGCATAGACATTGATTTATAGGGTTTATTATAAGGCAAATCTTCCTTTCGTTGCAGTTAATAGAGTTGCAGGGGTTTTGAAGGCGCCGAAAGCTTTAGCGACGATGGTAACAAATCTTTCAAAATCTAGCTCCCTCTTTCACAAATTTCTGCAACGTTTGCTAACATTTTATTCTATGTTATTATTGTTATTTTCTTGTCTCGTTTTGTCCTTTTGTTCTTTACAACCTCAAGAATTTTAGAGTAGTTCTGTGATCATTTGAAAAATGCATAGATCTGAAGATCATCATTAAAAATAAATTGTATATTGGATCTTCTGAAGAAAATGTTAACTTTGTAAGGGTTAGACATTCGGTTTGTTTCCGTGGAAGATGTTTTGAGGTTTTTCCCAGCAATTTTATATATTACGTATTCTCGCGTTTACTAGTAATGAGTATCAGATTTATTATAAAAGAAAAATTCTTTATAGTAATTGATGGTAGGGGAATTTATCGAAAGATCTTACGATTTCTGTTTTTTATTGGGTGGAGGGGTTGCATACTTTGAGCATATATAGACATTTTTTTTCTTCTCTTCATTCGTTGTATGCCCGTCAAATTCTGTATGCTGCCATTTTCAACAATGGGTGGGTGTTTTTTTTAGTGCAGAGACTCAGATTTTCTTAGTCCTTTGGATTATATTTGCAATTTAGTTATATGTATTTGTTTAGCGTATTCTAGATTACAGGTGACTAGAAAATCAATTGTAAGTGTGAGTCTCTGATCAGACCTGAAGTTAAATGTTTTCTTCGAATTTTGTCTTGAGTTGACTCTTAAGTAAAAAATGATGTCGGCATTTAGTTTTTAATAGGCAATTTTTCGGAAACTAATTTTCTTGTTATGAGGCCAACCAATCACTCAATTTAGTTAAGAGACACTATACAACTTTTTCATTACAAATAATCTGATTGTCATATTTTATTAAAATTTATGTTTGGAAACTTTTTTTAATTAAAATTTACAGTAGGAGGATCAACCTTTATAAAAAAGCAGAAAATTCTGAGCTTAATTGCCATTTCCTCTTCTTTCAATAGTTTCTCGCGTCTCAGATGCTATAATCCTTGTAGTGGACCAGACTGTTTTGGTATGGCAATCTATCCATCCATCTATAAATACTCTCTGCTCAGCAAATTATCTATATATCTATTCTCTTTGCTGAATATGTAGTCTATCTATCAATCTAATTGCTTTATTTGACCTATAAATTGTAAATTTTAATGTATAATCAAGTTTAGATTGACATGACGTTTAGGAGTCCCATAAGAGGGTTTTTTTAATTCCTCCAAATATCCTTTGGACCATCTCCCAGCCCCAGCCAATTCAACAGGGTAATATGTACTGCTAGGCTTGAATTTAGGTAATCATCAACGCTGTTGCAGCATCTTGCTACTAGATGATGGTTTGACCGACAAATAGGTTACATAAGATTTGTCTCCTGCACATGTTCTTCATTTTATAACATTAAAAAATTATGTACAAAAATGTAACTCTGTTAAGAATTTCGTTATTTATTCCGATTTTCTTCTTCTTCTTTACTTCTTATATTGCTTTATTGCAAGTGATTTACATTATTGCTGGATCTGTTGTTGATTTTCAGTCTCTTATTGCGAATGAAGAATTTCAACATATTCTTCGTGTTCTCAACACTAACGTTGATGGACGACAGAAGATCATGTTTGCCCTGACCTCCATTAAGGGAATTGGTAGGCGTTTTGCCAATATTGTCTGTAAAAAGGCTGATGTTGACATGAGCAAGAGGTAAGACTTTTCACTCTATACCTGACGAGTTTAGAGTATTTGCTTGTATAATTCCAGCCTTTAATTTTCATCTACTTCTTGACTTTTAACTTCTATTGAATTTATGGGTGTTCTTGCAAAAAGACAAGGAAACTAAATGTCTTTTTTGGTGCAGAGCTGGTGAGCTATCTGCCCAGGAACTTGAGAATCTGATGGTGATTGTGGCAAATCCACGGCAATTCAAGATCCCTGACTGGTTTTTGAATAGAAAGAAGGATCATAAGGATGGTCGGTTCTCTCAGGTGGTATCCAATGCCCTTGACATGAAACTCAGGGATGACTTGGAACGCTTGAAGAAGATCAGGTAATGCTACATGTTTATGAACTGTTGTTTTTCTGTATATTGAGTTTGGTTGCCTTTGGTGTTGTTTGAGGTTTCTTTTAGCAAGATAGAGGCAATTTAACGTAAGCTGCCTGTTGTCTTGTTTGCTAGTTGTAACTGCACACAATTTTTATTAGCTTCTTCATGTTTCACATCATGAAATGCTATTTCACTGTATGTTAGAGATTGCAGCCTTTAAGTCTAGCTATAATGCATGACAAGAAGAAATTTTTCTGAAACGCTCGTAGATTGTGTGCATCTTAACAAAATAAATGCCTCTAGGCATTGACAACATTTGACGCCTCACATTTGAGCCTGTTGGTAGTGGGTCCTGTTTGTAATTTTCAACTGTACAATACAATCAATGTAGGGAATTTAGGGCGGCTTTAATTATCACATCTCAAATCATACATTGTATCCTTCATTATTAAACCCTTGTCCTTTTTACAGAATGCCAATTGTTAACCATTTGATAGATGATACAATGAAATATGTTTTGGTTATTTATGTTTTATTCTCTGATGATGTACACTAATTTACAGTACAGGATATCATCTTCCGATGACTTAGGTTTACGTCCTTGTTTTCATAAAGTTTTAATTTAGTTAATATATTAGGTAGTTCTTTGCACTTTTTGTTTGGAATGTATGTGAATTGTGATAAACTATTTTGTGTAGTTTCAGACCAAGAATTTAATCAATTATTATAGCTGGAAACTTGTATGAACTTAGTTCGATAAAGTTTTACTGAGTCTTCTATGCCAAGGAAATACACTAGCTATTGGGAAGGAAATGATTAATCCGTGCAAAAACAGTATAGTTTACAATTGGTGGGTGTCTAAACGTGTTTATGTAGAGAATTATCTTGTGGGCTAAGCCGCAAGGTTTGTGTTTGTGCTCAATTTTTGCAATGAAAAAATTCAGAGCAAGTTTGTTAGCTAATAAAAATCAGGAAGAAAGTTCGATTAAGTTGCCATCATAGTTTGGGTTCGTGGAACCAGCAAATTTTTTTAGGAGGTTGGGTTTGTTTTGGTTCGTTCGTATAAAAAACATGTAAATATAATATAATAATAAATAAATTATTAATTTAATAAATATTTATATATAATATATAAATATTATAATATACAAATATTAATAAGATAAATATAAAATAATAATAATATAAATATAATATAATATAAATATAATGTTATGAGATATAAGTACCAATAATTTAATTTAAATATAATAATAATATAATTTTATAAATATTCTAACCATGGGCATGAATGGGAGTGGGAATGCAGACACTTGAATCAGGTTGAATGCGATACAATGAACAATATAAAACCACTTAATGCAGGCATATCTTGAAGGGCATCTATATCTTGAAGGGCATCTTTTCTCCTTTGACGCTATTGTCACCGCATTTCAAAGGTTATCTGCCAGCCAATGATTCTATTGACTTCTATGGGAACAGAAGAGGGGCGACTCGGCATAATACATATGAAGTATTACCAACCCATATGAATGAATGAGGGAAATATCTTGATTGGTGAACGTTTGATTCGTTGAATGACAAGAGTCGGTCGTCAATGCAGGCAGAAGAGCTAGCAACACAGTTAAGAGCTCATTTGATGCTTCCATTCCTTCTGGTATGGGAGAGGCAGGAGGAGAAATGGCTACTTTGGTCAGATCAAAACCCTAAATGAGAACAAACTTAACTTGACCCTTTAGAACGGCCAAAGCAAAAAGGATTGTCTTCATAACGGATCCTTGATGCACTGAACTGGATCCTGAATCTGGTACGAACTGGACCTGGATATGGCGGTTTGGCTGACGGATCTGGGAACATAACATATTAATATAAAATTAGAATTTTGAATATTAATATACAGTTACATTATATTACTAACTACTTTATGATTATAATTTTAATACTTAAAATAATAGGGCAAGAATGAAGAATACAGGGCAGCAAAACACAACATGTCAGCAAAGTCGCCAGAATCAATGGCAGATTTAATAGCAATTCAGCAGTGGTGCTCTAGCAACATTGCTCTACAACAAAGATAAAAGAGGAACCTTAACAACCTATCACCTAGCCCCTAAACAGTGAATCACCCTAAGCAAAAAGGCTTAATACAAAATCTCTTAACAAAAACCTTGAATAACAAATCATGTAAATAATATTTTTAAATAAAATGATGATTGGCGAAAACAAAAAGGTTAAAAATCCTAGAAATTTAAATTTTCTAATCAAAAGCAAAAAAGAAAACTTTGTTTGATGAATTGATTTTTTCAGGGTTTCTGAATAAATTTATGCATGAATTTTTTTTAAGCAAATATCAACAATTGTTACTGGAAGGTGGATTGCACCAGACAAATACTTGAAAAGTACCATGAAGCAATAGCTTAAACTGCCTGGAAATTTCAGTGACATTTCTTTCAATAAAAATTTCCAAGGTCCGGAACAGATTTAAGTATCTTTGACAATTGCATGTTACATATTCTTGACCTGTGCTTACATTTAAGCCATGAGAGTTTCCGTGAGTGACCATGAACTTGATATATTACAGTTGCAGCTATTGTTATAAACTTATGACCTACTGCTTTTATTCCTTGGTAAACTTTTGCTTGCTCACCTTTGTTGTATTTTTTGTGTTAAAATTATAATAGAGTCTTAACTGACCTTCCAAATATCTTCTCATGTTTATAAATTGTCTTGTTTTCCTCTGTGCTTTGGAATATTACCTTGGTGCATAGCTTCATGAGTTCATAATCTAATCGGGTTCATCTCCATACCTACCAAAGTATGTAGCTCTAATATTGTGTCCCAATATAGTCTGAATCTGTTGTTCAGTTAGTTGTAGCAGATCGTTTTTTCTGGCTTATTAGTAGATCATTCCTTAATGACATACACAACAACGTGATGAACTATTGTTTTATGATTTTGGTATTTGCATGGATGGCTTTTAAGTATTTTTTAGTGTCCATATGGGCTCATATCGTCTTAAAATCCTCAATTTTGCTTGCTAATTTTCTTTGTAAACTAAATTGGTAAAAAAATTAGGGATTGTCTCATCTGAAAAAGTTATTACATAAGATAGTTGTATTAACTTTTAAGTAAATGGACTCAGGTGGGGGCAGAGTGTTCAAAATTAAATTGGAGGTCTTTCAAATTTGCCGAAACTGAAAGATGAATGTGCCAAAAAGAAAAAAAATCTAAGTTATGCAACGTGAAGTTTACTTGTTAATTCTGGTTCTTAGTTTTTACAATCCCTTGTGCAGGAATCATCGTGGTCTCCGTCACTATTGGGGTCTGCGAGTGCGTGGGCAACATACAAAGACCACTGGTCGTAGGGGGAAGACTGTTGGTGTGTCAAAAAAGCGTTGAGAAAAGAAATATTATTGGAGAAACACAATTTTGCTTGTGTCTTCATATTGTTTCACATTACTCCTTTAAGGTGCTTTATGTTGTATTTGTTGTCTTTACACAGGCCTATTTTTTTCTTGAAAGTTCGAAACATAACATGTGTTTGACAAAGCTGAAAGCTTTGATTTTGCACTTTTTAATTTGAGAATGGCTTCCTGAAAGCTCTATTTACATTTTTGTAGGACTCATCTTGAGAAGGAAGAAAGTTAAATGTTGTGTTCAATGAAGTACTTGACCATCTGTTTTGTTTTTTGAAATGTGTATTTTGGTTTATCTTTTCCAGTATATGTTGCACATTACGATATTCATTTGGTTGAGTTCTGGCAATTGCTATTGGGATAACAATTTTGTTGGCATGGTATGCCCATAAGCTATGTTATTATCATTCCTTTCTGCCGGAGTTGAAACTGGGTCTTGCTGTGTAGTAGCCTATAAATGGGAGTTGTGTATAATTACTTAAATATATTTGTTTTAGACAACTAACATGTGATACATGCATTATGCTATTTTTCTTTCATATCAGTCACAGTACATAGAGCCAATTGGTAAATGAAGACGTCTAGCAATTATTAGAGAAGTAACAAAAACGACAGATAACCATTAAGTGATCACTATTGTGATCAACTCCTATTTTTGTGACCATCCCAGCTACAGTACCATAAACACTGAATTTATTGAAATACTTGGCAACTAACCTGCCCTTGTTTGAATATGTGTCTACGTGAACAAGAAATAGAATGTCCTGATTTTGGAACTAAAATACAGGTGCAGAGGCCAACTTTTTTTCAATGTTTCAAATGCCTATTGATGTTGATTTGTGTAATGACACGGCTCATCTTAATGCATTGAATCCTAAAGAGACTGAAATGCTTGCATGATTCTTGACGAACTCCTGTCATATCTATTATGCCCAAAAAAAGCATGTACTTCACATGTGTCTCTAGAACCTCCAACTATTGTTACAATGACTTACATCACAATTAACGATCGGCCCATTCTTGCAAATAACATGTCCTAAAAGCATCCCAAAAAGGTTCATGGAGGTGCACTTATTTATATTCAAAGCAATACAAAGCTATTTACACCTTTCAGACATTAGGTGCAGTGAGTCTATATGATTTGACACCATACCATACACTATCCAATCCTCTATATATATACCTACAAAAACTGATGGATGTAGTCCTTGAATGTGTTAACAATAATTCGAGAAAACATTGCTTCTTTAAATCAAATTATATGACATAATAGACAGCTACCCCATTCTATGGAAAATGTACTCTTTTCTTTGCCCACTTCTTCATTTTCCACTTGATGGTGTCTAGAAAATACAGCAGTGAATGAATAAACTTTATGCCTTACAACACTTTCAGATTAGAGATTACATGTTTCTTTTAGTGCATTATAGTCCACAAATTTAAATTCTTCCATCCATATTAGACTTATCTACTCTGATTCATCTACTAGAAAAGCAACACTTCAAGCATCATATCGATTTCTTCTCTTATCTTCATACATATATTTTGCATTCGATCAGTATAGGCACTTCTTAATTGGTATGGAACATGGTCACTTAATACATATATTTGTATTCAATCAATACGGACACTTCTTAATTGGCTTGGAATCTAGTTTCAACTTGATCTACATTTTCCCAAGAGAAGAGTGCAGTCCTTAGCCTCTAAGGAATAGAGCTTGGTATTCCCAAAGCAGATCGATCTGTGCTGCTCTTCCCCTGCTTTAGTGGCCATTTTTAGCTCAAACAAGGCAAACTCCTTCACCAATCTGCACTTCAAGATTGTGTAACATGCCTGTTTTGACATCCTTTTCTTCTTGTGCAATCATTTTATCTTCCTTTATATTTAAAATGCTCCCTATCTTCGATATACCCTTCTATTTGATCTTTAGTTTGTAGGTCCTCCTCACTAAACATCTTGCACATTGCTATTAACATCTTTGCTTGTTCAAAAAATAAAGAAGTACAAACTTTTCAGGGCCCATTCAACCCCAATATGTGGGTCATTAAAGCCAAAAGTATGTTGGAAACTAGTAGTCAGACGTTCAAGTGGGGTATCTCTTGGCATCATTCTCACTAACAGTCAGTTGTTCCCAAGTGTATATCTCTTGGAAGTATTCTCTTTTAAGGCATTACATAAGCACGATTCACAAAAAAGTTTATGTAAAATTATGTACCCAAAATTGCTTCAATTTTCCATCAAAGGACCACATACACTTTCACATGTAAATACATGCAAGTACATATAAAGGTACTCCATTATATTCCAGTGTATAGGGTTTCCCAATTTTAGTAAACATGCACATGAACCCATATGTGAAACCATCCAAAGTTTAAAAATTCTAATTGATGCACTATCCACTATTGCATTGGAGTATTTCAAAATAGTATTGAGGAAAAATAAATAGTCACTCATGCTGATTTTGGAATGTAGTCCATAGTGACACGATAGTCTCTGAGGTCCTAACAAGGTTTAGCTATGTAAATATGGAAGCATCTATGCCTAGGAGTAGGTTGTGAAATTGAAACTCACTATTGGACAATATTATGCTTGTAACTGACTTTGATTGTGTTGTCTTCTTCTCAAGTGATGGTACTTATCAACACACCCATACTTTCAAAATTTTGGCGGGATTAATTGGTATAGGGACCATTTGACAAGTGATGCACCTAGGCATATTGTGCAAGACTTAGCCATCAATTCATATTCTCTAGCCATCTATCTATCTAGTACCACTATTAAATCAGCCTCAAATGAATTCTTCTCTACGTAGAATATCTTCCTCGATTGGCTCAATTCTATCATGACTACTTAGTAGTGATTATGTACAAATCT
Source organism: Sequoia sempervirens (assembly GCA_007258455.2). Taxonomy (NCBI): domain Eukaryota; kingdom Viridiplantae; phylum Streptophyta; class Pinopsida; order Cupressales; family Cupressaceae; genus Sequoia; species Sequoia sempervirens. The sequence goes on from VDFB02193867.1 coordinate 437,013,237, forward strand.
CTTATTTATTTTTCCTTGATGTGGATTGATTCCATGTATGTTGAACCCTTTGCTAGATTTAAAGGCACAATAACATGCTTCTCACATAAAGAAAAAAAAAAAAACAAATTACATTATATGTTTGAGTCTTTAAAGAGACTAAAACACAAGTGGCACAACAATTCTAGAAAATCAAGAAAATTCAAAGTGAATGACAATAGACAATTCAAAAGAGAAGAGCATTCCAAATCCCATGGATAGGGCACAAGCACTTGTTACCCTAAAGATTGTAGATGCTTAGAGTGTCGGAAGTAATGTTTGCCTTTATGTTTAAAAAATTGGAGCAGCAAGAAAACCACTCAAAACAAGTAGTAATAAAAAAGTTAATCATAGGGGAATAATTAGGAATAACACCACGAGAACCAATGCATATTAAGAAACAAGAATCCAGAGAGGTATTGTAATCAACATTCACAAGAACACTTGATTATTTTTGGTAAGGACCTTGATGACATTCGAGTTAGAAGCTGATTTAGGTATGAAATCAACAACCTAATTTCCTTTTTCTAGTATGGTTGTACTTAATTACAACAAAACTAGAACTAAGGATATTGATGTCTTTCCTACATTCTTTCAATTGCCACTATTAAAAGTGAGAGGAAGTCACCCTTTTGAAGTGTTCAATCAAGATTTTAGAGTTAGATTCTAATATAATATTAGTAAAATGTTTTAGCTTAGCTTCTAAATGATCTTGGCTTCAAGAAATTATTTGAACCAATACCAAGACTACCAACAAACTCAAACTTAACCTTGCAAACATGATCACGACAAACACCTCCCATGCTAACATTTCCAAGATTGTCTTTTGAAGCTCTATCAACATCAATTCTAACCAATCCTTGAGGACATTACCATTTGTAGTAACTTGGTATTTCTGAAGGTTATTATTGGAAGAGGTAGAAGAGAGAGATAACATGAATACCAAATCTTGTTAGAACTTTTAATTCATACCAAGAACTCATTTAATAATCTTGAGTCCAAACATGATATGTTTCTTTTAAATTGACCATAATTTTGCCCTAAACTTGATTGATATGTCCTGTTGTACCATAAAAATTCTTTAATTGTGTTACCACCAAATATTTCAACAAATCAAACCAAGACCAATATCATGCAACAAATTAAGGGCTTTTAGTTTCAAAGAGGGTTATGGCTAATTCACAAGAGAGTCTTGGATATAATCATAACTATTCCAAGCAATTCCCAATAAATCACACCATAAATGGTGAAGGAAAGTGACAAAATGATAGACTGAAAAAAAATGTCTCCCATTCTCTTCATCTTGAAGGTAGATGATACATCTATTCAAACCAACAACCCCATGTTTTTAGAGATTATAATGATGTTTTTTTTTAATATACGGTTGAAATCCACATAAAAACATTAACCTTTGACCAACATTTAGGATATCACACCCTTCTAAAATTTTGAGTTTTTTAAATTTAACTTCTAGGCTTTCAACCAAAAGAGTTTTATAGTTTGCACCATGCATATTTGAAGACAAGAAAAATAAAACAAAGAAAATAATAGAAAGATTCAAAGCAATATGAAACCTTTTACCTTGTTCACTCCATTCTCCTCTGATTGAGCTATAAGAAGAGTTGCACCAAATACTCTCTTGATGCACTCCTTTGATGTATGGAACATGGTTGCTTATGAAAGCACCAACATGATAGTAGGATTGATATGATCAATGATCAAATGGATAGCATGAGGATAAGATGAAGATGGACTAGAAAGAAAATGCAACAACATAACCCTATGCTGATAAGAGATCCTTCCAAATGGTATGAGAGGCCCCTCATTTATGATTTTTCCATGAGGGAAATCAAAGGCCAAGATAGATTGATTGATGAATGGTTAGGATTGAATGAGGATTAGGGTTTATATCAAAGTTGTAGTCATGCAACAAGTGCCACATGAGGGATAAGGTCTAGGTTTAGGAGTTGCATTAGGGCATATCCTTATGTGAATGGTTGAGATTTGGAGATGTATGAAATTGATGGTTGAGATGAAAAGTTCTACTTTTTTGGCAAGTGTCTAGGTTCAATGAATCTAGGCAAGGTCTTAGTCATGTGACTTAATAATTAATTAAATAATAATAGAATTATTTAATTAATTATTGGAGAAGGGTTATGTGGGAGTATAAACTAATTAATTAAAAAAATAATAATATTTATTTAATCAAGTGGGGGATAAATTAATTATTGGAGAAGAGTGATGTGGAAGGATAAATTAATTAATTAAATAGTGAATATTTATTTAATTAAAGTGGGGGATAAAGGTGAAGGATAAATTAATTAAATAAATAATAAAAAAATATTTAATTATTAACTAGGATAGGGTAAAGTCAAGTGTGGCTAGGTATGGTCAATTTTAGGTGGACCTAGATTTTGTCCCTCTTTGATATGACATTGTGATTGTCAGAAGTGACATTGTATCAAAGAAGAATAAAATATAGTGGGTAGGCAAGGATGAGGACTAGTGGCATGATGCCCCAATCATTGGCGAGGAAGGATGATGAGGAGATAGTAGTGTGCCCCCTCGAGAGGGTAGGTGGGTTCAAAGAACATGGGTGTGCTCTCCAAATGGATGGAAGTATTAGAGGATGAAGGCTAAAAGGACATGTGAGATGATGGACAAAAGGAGAGGAAAGATGGATGAGAATCATGTTGTAATGGTATAAGCAACCTAGATTTGATATTGTACTTGACGTTATGCACTAAGAAATAAGGAACCAGGATGACAATGTGCCAAGTATGTGATCAAATGGTATCAAATGCAAATATATGAACCATGATATGGAAGACCATGATGCCATTTTGAAATAGAGTGCAAAGACCATGATAAATGTAAACAATGATAACACACAAAAGCAACAAGCAAGCATGGAAAACAAACCAAAAACAAAATAGGACTATGCCCCTAGTCAAGCTGAAAACTGATTGATTGATTGATTAATTGATGATGAGGATACCAAAGTTAATGAAAAGAACAATGTGTACCCCAAAGACTGTGTTGTTAATGATAAGAACAACACTAGGATTGGGAAGGATACATCCCCATGATGATAATTGGATAGTTGATCAATAAATTTCAACTAATTTGGATCAAAATCAATAGATGCTTTTGGATGATGAGCTAGATTGCAAGATTGGATTGCATGGATTAGGATTGATTGCTTTGGATGGATAGCTTTAAGATTTAGGATTGGATGGATAGATTGGAAGGATGGATAGATGATAAATGAACTAGATAGGATATGATTGGAGGATGGAACCAATGACAAGGGAGAACCAAGATTTGGTAAAATATGGTGTTGGTGTAAATAGGTGTTTTACCTATCTAGGTCCTATTTACATGTTAAGTCCACTTAGGTCATAGGAAGGAATATTTCTAGTTAAGCATTAGTTGTCACTTATCTTATCTAGTTGGCATTTATTTAATGCTTGTGTCCTAGGTTGTTATGACTTAGTTGTCTCATGTGATATGATTAAAACACTTGTCATGATCTTGTCTAATCCTATTCCTCACCTTTCCTATATAAGCAAGGCTTCATATGTACATTGATATATTTAGTGTGATTGCTATTTTGGAATTCTTGCATCCATAATCATAGTATGATATTTCTGTCATCTCTCTTGTGGAATTTTTTTTGTCTTATAGGTGATCTTGGGTGTTGAGGAGCTCATCATAAACTCATACATATGGAAGGATAGAGGGATTGCTTGGATAGGAGATAAATGGATTGAGTGGATGGATGTGAGGATAATATAATTGGATGGAGGATACACGGATAAAAGGGATACAATAGGATACAAGAATGAATGGGATCCAATGACAAGAGAGGACCAAGGATTGGTAAAATATGGATGGATAGATTAGCTAAAAGTGAAAAAGGATTAAGTGGATGAATATGAAGATGGAGCTCCAAGGACTATGTTGCAAAAGAGCAAGATGCTCCATACTAAAATTAGTGCAATCATACATATGTAAGATGATAAGGGATGCATAAGATGGAAGGATAGTGCATAAGGGATATGAATGGTAGAGCAAGTAATATTTGCATTGTCCAAATTATGCATGGATATTTTCCCCCCAGTTCTTAATCAAGATCAAAGGTGAAAAAGGGGGATGGATTGGATAGGAAGGGGGATATGAGATGGAATATATTGGAGGACATGGATAAGATGTGGATGGTAGGATAGCATGGATGAAGCTTTTCTATTTTTCCCCTTACCTTATCAAGATCAACGTAAGGAGGGGAGGATGGATTTGAATAGGATGGGTGAAAGGAGATAGGATGAATGATAGGGTGAGGGATATTAGATGGAAAATATGGATAAGGTGAGGGAGATAGGATACATGGTGCTTATGAGGATACTTAGCCTTGTCAAGATCAAAGGTGGAAAACAAAGGATGGACTTAGATAGGATGATGGATAGGAGATGAGGGATAGTGGAGGATGTGGATAAGATGTTGTAGGTAGGATAACATGGATGGAGATTTCTCCCAAGTGTAGATTGCAAGAGGATATGGGATTACACATGATGCTTGTTTTCTAGATTTTCATCATGATACTTGCTCAAGGTGCCACATGAAGTGGTTTTTACTATTGGATAGATTATTTTTTCTTTTATCAATGTTTTAATTTTTTTTGAAATAGTATGGATGAAAAAAAATGAGGATAAGGATGTGGATAAATAGATTCAAAAGATAGTGGATGCATGATAGGAAGATGAAGGAGGGACCCAAGCAACTAGTTCCATGGATAATATCCCTTGAAGATGTGTTGTAATGGACCATGGAAAGTGGAGGTATGTTTATAGACGTTGGTAGAGCGATAGCAATGGAGATGAAGTGGAAGGGAAGATGGATAACGATCTATGTAAAGTCTTGGATTAAAGGAGTGTAATGATGCAACATGAATGTTGGATAATGGATGGGGTGTGGAAATTTTGTGGATGAGTGGATGGGAATGTTGGAAAGATCAACATTGACACGCACCTTGAGGGGTGGTGGAAATTTAGAGAAGTGAATTTTGAATTTGGAGATTTACATGGGGAAGTGGATGTGAATTTTGGGACATAGGGATCAAAAATTGATGGAGATGGTGGAGGACGTAAGATAGTGGATTTTGGGACATAAGGGCCCAAAATGGATTTGGAAGATGGATGATTTTTAGATGAAGTGGTGGAAGTTTTTAGAGGTGTATATTTGGATGCCAATTTAGTTTGTGCTTTGAGGTGGATTGATTCTATAAGTAATTTGGGAATCCACATGGTTTTTGATTTTGATTTTTGATTCTTGGGCCTTTGTGGCCTTTTGGATTTTTCTCTTTGATTTTGGATCAATTTTTTCTTTGTTTTGGCATGTCTTTTGGAGGGGACATGCTGGTCCTTGGATTTTTGTGGACTTTTGGTGTTATGCATTTTATATTTGGCATCCAGATTACTTCCAAGAGAAATGGTATGAGTGCATGAAGATGAATGATATGGAGATTTTATGAATGGGGTGATAGAGGGAAGATGTTGGAAGGAATTCAAATATGTGTGCCTTTGTCAATCTTGATTGGGGATTGGAGGTGATGGATAAATAGGATGAAGGGATTTTGAAATAAGAGTGATGGGTGGTGGAATGTACAGATCCAAGATGGATGGAAGGGATGACAAGCTTGATTATGGGACAAAGGGACCCAAATAAGATGGAAGGGATGAAGGATCGGGCTTTGGAATATAAGGGCCCAATATAAATTTGGAGGATAGGGAATGTGGATATTTGGTTTTAGATGGTGGAATTTATGATTTAGGATAGATGAAAGGAGTACCAATGTCTTGAGGTTGGTAGCCAAGGCCATGCGAACTTGGATTTTCTTTGATATAAAGGGGTTTTAAGATGCCTTGTTCATGGAGGACTAATCCTTTGCCTTGATAGTGCATGTTTTGACAATCCAACGATGTAATTTTTGGTTTGGAAACAAGATGTGAGTCCATTTTGAGGGGGATATGAGGTGGAAGGAATTATATGTTCACGGAGTAAACCAGATTGGATGAAAGAAGAAGAACCCATTTGATAGGTATGAGGTTAATGTGTAGCTTGGATAGGGGTGATGGTATATTGTGGAGGATTAGGATCGTGACATGGAGATGAAGGGATACTTTGATCTTGACTTGGGGAGGGATCATAACGGGGAGGAGGGGTATATCTTGATCATGAGATGGAAAAGGGGTCATTGGATGGGATGAAAGGGATATCTTGATCTTGATTAGGAAGGGGATTATGATGAAGGTTAGGATCATGAAATGGATTGGAAGGGATGTCTTGATCTTGATTAGGAAGGGGATCATGATATGGAATGGAAGGGAAGGGATCATGAGATGGGATGAAATGGGTGCTTTGATCTTGATTTGAAGAGGGATCATGAGATGGCATGGGAGGGATACTTCGCTCTTAATTTAGAATGAGATCCTTGGATGGAGTGTAGGGTATACTTTTATATTGAGATGGAAGGATATCATGTAATGGATTGGATGGGATACTTCAATCTTTATTTAAAGGGGGATTTATTGTAGCATGCTTTGGATCAAAGGATTGACATAGTTCATTTGGTGTGATGGGGGAGGAATGTTGGATTAATTCTTTAAATTTGGTAGATGGAGGATATGGGATTTTTGAGGTTTATGGGATTAGGATTTATCTTTATTTTGAAGGAATGGAGGTGGATGCATGGCATGAGAAGATTTATCACTTTTGTTTTGGGTGTAGGGATTTAGCCTTCTTTGCAAATAGTCCTTGGGAATATTCAAGAATAAATGGTTTAGGCTTAGATGAGGCATTATGATTAGATGGGGGATTAAGATTAGGAAAAGGATTAGGATTATTTGGAGGGTTGGAATTATAACTTGGAAGATTAGGATTAAATGATAGATTGGGATTATAGCTTGGAGGATTTGGATTAGGTGGAAGACGAGGACTAGAAGGAGGATTAGGATTATAGAGTGGAGGATTAGGATTATGGATTGGGGAAATCGAATGATAGCTTGGAGGATTTGGATTAGGTGGAAGATGAGGACTAGAGGGGGGATTAGTATTGTGACTTGGAGGATTAAGATTATGGATAGGGGAATTAGGATTATAGTTTTGGGGACTAGAATAATAGTTTAAAGAATTGGAGGTAATGGGGGTGTTAGAAAATGTTGGAAATGGAGGCATGGATGTTGGATGAGGAGTGCATGTGTAGCATCAAAAATTATCATCCTTGACAATTTCACACTATGTTTTTATCCCCTTTTAACTATTGGACCTAATTGAGCCCCTAATTTCCTAAATCATGCATTTCATGGCCTAATTTTAACAATTATTGATAAATTTCAAGTGGAAAAAAATGCATTTATCTAATACTTTTCCCTCGACGCCTTAATTTCGGGAATATAGGGATGGGATAGGGACATTGTATGGTGGCTTTGACCCCCTATTTTGGTTGGCTCCAAATTCAAATATGTCAGTGTCGACACTTTATCATTTGCAATTCAAGTTTCCAAAGTTGGCTATTGAGATTTAATTTGTGGAAATTAGAACAATTACATATAAATACCTAGTTATTGCATCATTTTAAATCTGTCTAGCAAGAAGTGAAATTAACAAGAAAGAGGTGAAAATTAAGATCAAGCCATGAGCATTCAAGGATAGATTTGTGAACATCATTGCAACAATTCAAGATCCAAACATCATGTCAAATCCTATGTGAGTTTATGTATATTCATGTTATCATATTGTTTGCGAAGGCTAACCCTTTGTAGGTCTCCAAGAAAACAAAGCAAGCAATATTCAAGACCTTGAAACCTGACGTGCATGATTTCAGTTCTTCAAGGAAGCCATTGAAAGGTGGTGAGTTGCAAAACTTTGTGGATCCATCATTCCTTCCTATCATTTATTCTTTTATCATTGCCATTACCATTGTGGAAGTGAAAACACTAACACAGGGTTTGACTAAGGAAAGCCCCTAAATGGCACAACCCTTCCCCTCTCTTTGAATGTGTAGGTTTTAGGTTTGAAGAAGAGTGAAGGAAGTTTGAATATCATTCATCCATTGTTGCAATCAAAACCCTACCTCTTGACAACTCACAAAAGCTCACCTACAAGATTATCTGATAGTGATCCAACAAATTTGTAGGTGAAATTAGGAAGCTCTGGTCTGACACCAGAGGATTGTGAAAACATAATTGAAATATCTCTACAAGGAAAAAGTTTCCCAATGATGACTTAGTCCTCCTATTGTGGCTGACTCCAAATTTATAGGACAAGTACACTTTTCTTCCTTTTTTAGATCTGTTGATGAATTTTTGTTACAGTTTCTCAATTATCAAAATCTTGCATTTTCATATCAAGGCACAAAGTTTAATTAGATTATTCAAGGAAAATCAATTCCAATCAATTTCCAAGGCCCAAAAGGGGATGCAAATCTAGGTTTGATTGAATCACCTTCATACCAGTTGAAAGTCAATAATCACCTTGTTGATTTGCATCCTAATGGTCCTTTAGACAAATAAAGAATTAACCCTAGGTTCTATTGCATTTAGACTTAGGATCACATTTTTCTATGTTTCAGTATGTAAGTGAGGGATAAGAGGGAGGTAGGGATGGAGAATAGGATGTGGATGGCATTGGAGGGGAGCTTTGGATGGGTTTGGTTTCCCTTATCAATGTAAGAGGAAGGATGAGCAATACGAGATGGATTTGGATTGGATGGAGATGGATAGGAGGTATATGTAGTGGGGGATAAGAAGGATTTTCCTTGTCAAAGGTAGGATAAGGAGAGCCCATGGATATTTTTATGACATAGCTTGTGTTAGTTGGTTCTTGATATGGGGGATTGATAGATGGGTTATCAAAGCTTATAAGTTGTTGGAACTTAGGTGGTTGCTAGTAAATAGGTTGGAATGCTCAGGTTTGTTGGCATCGATGAGACATGGATGGGCGTCACTTGCTTTAGGATATATAATCTAAGGTTTGATCATCACAAGGCTCATCATCATTAGAGGGATTATAGTCAACAAGACTATCCTCATCACCATCAATATAATTGGGGTTGCCCTTGATTGTGATTTTTGGTCTTGTTGGGGTAGGCTATGAGATCATGATGATGAATTGGGTTGGGATGGATGAGAGGGGGTTAGAATATATTAGATTGGAAGGAGGATAGATTAGATAGTTGGACATTGTAGATGATTGATTGGAAGAGAGAAGTTTGGGATTGATTTTGGATGAGGATGAAAATTAGGATTATGGATTAGAAATTGATTGAGAATTAGAAGAATAGGACCTAATGATCAGGATGAGAATGAAATTGGATTTGAATGGAAGGGTTAGAATGGAGAGGTTTGGAGTGAATAGATGGATGAACAATTAGGTTGGTTAGGATATTGGATTGGAAAGATTTGAATGGATGAGAGATGGTGTTGGAGGGATTTAGAAGAATTGGATGGATAAGGCATTAGATTGGAAAGAGGAAAAATGAGATTTAGATAGATGAAGGATTAGATAAATGGATTTAGATGAAAATATTAGAAGATTGGTTGGATTTGGATGAAGGTTTTGCTTTTTTTCCTTCGAGATAGATTTAAAAGAAGACAAACAAACAAAGTGGATAGGAGGAATTAGGTAGCACTAGTTTTACACAAGAAGACATGCCAAGCATATGAACAAGCCTATATTATTCAAGTAGGTGCTTAAATTAGTAGGACCATGCGATAAAATAACTCAAGATAGTGCAAGGAAACTATCTTTCAAGAGTCAATAGGCATGGATCTAGTGGCAAATGATTGGCTGACCTTTTCCCTTTCATTGGAGGCCCTCAACACTATTCTTAAAGAGTTTCTATCTCTACTCAAGGAGGTACATGGTGAGTAACTTTAGAGTTGATACTAAGACTTGCACCACACTAAGCAATGATTGAAAGGTCTTAAGCTAGGCTATACAAGGCTAATTAGGGGAGTCCTCTAAATACCTCAAGGGTACGTGAGGCCAAATCTATAGATGAAAGTGACTAATTCCAAACAAATAGGAGGATAGGGTAACCCACTCTCCACCTTCACTTCTCTAAGGTATAAGGTTCTTGGAGGCTTAACTCAGATTGAAAAGATTGCACTTCCAAGAGGGGTGTCTTTCATTTCGCTCCTCGCTCTTTATACTCTACTAGAACACAAGAGTTGAGGTTATCCCCTAGGGTGATGAAATACTTAGGTAGGCCTTCTAAAAGGAATAATTCAAGTGTTTTTGGTCACCCAAGATCACATGAAGTACAATGGGAGAGAATACATACATTCGGTTCCTTGGGATAACAATGAAAATAAAATAAAAGAGAGTAAGTGATTTTTTTTATCCTCAAGACCACACAAAGGTGCAAGAGGAGATCATACACACCATTCAACATAAAGACACAAAAAAAAGTGCCTAGATTAGTGAACAAAAAAAAGTCTTGGACAAGTGAATTTGCAAGAAAGATGTTAGTAGTTTGATTTTGGTCTTTGACAAGAAATTTCAAGCTACACAACAAGGGGTTAGATGCCAAAGTGATAAAAAATGATTATTAGTAATAAGACAATCATAATTTTTTTGGACCTTGTTGTGATGGGGGTTGGGAACTCACCACAACTTGAAAAACTTATGAAAGAAACATAAACAGTCAAAAGTGCAATTATGAAAAATAAAGGCACAATGATACACAACATAAGTCACAGTATGAATTAGAAGTTCTATTGTGCAAGATAGAAGCACAAATTTTACATAGAGAGGCACTAAAATATAAAACGAAGGTGCAAAAACATAAAAAATATGTATAAACATAGAAAATAAAGTTATACTTGACAAAAAAAAGGCATAGTTGCATGCAATAGAGGTGTATCATTATGCAAGTATATCTTTAGGAAGCGTAGGCACAGTTTTATCAAAGACCTCAAAAAATCTACAAAACAAGGGGACAAAAACTAAAGAAAAAACATAGAAAAATTGCAACCACAAATTAACAACTAATCACAAAAAACCAAAAAAAAACTACAAACAACATATTAGAAAAGAAACCCTAAAGAGATACTGAAGTTTGCAAGAACTAAAGACCCTAAGAAAAATTATAATACTTGCAAGAAAAAAATTAGACAACCTATAAAAATAGAATGTTAGAAAGAAAGAACATGCACAACAAGACAAAAAAGGTTAGAAATAAATACACATATTTGAAATGCAACTATACGAGACGTAGGTGTGATAGTATGAAACAAAAGCACTCAAAGTTGAAACACAAGTGCACCAATAATAGATGGAGGGACTAATATGCAAAGTGTAGACATCGATTCATAGAGCATAGGTATTGATTTGTAGAGTGTAGGAGTGGTTTTGTAGAGAATAGGCACTGATTTGCAGAGCATAGGCATAGATATGCAAAGTGTAGGCATTGATTTGTAGGGTAGAAGAGTGATTTTTCAAAGGAAGAGTGCCAATTTGGAATGGAAGTGCCAAAACACAGTCATAAGTGTCATTTTGGAACCTACAACAAAAATATCAAAGAAAACTCATGAAGAATGTTAGATTCAAGGATAGGGGTCCCACTGGGCATACCAAAATGAAGATAAGAAAAATGAATCAAAGAAAATAATAGAAAGATTCAAAGAAATATGAAACCTTTTAATTTTTTCACTCCTTTCTCCTCTGATTGATCTATAAGAAGATTTGCACCCAATACTCTCTTGATGTGCTTCTTTGATGTATGGAATGTAGTTTCTTATAAAACCAACATCATAGTAGGATTGATATGATCAATAATCAAATGTATAGCATGATGATAGGATGAAGATGGATTAGATAGAAAATACAACATAACCCTATGATGATAAGAGATCCCTTCAAATGGGATGAGAAGCCTCTCATTTATATAAATTGCATGAGGGAAATCAAGGGCCAAATTAGATTGATTGATGAATGGCTAGGATTGAATGGGGATTAGGGTTTGGATCAAAGTTGTTGTCATGTGACAAGTGTCACAAGAGGGATAAGGGATAGGTTTAGAGGTGCATTAGGGTATATGCTTGTGTGAATGGTTGAGATTTAGAAATATAGTATGAGATGGACGGTTGAGATGCAAATTTAGTTTGAATTTTGTGGCAAGTGTCCAAGTTTAATGAATCTAAGCAAGGTCTTAGTTAGTCATGTGACTCTCAATAATTAATTAAATAATAATAAATTATTTAATTATTTATTAGAGAAAGGTGATGTGGAAGGATAAATTAATTAAATAAATAATAAATATTTAATTAATTAAATTGGGGGATAAAGATTAAGGATACATTAATTAAATAAATAATAAACATTTATTTAACTAAAGTGGGGAATAAAGGTGAAGGATAAATTAATTAAATAAATAATAAATATTTATTTAATGACTAGGATAGGGTAAAGTCAAGTATGGTTAGATATCGCCAACTTTAGGTGTATAATATTTTAGAACTTTTCAAACCTCAGGCAACAATATATAAATTTCTATTTGAAGATACCTTTCATGATGCTAAAATATGAGCTAATAGATCAATGAGAAGAGAAAATTGTTGATTTGGCCAAAGATCTCTAGGTTTCCATTTCCAAATCCTTATACACCATCTCGTATGAATTCATACTAAAAATTAGAAACATAACTCCAACTAAATTCAAAACTTTTATATTTGGGTTTAAGTAGATTACGAAATTCCACGCAAAGAGGGGTGTGTTGGTCTCACACACCATCCTATAAAAGTACAAGGTCATCTTTCCTCATAAACTAGAAAATGCCATATTTAATCAAATTACTACCTAACTTCAGTATTTTCTATATTTGAAAACCCTTGCTAAGTCCTAGGAATGAAAGAATGATTCTTCAAATTTAGGTACTTGAGATTAGGAATTCTCCCTTATAAAGTTTGTTCCTCCACACATCATCTCCACTATAAATTTTCTAGCAAGAGCTATATTGTTAAGGAGGGAAGAACTTATAGCTGTAGGAGTTTATGGTGAACTCCTCAACACCCCAGGATCACCTGCAAGACAAAATAACTTCCATAAAATACAAATGGTAGTTATATCATGCTATGATTAAGGATGCAAGAATGCCAAATTGAATATGATATTGTACATATGATGCCTTGCTTATAAAGGCAAGGTGGTGAATAGGATTAGACAAGATCATGACAAGTGTCTTAATCCTATCACATGAGGAAAATAAGTCATAACAACCTAGGAAAAGATAAAATCTAGAGATGACAACTAAGTATTCTAGAAATATTCCTAGGACCTAAGTAAACTTAACATGTGAATAAGTCCCCTAAGTCTCCTAGTAAGGAATTAACTAGGTACAAGACTTTATTCACACCAACACCCCCCCTTAAGTAAAACTAGGGAGAATATTATTATGCAAATGATGCAAATATGCAAGGATTGGTCCTGACTACGAGACCGTGTGAGGTACCCCTGTACAAATGCAAATGTAATCTCTCACAAACAAAGACAAGGAGAAAACCCAATGGGACAAAACTCCTCCCCAAAAGAGAGATAAATACAATAATGATGTCCATCACAAATCCAATCAATATTCATCTACACAAAGGATGTCAAGAGAGATCATACAACCCCCCATAATGAGATAAACTACTGCAAAAAAGCACTAGAAGCACACTTGTGTAGTAACACTGGAATCCTTAATTTAACAAACAAGGAAAGATAATTTTGTTTGCTAGAAACCATATTAGAGTCACTCAAGGAATCATGATAAAGAAATAATACAATCGATGCCAAGGAACACTGAAAACTCTCAAATTGGTACAACCCTAGAATCTATGAAGCAACAATCAATTGAAAAAATGATTTAGAATTGAAATGAAGTGTAGAGATCAAAATTGCACCCTCCCAACTATCAAAACATACAAGTAATCTCCAAAAACCATTTGGGGAAAAAATGAAATAACAATCAACCTGGGATAGATACAAAAGAAATTATATGGATGACAATGTAGAGCTCCTCAATACCTTTCCAATGCAACAAGAATAGCGAAAATGGAAGATTGTGGAAAAAAGTTATGAGCTTGAAAGCTATAAAAGTAGATTTGACTTCAACCAACAATAATTGCTACCAAACAGAAAAATTATTGAAAATAACCCGCACCACTATAAAATTCACAGCGACAACTATCGATGATATCTTGTTTACAAAATTTTGCCTCCTGGATTGCAAGTTATGCAAAATTAAAAAAAGGCCTAGAAAGAGGACCTTTCAACACTAAACATGTGCAAAATTCATTGACTAAATGGGTGCAAAAATTGTGCCCCTAGTCGTAGCATATGACTACTTGTCGAAAAAAATGTTTAAAAGAATGGTTGCCACCCTACTGCCAATGGAGTGGCGAGTGGGTGGGGTGTGGGTAGTGCGGGGGTGGCGGGCCATAGCCATGTCACCCAGGGGATGGCCCTCCCCCCATGGGTCATTGATCGTGGGGCTAGCACATACAAAACCACGGGCTGTGCTCAATAACTACGGTTGGTGATAAAATAAAGTTTTTTAAAAATAAAACCTGCCAATAAATGAATGCCCGTACCCTGACAATGACAGATGATTTGATGGTGCAAGACCAAGTATGCAGAGAGAGGATGAATGATGTAGGATGAAAAATACGCTACAGAAGATGCCGGTACCTTGAAATATTCCACCTGATAGAAAATGACCTAAAAATGTGCACGGGTCGTACAACAACGTATAGATCTGTATGGCTTACAAAAAATTGCCTCGCCCTTCGACTCAACGTGTTAAAAATTGACAATTTGGTAGTCAATAGATTTAGGTTTACGGGCCTTCTGGATGTGATGGCAGGGTCTTTTTTCTCCTAAACTACTCCAAAATATTAACTACCCTCTAGATCTAAAAACTAAAACCCTTCCTTCAAACCCTTGTAGATTTGGAAAAATATGTCAGATTTGAATGAAACAAAAGCCAATCTTGACTTTCTTAGCTGCCTTGGATTCAATGGAAAGGTTCTCAAGACCCCAACTTGCAACCAACAAGCTTTCACACCAAGATTGGTCCCTTAGATCTAGGAATACGTCTACAACATTGAAGCTCTAATACCATGTAGGAGTTTATGGTGAACTCCTCAACACCCCAAGATCACCTGCAAGACAAAATAACTTCCACAAAAGAGAAATAGAAAAAATATCATGCTATGATTAAGGATGCAAGAATGCCAAATTGAATATGATAATGTACATATGATGCATTTCTTATAAAGGCACAGTGGTGAATAGGATTAGACAAGATCATGACAAGTGTCTTAATCCTATCACATGAGATAACTAAGTCATAACAACCTAGGAAAAGATAAAATCTAGACATGAAAACTAAGTCTTCTAGAAAGATTCCTAGGACCTAAGTAAACTTAACATGTGAATAAGTCCCCTAAGTCTCATAGTAAGGAATTAACTAGGTATGTACAAAAAATTATTCACACCAACAATACCTAATCCATTTCTCTATTGAATGGCACATTTTATCCCAATTAACCGAATGCCATTTCTTTTTCTCTATTTTTCTTCCCAAAAAAACTTTCTCACCTTATGATCTAAATAATGAAGGATTCTTTTTTGGAGTCGCAAGATCCATAAATTTATAAATTTTTGGTGTGAATATATGTCTTGTACCTAGTAATTTATCTTACTAGGGACTTAGGGGACTTATTCGCATGTTAAGTTTACTTAGGATATAAGATTCCTTCTAGAAGCCTTAGTTGGCATTTCTAGATCTTATCTTTCTAGCTTTTAATGCTTGATTCTATTAGAAAACGATAGGTGAATAGCAATAATAGAAGCTTAAAACAACTAAAATTAAGATTTAATCATGTTAACCATATGGAGTTTAGATCAACAATAACAAAGAAATACAAGAACAGAAAGCTGAACACATAACACAGTGTTTAACATGGAGAAACTCTTTTGGAAAAAAATTTCACCAAAGAAGAGATGAATAGCTTGTATTAACAAAAAATATGTTTACAATACATCCACTCTAACTCTTCTTCAATCTTCAATCTGACAACATCTATGTACCTGTAAAACATCTCATAGTGTTTCCATCTCAACCCCTCAATATATAGACTCATGGGGGCTCAAAATACCACCATAAAACATAACCATGGGTCAAAACAAGGTTCAAAATTTCCATGGTAAAAATCCATATGACCCCTTACATGCTAAACATGGTCTCTTACATGACATTACACCCTCTTACAAGTTGTCATAAGAACCCCTAACAAATAGGAGATGCTAGATTACATGTGTCATAAACCATCAATAGCTTATGCAAAGATTCTCTTACGTGTGTTATAGAAGATTCTCACGTCCAAAATGATATACCCCACTTTTAGACTTTATAGATGTCATAAAATCCATCATAACATTCTTAAAATTAGGCTTTCCATGTTATACCACTAAGTAGGCATCTTTTGACAACTAATAACATATTTTTCAAGGCACCGACATGTGGCAAAAGTTCCAACTCAAAATATCACGCCCCTTTTGATGGAGCACAAATATTTAATAACATAAATGATATTTATTCATGGGAAAAACTAAAGTAATAGTAAATCTAGTGACGAAAAAAGTATCCCTTTTCCTTTGTTTGGAATAATTAATATTAAAATGAGCCTAATCATGCCTTGATTTAGTGTTGTAATGTGTTTTTCACATTCACATTAAGTTTAGGACCCTTCTTAATAAAATGAACTTAATGGTTCCTTATTTAGGGTGTTGTAAAGTGTATCTTTTCACTTTCACACTAATCTAGGGCTTTATTAATTAATTGAGGTTAATTGTGCTTAACTTTAATTCAAATCCAACACTAATTAATTGTAGATTCCAAGGAATAAAGCTCGACACTCTTAAATGATATTACACAACACTTAATTTTACAAGGTATGTGTTCTAGGTTAGTGACCTAGGACCCATTCGCCACCTGGAAAATGGGTCCTGACTAGGTCTTAGGAACCCCCTTTCACATAACATTTAACATCCCCCAAAGTGTTTCCTAGTTAAGTGTGCTAGGACCCATTCACCCTATGGTGAATGGGTCCTCACTTAACCCTAGGACCCCCCCTTGGAATATATTTATACTTATCTTTATTTTAATGATTTCAAATCCTAGATCTGATGTCAGCTTACATGTTATTTGAATTTTGGGAATTAAGAGTAAGATAATTATAAATACACAACTATTTCACTTAGTTTCACCTAGAATTTTTATGAGCAATCAAGAGTACTTTCACAAGCATTATAGAGCATTCAAGAAGGCATTCAAGGAAAGAATTATTGAAGTTTATTGCAACAATCAAGATATCTTGATCATCATGTCAAAGTCATGCATGTTGTTGATCTAATGTGATGATGTAGCATTGGTGATCAAGTTTAAGTGTTCAAAGCCATTATATTATGTCAAATTCATGATCAAGATCTACACACATTGAGGCCATTTCTTGCTAAGTTTCATATTTTCAATCCAATGTTTCAATTGAGGTTTGGTGAGTTGTTACATATTGTTGTTCATTCATCATTCCTTTATGCATTGTTTCATTACAAGGTTTAATTACCAAAATGGGGTTTGACCAAGGAAAACCCCTATTCCCTAACAATTAACATTTTTCGCCTCTTTGATGTGTGATTGTAGGTTTTAGGTTGGAGATCACTTGTGGAGAGGAAAAAGTTGTCAAAGTTGTCATCTTTCTTGATAAATCATGGAAAGTCTTCTACATAATTCATTTCTAACTTTTGGAGCTGAACACCCGGAGTTTGGAGTTGTAGACATTGAAGAACACAACCCATAAATTGATTTTCTAGAACCCTAGCTAGGATCCATTCACCATTGGGCGAATGAGTCCTCAGTGAGGCCCGAAAAAGCACTTTTTGCAATAGGTACACAACATTTGACCCTCTTAAAACTTTCCTTTTGATTGCTATATCGGTTAGGTTTTATTTTTGATTAGATCATTTATGTATTATAACCCTCATAATTGAGTGAAATAAGAAGAATAGGGTTGCATCATAATATTCATTCACCCCCTAAACCCCATTTTTCTTTGTTTCATTTTGGTGAACTTGAAGTGAAGAGCATTGTAGTTTTCTAATTTTGGAGTCTCTTTTCATCTTATATTACATCTTGCATTCATTTACATTGAATTAGATCTCATTTAGGGTGTTTAGTTTGCATTCAAATTTGCATCTATCTAGGGTTTTTAGGATTGCATTGTTTGCATTCTTTAAATTTGAAAAATACAAAAAAACAGTCAACTTGCACATCATTTACATCATATTAAATTACATTTGAAAATTGAAACAAAAATTGCATATCAAACTAGGCCTTTTAGCTCATCATTTTGTCACATTTTTAACTTGCATTTCACATTACATTTACAAAAAATTAAACCTGAAACTTACTATAGTAGACCTGAATCTGAAAATCATTAGAAAAGACTTGAAAATCTATAAAAAGTTTCAAATCCCTAATCTAGGACCCATTCTCCCTAGGGCGAGTGAGTCCCTAATCAGGGCTTGATCTGCATTTTTGGAAATTAAAAAATTCATTTTTGTGCTTCTGTTTGCTACCTTCAAATCTCTATTACAGTTTGTTGAGTTTTTGTTTCATTAATCTCATTATATCTAGCTTAATTTGGAACATTTAGTGCATTTCCTAATTTCAAATTTTCATTTACAAGATTTCATTTTCAGATTGTTCCATAGTGTAATCAACAAATTACCTTGTTTAAGTCTAAAAATTTGAAAATGGACAAGTGTTTTAGCAATGTGTGGAAGTCTTTATTCTCCTTGGTTGATGTTTCAAGTTGTGTTTTTGGCAATGATCCTAATACAATTGAACCTAATCATGCTAACCCAATTCCTAATGATTGTCCTCGTGAAGTTGACATCATTGGAGAAGATGATGATAGCATGAACAATTTCATAAATGATTTCCTTAACAACCTTGAGAATAATGCATCATTCTATCCTTCCATGAAAAAACCAACACAACTTGAGATTTTTGGTCTTTTACATCTTGTAATTGAGTCACAAACTAAGCCTAAAATTCCAACAATGAGTGAACCTAGATCCTCTAATCAAGTGCATATTCATTCATCTTATGTTCACAAAGTGACCAACACTCCTATCAACCTTGAAGAGACTTCTGGCGAAGGCTTTAAGATCTTAACCTACCAAGGATGTGACATAGCTAATGAGCATGAAATTCATAAACTTTTAGAGAAAATTCATATTGAATAAACCAAAGGAATAGGATATCAAGATCCTCCTCTTGATATAATTGTCCTCCTTCCTAAAGAACAACCAATGCTTCATAAGAATGATAGGATTATCTCACGCTTTTCTTCCCAATATCCACCTCAACAAGTCGGTGAATCAAGCAAGCAACAAAAACCTTACAAACTCAAAAAATTATCATTCTTACATACTCAAACAAAAATTGAATGAAATATGGAGCACCTCCTTAAAAAGGTTGGATTAAATTGCCACCTCTTAGTAAAAGCAACATACCTAAGAAAAACATGAATTATTGTGCATCTTACTGATGAGTTTCATGCATTAAAATTTATATTGAGTGATTTTTACTTTGATGATGATGATTGTTACCAAGTGGTTGCATAGCATGTCCTTTCACTCCTTTCCAGGCAATAGTTGTAGGGTCATAGTATTCTCACTATTACATGTTATACATTCATTTAAAATCATTCTCTTTATTGCAAGGAGCTCATTATCATCAATTATCTCAACTGAATCCTTGTCTTGCACCTAGTAGGGGCAAGGAGTTATAGCCTTGTCCTAATTTTGGCATTTGATGTTGTCCCTTTGGCTAGTTTTCTGCCTTCCATATATACTAATCGAGATTGGGATGTAGATGACCTGCTATAGGTTGAGTTGCATGTGCCTTACTAGTATTTCGCATGATTTCTTTTTCATGTTTCTTTATGTGATTGCATGTGCCTAATGTGATCCCCTATGCTATTTCATTTGATGTATCTTTCTCTCATTTTGTGCATTACTCTATATATCTATCTACATTCTTCTCTATGTCGTAAAAAATTTACCTTTTTCGCTTATCTTGTGTTTTCCTTTTGGGGATGATGCAAGGCATCGAGACATTTATGTCTCTTCCATGTTGACCCAAAAATATTTTTCTTTGTTTTCGATCTTTATGTGTCATTCTTCCAGTTCTACGAGTATTTGGGGAATGATGACATTTTCGCACTCTATGACAACATTGTAGCAAAGATATACTGACCCCAAATCCATAGATCCCTTATGTATTTTTAGGGACAACCCCTCCTTCCTCTTTCATGATGTAGCTTTATTTTTGAAACATATAACTTGGCATAGGGTTTTCCGAGGAAAGCTCTCATGTATTAGGAGAAAACATTGGCTACTTTAAAGCAATTGCTCACAACAATGGTGTTAGCAACTACTTTAAAGTGGGGGCATGCATTGATAATATCTTTCAAAATTTTGCATATTTCATGGTGCGATTTTCTTTTTCTTGTGATGGATCCTTTTCTTGGTGGTGTCATTGGGTTTGATGTCCTCTAAGAGCGCGATATTTCTTAGTGTATGAATTTCTCTTAGTGGCTTGATGCGACATGAGGCATCCCCTAAGTTGTAATTTGTTACTCTTGATTTTTCTTCTCTTGGAGACATTAGGCATGATGATCCCTAAGAAGGAGACCTTATACGAACGAAGAAAGATCCCTTTGAACAAAAACCCACTACAACAAAACAGGAAATTAGCACCTAAAATAGCATCAAAATTTAGTGCATTAGAGTTCATGAATTAGACACTTCTGCCAATGCAAAACTGAGTGCCAAACTGCATTTCACTTCAGCACCGTATTTAGCACCAGATTTTGTTGCTTCCAGTTTGGCCTTCGATTTTGTTTCTGGTTTTGCATCTTGTGTTGCTTCCAGGTTTGCTTCCAGTTTTGCTTTCGGTTTTTCTTCCAGGTTTGCTTCTGGTTTTGCTTCCAGTTTTACTTCTAGTTTTTCTTCTAGTTTTGCTTCCAATTTTACTTCTAGTTTTTCTTCTAGTTTTGCTTCCAATTTTGCTTATGGTTTTACTTCCAATTTTTCTTTCGATGTAATGTCACTTGTTGCATCTAGCTTTGCTTCTATTTTTGCATCTTTTGTTCCTTCTAATATGGCTTCTATTATTGCATATTTTTTTGCTTCTAAAATTGCTTCCATTAAATTACTTGTTTGTTTGCTACCTGAATTGCTTATGTTTTTGCTTCCTAGATAATGCCAAGTTTTGCTTCCAAGATTGCTTTTGGTTTGCTTCTAGTTTGGCTTCCATTGTTGCTTCCTTTTTTCTTCTAAAAATGCTTCTTGTTTTGCTTCCATTTATTAATTTAATATGTTTTATTTCAATTTAATTAGTTAAATATATCATGCCTCTTAAATAACTCATGATTATATAGTAAGTAATTTAATTATTTAACTCATATGATTAAATAACAAGATAATTATTATAACATGATCATCATCTATAATTAAAACAAGTGAGTTAAATATCTATAATTTAATTGAATTTGACAACATCCATCCTAAGCAGTAAATTAAAATCATCATACGTAATAAATATCCATCCAAAAATCATCGACCACTTTCAATAAATATAAATTGACAAGTCAATACTGATAAGATCATCATCATATATAACTAAAACAAGTGAAAGTCAAATATTCCAGTAGATTAATAACATGTCAAAATGATACATGTCTAATAGTTGACATAAGTCAAAATGATACATGTACAAATGATATAAGTAAAAATGATAAATTATGTAACTCAAAATGATACAAGTCAAGATGATATATGTCCAACTGATATA
Organism: Sequoia sempervirens; assembly: GCA_007258455.2. NCBI lineage: Eukaryota > Viridiplantae > Streptophyta > Pinopsida > Cupressales > Cupressaceae > Sequoia > Sequoia sempervirens. Next base: position 437,035,222 of record VDFB02193867.1, read on the forward strand.
AGTCAAAATGATACAAATCAATAATATGGTACTACAGGTCATGAAAATGATACATATATGATAGTAACCATGAAAAGAGGCATCATAACGATATATCAACAATGATCCATGATCCGGTCTATATGATCATGAATGTCACTGGTTACTACCAACAACTGCCTCATCATCATCATCACCACCATCGTGATGATCATCATCACCACCATTTTCATCATCATCGTCATCGACCTCAGTGTCTTCTGTATCTGTGTCATCATCATCCTTTGCCATGTGATTGATCTATTTAGGATCTAGGACAATTGCTTCTAGAATGCGTAACGATTACTGGAATACTTTAAAGAATTCAAAACTTCATAAACGAAATATCGTAATGAAAATTTTAAAATAAACTTAACATAATAATGTTGAAAGCTGAAAGAAAGAGAGAGAAATAGAGAGACGAAACCACAATTGATAACGGAGTTCGTCCGTAAGGACTATGTCTCCGGGTCCCTCTCCAATGGAGGACCGATCCGATTAGCTCCAAGAAATCAGAATTACAATTGCGACAACATCATTCCCTTCAAGCACACCGATATCCCAGCATAACTTCGACGTACAGGAACAATTACAATCTTCTCTCGAGCATAGTCTCTTTCTGCATCAATTGACTTCAACATCCCTACTCTCACCTAAACCCCTCCTTTTATACACAAAATATGCCTAAAAAGGCTTAACCATCAAATTAAATGCATAACTCCCTCTAACAGTTCGTACAACCCTCTGATATCTCCATTTAGTTTTTTGGTTTAGGTTGGTAGAGGTAGTTTTAATTGTTTATGGCTTATTTAGCCATTTTGTTATGGCTCGGCTAACAAAAACTCAACAAAATAAATCGTAGCCTACATATAATTGGAAACTCCCGGTAAGCAATCCTTTTAATAGGACGTCGGGCGCAGGTTCAAACCACTGGATGGTTTGTTTTAAAAACAAATCTTCCAAAAACCTTCATTAAAAGAAACCGCCGTCCGAATATAGTGGAGCCACCGGCCGATGGTTCAACGGTTGAACGGTCCGCTCGTAGGGCGGAGATCGCGGGTTCAAGCCCGAATAGGAATTTAATTAAAACAAACAAACAATATCGCCAATGACCCTTCACCACGTGTCAGATTCCTGTTCGCCTAAGCTGCTGACTAAGCCGTACACGTGTCGAGCTCTTATTCGTCGGAGATGCTGACGAGGCAATTGACGTGTCGCTGACTGGATTGCCACGTGGGATGCCCATCCAAGTACGGATGCCACGTGTCAAAATATGATTGGTTCATATAAGTGAGTCAGCTTCCACGTGTCTTGCACCGATTGGTCCACTTGGATTCCGTATGGTACGGAGGGACACGTCAGCGTGATGACGTCATCAGTTGTACCTTCAAGTTGATTGAAGTTTGACTGCTTGTAACTCAAGCATACGACGTCGGATTTCGATGAAACGAACGCCATCAGAATAGTCTCGACGAGCTCTTCACAATGACACCGATTCCATTGATTTCTGAGATGATTATTTTTTTCACCTTCTGGATGACCCCTGAAGCCAGTTTGACTAGAAGTTTGACTGGCCGTAACTTGCACAAACGGAGTCCTTTTCGCCCCGTTCAAGTTGTGTTGGAATCAGGACATCGTTCTCCTTCTGATGGTGTTGAATTCTGGAGTATTGGACACTTCAAATTTTACTAAAAAATTGTCCCCCGGATCAGTGATCTATACCAAAACCAACATATTCTGGATCTATATCATGAGGATCATCTTGATCTTCTGGAAGACCCGTGTTTTGCAAAAAAAAACATATAAAATGAAAATTTATTATTTATTTCATGCAATAATTTATTTTTCTGTTACATATCTAATATTACAACATATGAAACAAAACCATAATAATATTACATCATATCAAAGTGAACATACCATAATAAAATTTCAAAAAGTTACAACTAATATGTCATTCCAATGATGTAAAACATGCAACAATTCTAATAAACATTAGTAAAATATGCCAACATTTGGTGGAAGAGGAAGAAAGATGACTTGAACTTTGGAGGCCCACCATAATGGATTTCGGTATTCAACCATGAGAGTAGAAGAGAGAGTTGATATCACGTATCAAAACATTAAGCATGCATTCTTCCAGCCAGAGGAGAAGGAGATGATTACTTTGCTTCATTTTCATTTGCATAACCATATCATGGTGTGAACCAAGAAGACCAAGGATGCCCAATTTTATGTGGAGGTAATGGATGTGGTCCAAATTTTAGGAGGAGCAAGAAGGTCAATGTATGATCTTGATGAAATTGAGGAAGAAATACAAGAGAGGGACATGAAAAATAAAATCAATGCAAAGTTTCAAGCGAGTAATGAGCTATGGGAGCAACCTCATCTAAAAGATTTTGAACTAGAGTTTGATATATATATACCATTTAGAGAGCTTGGTTTTCACGGAGTTCTTTTAAAGCGTCTACTTTTATTGTTCCTACGGTAAACTATTTGGTAGAGTTGGTGGAATTACCTTTCTTAGTAATCACTATTAGTGAGATTGAGATTGTTAACCTTGCGAGAGTAGGACTTGGGAAAAAGGAATTTGTGCCTCAATTGTTGTATTGTGAATGAAAATAAAGAGACAGGTAAGAGAACAAGAGTTACGTTGGAAAAATTGAGAGGATAGAGGATCTCAAGCATATCTCTTTAAGTATCTTATATTTTATAAACAAAACATCAGTTATTTTCAATTAGCAGTGAAATTGAAACTCATGCTTTTATCCTTTATGCTAAAATTTCTTACATTTCAAACAAAAATGGAAAACATAAAAAAAGATATTTATGCCTATACCATCTAAAGATCTATTTCACCTTTGAAGATTGAAGTCCACGAGGACAAAAAATATGTTAGTTTCCATCTGGCTAAGAACAAGGTACCAGCTAGAGATGTTTATTGCCAACTTTGAATGAAATTATAACTAATGTCTTAAGTTTTTGGTTTGAAAAGAGCATACCTATCATGCTAATTCTGGTTGATGGTTGTCATACATTTTGAATAAAGGTTGCGTACTTATATGCATCTATCATATATAGTGTTCATGCATGAAATCATAAATTGCATTGTTTAGTTAACTATCCAAAAACTAGAGAGGTAGGTGATACATATGATTTATTCATACAATATGGAAAAATCATAAAACTAAAGCATCCTTAGGGAGATAAAGAAAAAATGGGAGAAATATGGTAATCCTTTTTAAATTTCCTTCATAATCATCAAGGAAATACATTCAAAGAATCATCAAGTTTTACAAATCTAGAAAAGAAGACAAATTCCAACCATTGGAGTTGAGAAAATATCATATGCAAAAACAGAGACCCTGCAATCACATTATCATAAATTTAGCTCATCCACATTGTTTAGTAGTAATTCATTAAACTCCATATACATCTAAAAAGACATGTTTTGGTCAACACCGTAGAGGCCATACCTAATTCCTCGGGGGCTTATCTCTAATGGCCTTGCCTACGTATGCGCAACATAGAGGAATCGTAGTTCGACACAATGAACTTTCACATAACTCAAGTTAGTCATTAATGATAGTAAACACATAGGTTCACCCTTGATCTTACAATAGTTTAGTAAATACATAGAATAGTCAACAAGAGACTTGAACCAACACTGATTAGGTCGACGATAATGTAAAATATCAAAGATCAAATCACAAATTTACTATAACAAGGGTAAACACCAATTTTTTTTTATCATTGATTCACCTATAGTATCTCCCAAGAATTTTAAAATCAAAGGACGATACGAGAAAACACTTATACAAAGTCCACTATTATCCCAGAGAAGTAAAAATGACCTATTCTCAACAGAGGGTACTATACCAACGAGTTTACACAAAATATTATTAATGACACACAACTATAGGGGTTTCTCAAGAAAATGCTCAATAGGAAAAATAATTAAATAAATACATCAAATCACCTGTCATTTGAGTACCACATAACAAGCATACATAGATTATGAAGAAAAGATAAAGAAAAGTTAACCACTCTAGCACACATGACATCCATAATGTTATAATAAATCACTACTTAGCACCATATTTTCTCATTAATCTAAATTTGTAGGGGTTAATAATAGGGAGACATAACTCTACAACAATTTTGATATACATAATTATTTCCTTTAAGAAAACTATATATTAACCATTCAAATAACCAAAGGTTTAATTTATAAAACGCAAGAAGAGAATTTCCATTGTTAACATGATCTAGTAACTATCTACCATAACTGTACCAATAATAATCTATTATAGAGTTCCGCCTTCTATGAGTTATCATCAATTATCATCAATTATCATTAAGCTTTACTCAATATATGAATGGTGATAATCTTAACATAATTAATGAAACTAGATTAAGGAATAATACGATTCCTATCTTAATAATCTATCTATTTGAATTTGACTTGGAAATCTCATATACAAGAAAATACTATTCCAATAAATCTCTCTTGGTTCATTTAACACAAGTTTTCAGAATGATAGTTATACGGTCACCTTTTCATATTAGTTGGTTCCTGTCACTCTAATTGTTCAAGAAAATAATATATATATATTTTTTAATTTAAAAACAGCTCTGTATATATTCAGCAGTAGGCACATAGATAGCTAAAAAGGTTTTCAACTTATGCACGGGTATGAGATTGTAACTCTAATTTGGGTTACGCAATATATAGATGAATTTTGCTGAAGGATTTAGAGGTTTATGCGGCCTATCTCCGAGTAAGCACTATAGGTTTCATATACCTGAACAATTAAGAATATAAGATGCATGTAGTTTGTGCGAGCACCAAGATGGCATCAACAAATCTTGCATTAAGCTCTCCCTGAGTATCATGTTAAGTTGCTAAATCTTACACTAAATACAGAAGTAATGATATGTTTAAAGTTTAAATGCTAACTTTCAATATTAAAGAGGACGAGTCTATATAAAGGGGTACAAGGTCGAGTTAACCAAACCAAAAGATCGCATGTAACATTGAGCTGATAAAGAGACTCGATCTGAAGATATAAAGATCTTTTCACCTAAGATGTTGTGGATTATCATAATCGATCAAGAATAGATGGTTTTCTCAATATACATTCAACGCCCCTTCACATAACACATCTGATTTGATTCTATTTTCCTTTGCAATATTCCTCGACAGAGATATGAGCGATCCCCCACCCCTCTCGAGCAAGGTCTCCACAATTGTAACACAAATCGAAATCCCTCCTCCATGCCCCTCTAGCGTGATCAAACTGTTGTGCAACGGATTTGGTGCACTTTTTCCATCGTGCAAAACGAGTCCTCATCATTGGGCTGCGATATCTCCTTCCATTCCTGTCCACTATGGCGGCATTCCAAGAGTATTTTGTGCTCCCCCAAAAGCCACCATCCTCTATATGCATGTCATATTAGATACCAAAATAACCAAGCACCTCCCCTGCTGGCCGATCCCTTCAAAGAGATATCATCTTATGTAGCCTAGAAGCCATGCATGTCGGACTTTTTTCCTTTTGTGATTCAATTCCTCCCTCCTAATATCTAATCTTCCCTCTTTTCTCTTTTCGTGACATGGAGATATGTAGGATTAGGTATTGATAAAATAGTAACATGATTTACTTCAAAATCGATGTAACTTATGTTGACCATGCCATCAATTAGTAATGTCCTTGACACTTGTATTTATTAAAACCCCCTTAATTCATATAATTTGATTTCTATCATAATTTATAAATAATCTTACCTTTCACAAAGACTATTAGTTAATCTTATTTCAAGATTGGAACACCCAATCATGTTTTTAAGAGAGTGATAAGTATGAGATTATTAGAATACTTTAAACATTCGATCTTAATTTTTTTTATTCATGCAACTTATACCGAGTCAAAAGTGAGGATAAATGTATTCTCAAATCTTTTAAAAAAAAATACTTTGTCAACTCTTAGAGTTTTATTTATATTTGTTATTCAACGTACTAGATTGAACTTAGTAGTGCATTTAAAACTTACCCTTAACTACCCAGGAATATATAAATACTAAAACCCATAAGTTGCAGAGGTTTATTACCATGGATGTAGTAAATCTAAGATTATTAGTTACATCATTACCACATACCAAAAGGGCCAAATCCATGACATCAAAGCTTGAAGAATAGTGTCATGAGAGTTGCTGCATTATTTGAACTTTGAGTAAATATCTTTCATCCATATAGTAGAATTTCAAATTAAGTAGTGGAGGACACAACACCAAGGATATTGCAAACCTTTTGGGATAAACCATTAGGATATATTTATGTGTGCTATACAATTGAATGTGTTACAAAACCATCAATTATTATAATACATACATCATTGAATAGTTTTAGGGATGAAATAAGAATAATATGGATCCACTAGATTCCACATAATGATCATATTACACACCTTGGTTCATTTCCATTAAAAAAGTGCAACATGTTCAAAGATATAATTCCTACAATCACCATAAATGATGTGCATTATGTAATCACTTTTCAAAATATCCATAAAATTATTCTTGTGTGGATGTAGTATATTAGACATGATATTTGATCGTATACCCTTTTATTTATTTTGTGTTTTAAACTGATAGGAAAAATCATACGTATGAGATGATTAAGTTGCTATGACAGTGAATGAACTTGTATAGGTATGAAAAGGAAAGAGGAAAATTATCATAAAGCATTGCAATTAACATTTCAATCAACTTTTCTACAAGGAGTATAAAGTGAGAAAGATAGCCTTGTTTTGGTTATACTTCAGAAGTAGAATAATGAAGGGTAAGTGCACAAAGTTGAGTCCACGAAACGTGGAAGTTTTTTGCCTTAGCCAAAAAATTGAAACCGGCATCGAACAAACGAGATCCCGATTTAATAAACGGGATCCCGAGTCTGAGATGAAACGGGATCCCGCTTTTTAAAAATCGGGATCCCGTTTCCCATTGGACTTTGAACCAATGTACATAGAACGAGATCCCGATTTATAAGAAACGGGATCCCGATTTATAAAATACGGGATCCCGATTTATAAATAACGGGATCCCGAGTTCTATAAATCGGGATCCCGTTTTATACTGCTATTTATTTTTTAAAAAAGAACAGTTTTCACTGCTCTGCGGACGGGACCCCGAGTGATTGTTGGCGACAGCGACCCCACGACCAGCTACAGGTACCCCACCTAAACGCCATTTTTTTGCATTTTTTTTTATTTTGAATTGAAATTTTAAAAGAAATAAGTTAATTTAGCATGTATTTTTTTAATTTATTTCACGTTTTAATCATTTTTTTAATTGTTATAGTAGAATTCAATAATTGTAAAAATAGACGAAAACTTGTAATGAAACTTAAATGTTTTTTAATAAAAATGAAAAAAAAAACCTTGAATTGTGTTTTAGAAAAAAAAATTAACTTTTAAATCTTAAATT
>VDFB02193867.1:437045495-437356098 GCA_007258455.2 Sequoia sempervirens
TTTAGGGTTTAGGGTTGATGGTTAAGGGTTGAGGGTAAAGTGTTTAGGGTATAGGTTTGAGGGTATATGGTTGAGGGTCAAATGTATAGGGTAGAGGGTATAGGGATTGAGGGTTGAGGGTTTAAGGTTAAGGGTTGAGAGATCTTTTGAAGCAAGTGAAATGTAGGAAAGAAATTGAAGGCCAGTGAATATTGGGGAAGGATTTTTTGTTCTAACACCCCTAATCCCTTAACCCTTAATCCTTGCTACATTAGAACAATTAGGTGCTAATTTCGGTGCAAAACTTGACACTAATTTAGGCACTAATTTGCACCTAATTTAGTGCCTACTTGTTTTGATCAGTGCAAAAAATGCCAAAAATAGCACCATCTCAATAAATAGCATCAACTTTTTCAAAAAATTGGAGAAAAATACATTAAAATAGTGGGTGGAAGCAAAAAATGGAGAAAAAAGGTAGCTAATCATAGGGATTTTTTGTAGTGACCTATATAAATAATGTTCATAAGTGTTTGGCATAACACAACTTGCTGACCTTATGAAGCTTGAATGTAACCTTGATAAAGGCCACCTAGCATAACACACCTTGCTTGCCAGTGGAGCCTTGCCTAACATTGTGGTGCCTTATTGAAGTTGTCAGGAGGATAGCTTTGATATGGTATGGGAGCCTAATATGATTCTCTCATTTTCCACCCTTTTGAGATACTCACCTAGTGGACAGCCTGAGGTTCCACTACCTCGGAGTGAGTGTGTGCATCGTTTGCATAGTGGACTTCAAGTTCTGCTTTTGAATGTTCTTTGGACAAACAGCTAATATGTGTTCCACATCACATTGGAAAGTTGAGGCTTGATACTTCCCCTTTTCTTGGAAAAATAGTTGAGATGTGTTCCACATCGCTTTGGATAGTCAATGCTTGATCCGCCTTCCTTTTCTTCTTGGTCTTTAATGTTGTATGATTGTGTATCTTTGTTATTGCTGCATACAAAAGTGTCTTGAATTGTTACTTTAGTGTGAGTTTGACATGGGTTCATACTCTCACTAAAGTGGGGGAAAAATGTAGTGACAAAAAAAGTATCCATTTTTCCTTAGTTTAGAATAATTAATATTAAAATGAGCCTAATCATGCCTTGATTTAGTGTTGTGATGTGTTTTTCACATTCACATTAAGTTTAGGACCCTTCTTAATAAAATGAACTTAATGGTGCCTTATTTAGGGTGTTGTAAAGTGTATCTTTACACTTTCACACTAATCTAGGGCTTTATTAATTAATTGAGGTTAATTGATCTTAATTGGCCCCTTTAATTCAAATCCAAGCCTAATTCATTGTATATTATGAGGGATAAAGCCTGAAACTCTTAAATGATAATACACAACACTTAATTTTACAAGGTACGTATCCTAGATTAGTGACCTAGGACCCATTCACCACCTGGTGAAGGGATCCTCACTTAACCCTAGGACCCCCACTTGGAATATGTTTTTGGCAGTATTTTAATGATTTCAAATCTGAGAGATCTGATGTCGGCTTGTGTTATTTGAATTTCGGGAATTAAGAGTAAGATAAATAGAAATACAAGGTTATTTCACTTAGTTTCACCTAGAATTTTTATGAGCAATCAAGAGTACTTTCACAAGAGCATTATAGAGCATTCAAGAAGGAATTTAAGGGAAAAATTATTGAAGTTTATTACAACAATCAAGATATCAATCATCATGTCAAATTCATGCATGTTGTTGAGCTCATGTGATGATGTAGCATTAGTGATCAAGTTCAAGTGAAATCAAAGCCATTATCTTATGTCAAGTTCATGATCAAGATCTACACTCATTGAGGCCATTTCATACTGAGTTTCAGATTTGCAATCCAAGGTTTAATTACCAAAATGAGGTTTGGTGAGTTGTTACATATTATTGTTCATTCATCATTCCTTTATGCATTGTTTCATTACAAGGTTTAATTACCAAAATGAGGTTTGACCAATTCAAACCCCTATTCCCTAACAATTAACATTTTTATCCTCTTTGATGTGTGATTGCAAGTTTTAGGTTGAAGATCAAGTGGAGAGAAAAAAGTTGTCATAGTTGTCATCTTTCTTGCAAAATCACATAAAGTCTTCTACAAAATTTATTTCCAACTTTCAAGAGTTGAACACTTGGAGTTTGGAGTTGTAGACATTGAAGAACAAAACCTAGAAATTGATTTTCCATAACCCTAGCCAGGGCCCACTCACCACTAGGGGAATGAGTCCTTAGTGAGGCCCAAAAAAGCACTTAAAATATGCCTTTTGATTGCTATATTGGTTAGGTTTGATTTCTGATTATCATTTATGCAAAACCCTCATAAATGAGTGAAATAAGAAGAATAGGGTTGTATCATAATATTCATTCACCCCCTAAACCCCATTTTTCTTTGTTTTAGTAAATAAATAACTTAAGAATTGCCAAGCTTGAGACACCTTGATTCCCAACATTCTCTCACTTGTTGAATACCTTGCAAGAGCTAGGGGAATCACACCATCATGGAATCAACTATGTATAAGAAACAAGGACCGTGGCCTCTCTATACCAAATGAACTTATCTGTGCTTACATGTTTGGTAAGATAATCTACAACATTAACCTTAGTGTCAATTTTCTTCAACTCAATTTTTCCATTAGCAACCATTTCTCGAACAAAATGGTATTGTACATCCACATGCTTTGTCCAAGCATGATACATAGGATTCTTGGCTAAATGAATTGCACTCTGTCTATCACAACCAATTTGAATTGTCCTACAATTTAAACCGATACCTGCACACAACCTTTGTAACCATAATGCCTCCTTAAAAACATGGGTAGCAACCATATACTCTGCTTCAATAGTGGATAAAGAATTGTAGGCTACGTTTTACTCATCCAACTCACTGCTCCTCCAAACAAAGCAAACACACCCATTGGTGGACCTTTGACTATTCAAGTCACTTGCCCAGTCCGTATCAACAAATCCTTATATGTTCAATGAATTGATCACATTATCAGTACCATGATAAAGTAGATAGTAATAAGAAGTGCCTCACAAATATCTAAATACCCTCTTAACAAAATTCCAATGCTCTTTACCCAGGTTAGACATAAACCTGCTTAGAAATCCCATTGCTTGGGCTATATCTGGTCTAGTGCAAACCATTGCATACATCAAACTACCAATGACACTAGCATAAGGAACCTTAGACATATCCTCAAAATCATCATCAATATTAAGACGCATATCTAAACTCAACTTAGTACCAACCGGAAATGGAATACAAACTAGCTTACAGTTATGCATATTAAACCTCTATAAAATGGTATCAACATACTTACTTTGACTTAGCCAAAGCTTTTTGTGACTCCAATCCCTACTGATTTCCATCCCAAGAATGTATGTTTCAGCCCCCAAGTCCTTCATATCAAATTTTTGAGAAAGTTGTTTCTTGAGCTCACCAATCACCACCTTGTTGTAACCAATAAACAACATATCATCAACTTACAAGATAATAATTAGGATCTGATCATCAATAAACTTAGTGTACACACAATGGTCCTCTTCGCTCCTAAGAAAACCCAACTTTAAAGAAAAATATTCAAAATTTTGATACCACATCCTGGGTGACTATTTCAAACCATACATAGATCTCTTTAACCTGCAAACAAAATTTTCTTTTCCTTTCACAACAAAACTGTTAGGCTGTCACATGTAAATCTCCTCCTCAAGGTCCCCATGCAAGAAAGCAATTTTAACATCCATTTGCTCTATCTCAAAATCACAAGCATCAACAATAGATAATAAGAATCTAATAGAAGTTAATTTAGTGATAGGAGAGAAAAATTCACCAAAATCAACTCGCTCTCTTTGGGAGTAGCCCTTTGCCACTAATCTGGCTTTGTACTACTCTAATTGACCATTTGCTCCAAATTCATTTTTAAATACCTATTTGCATCCGATGGGATTTCTTCCTTTGGGAAAACTAACAAGATCCTAGGTGTTACAATTATCCAAAGCCATCATCTCCTCTTGCATGGCCTGCAACCAAGACTCATTTTCCTTTAAAGAGAGAGTCTCCCTAAAAGATCCAAGTTCATCGTCAGTACACAACAAAGCAAAAATACAATGGAAATAAGGTGGTCTATACCTGTCGACTGGATTTCATTGTCTTGTGGATGTTCTGAGAATAGTACATGAGGATCTTGTTGTTCTTGACCTTGCTCAACCTCTTCCTAATTTTCTTCCTCATGTTCTTCGGTTTGATCACTAAATTCATATGATACCTCATCTTCCACCTCATCCTCAAGTCCAACTCTTTGTTCTTCTCGAGGCACATCTTCTTGCTTAATTTCAAAATGCACGGTCTTTTCCTTATCTTTTTCCTTTGGCTGTTTAGGATAAAAAAATAACACTAAGCTCCCTAAAAATCACATCTCTAGAAAAGATATTTTTCTTGGTTAGAGGATTCCATAACTTATAACCTTTTACATGATCACCATATCTAATGAAAATGCACTTTTTAGCTTTTAGATCCAACTTAGTTCATTTTTCTTTAGGCAGATGAACATAAGCCTCACAACCAAATACCCTTAAATGTGAAACAAAAGGTCTCTTACCTGTCTACATTTCATAAGGTTTTTTTTCAAGAGCCTTACAAGGAGATCTATTCAACAAGTAACAAGCAGTACTTACAACTTCTACCCAAAATCATTTGTCAAGTGGTGAACTACTTAACATACTTTTGGCTCTTTCCATAATTGTCTGATTCATCCTTTCTGCCACTCCATTTTGTTGAGAAGTGTAAGGAGTATTTTTCTGTCTAACAATTCCTACATGCTTACAAAATTCATCAAATTCCTTAGAACAGTATTCCCCTCCATTATCAAAACTCAAAACCTTAGTATTACTATCTATTTTCTTTTCAACTAAGGCTTTAAATTCTTTAAGCTTAGTGAAAACTTCAGATTTATGCCTCATAAAATATAACCAAGTATTTCTTGTAACATCATCAATGAAGGAGATAATATCTAGATTTTCCAATTGATTCCACATCCACATGACCAAATATATCTAAATGAATAAGTTCCAATTTATTCTTAGATTTAGTACTACCTGAAGAAAAAGATTTTCTCTTTTGTTTACCAAACACATAATTTTCACATAAATCAAAACTCTCATCAAAATAAGAAAAACCGTCTAACAAATTTTTATTCAAAATGGTTTTTAAACCTATCTCACTAATGTGGCCCAATCTACAGTGCCACAACATATTTTCATATTTTTTAGTTACATTGGTAGAATTAACAAGAGTAGTGGCTTCAAGCCTAAATAGAGTCCCCTTCCTTATCCCTCTTGCTATCATTGTATTTCCTCTTACAAATCTGTAAACATGCTTATCAAAAGTTACATGAATTCCCAAATCATTCAACTTTGAAACTAAAATCAGATTTCTAGCTACTCCAGGAACATGTAAAACACTAGGGAGGGTTTTAATCCTCCCTTCACTGAAACACAACCATATCTTACCCCTCCAACAATAGGATATGAATAATTATCACTGAGGTAGATTTCACCTCCATCATATTTTTCATATGTGGAAAACCACTCCTTATGAGGAGTCATATGAAACAAGAATCCTGAATCAATTAACCAATGTTCATTAGTCATAGAATGAAGACACGAAGCCAAAGCTTCATCACCTAAATTTAAGGATTTGTTTGTGAAGGAATCAACTAGTTTCTTTGGATTTTTGCATTCCTTCTTCACATGTCCTCTTTTTCCACAATTCCAACATTTCACTCTGTTCTTCTTTCTAGGAGTCTTAGATCTATCCTTAGAATTTTCCTTAGGCCCAATCTTATCTCCTTTAGAGCCTCTTTCTTTAGGCCTTCCTCTAACATTGAGAGCATAACTTGAACTATCCATAGCCATTTTCCTCATTTCCTGTGACAACAAAGTTGCTACAAGAGCATCCATCTTTGGATCTTCCATGTTAGCAATGACATCAAGTACAAAATTATCCCAAGATTTAGGTAAAGAACAAAGAATCATAATACATTTATCTTCTTCTTCAACATCAACATCAATAGAGGCTAGTTGACTCAAAACCAAATTAAAAGAATTTAAATGCTCGACTATAGATTCACCTCTCATCTTAAGATAAAACAACTTTTGCTTCAAGTAGAGTTTATTTACCAGACCTTTTGCTTTATAGATCTCACCTATCTAGTTCCATAAAGCATATGCAGTCTTTTCCTTTGACACATTTAGGAGAACAAAATCAGAAAGACACAATCTAATAGTACCACATGCCTTTTTATCAATCTTCTCCCAATCTCTATCACTCATTTTCTCAGGTTTCTTTTCATTTGTTACAAACACCCATTGATCTCATTCTTCAAGGAGATCTTCCATTTTTAGCTTTCACAACTCAAATCCCATTTTGTTAAATTTTTCTATGTCCAAATGAGAAGAAGTTGCGGCCATGGTTTAACACAAAAACTACAAAAAAAAGATAAACCAAAACTCCCACTACAACTCAAAAAACCTTTGTTCTACCACCCAAGACACAAAATTGGCCAGGCTTTGATACCAAATGTTAGAAAATAATAGGTGAATAGAAAAATAAAAGCTTAAAACATCTATAAATATGATTTAATAGTGTTAACCATATGGAGTTTAGTTCAACAATAACAAAAAAATACAAGAATGGAAAGCTAAACACATAACATAGTGTTTAACATGGAGAAACATTTCGGGAAAAAACTCCACCAAAGAAGAGATGAATAGCTTGTATTAACATCAAATATGTTTACAATACATCCACTCTAACTCCTCTTCAACCTTTAATTTGACAACATTTGTGTACCTGTAAAACATCTCATAGTGTCTCCATCTCAACCCCTCAATATATAGATTCATGGGGGCTCAAAATTCCACCATAAAACATTATCATGGGTTAAAAACAGGTTCAAAAATACCATGGTAAAAATCCAAATGACCACTTACATGCTAAACATGGTCTCTTACATGACATTACACCCTCTTACAAGTTGTCATAAGAATCCATAGAAAATAGGAGATGCTCTTACATGTGTCATAAACCATCAATAGCTTATGCAAAGATTCTCTTACACATGTCATAGAATACCTCATGTCCAAAATGATATCCCCCACTTTTAGCCCTTATAGTTGTCATAGAATCCGTCATAATATCCTTAAAAATAGGCTTTCCATGTTATACCACTAAGTGGGCATCTTTTAACAACTAATAACATATTTTTCAAGGCATTGACATGTGGCAAAAGTGCCAACTCAAAATTTCACGCCCCTTTTGATGGAGTACAAATATTTAATAACATAAATGATATTTATCCATGGGAAAAACTAAAGTAATAGTAAATAAATAACTTAGGAATTGCCACAATTGATACACCTTGATTCCCAACATATTCCTAGGTTATGAGTTCGTTGTCACAAGTCATATGGTTAAGACACATGTCATAATCATGTTTAATCCTATTCCTCACCTTGCCTATATAAGCAAGGTAATTGTACACTTTGTAACATACTTCATACCTTATCGTCATTTTGATAGGTCTTAATATCAAGAAAACTCATATTCTTGCATACCCTTTTGTGGAAGGAATCCATTATTTTTGTAGGTGGTCTTGGGTATAGATCCAATCTTCAGCTCTTACATGGTATCAAAGCTAATCTTTAGCTCTTACATGTTATCAGAGCCAAGCCTTGCAAAACCCTTCTTAGATCTAAGGTTTGAGCTATTGCTAGTGAGAGATCTAGGTTATTTTTAGTAAGGTTGAGTATGCTTTTCTCTTGCACCATATGGTGAACCTAGGAATCATAAAAACTTGAAAAAAATATCAAATTTGGAGTGTTTTCTATTGATTTTTTACAATTTTGGCATCTACTTGATTACTTGGACATCCTGGCTCCTAGAGAGGTTCTGTCTTTGTAATTTTGGAGATTTATCATAGTTCATTATGGGGTTTTTATTTCATCCTTCTCTAATTATGTTGAAAAGGTGAAACTATAAACAATGGAGAGATGGCATCATAAAACATCTCTAATGGCTTCATTTGTTGTCACATTTGTACGATCTTGTTCTCCCTCTAGGTACAACTAGTAAGAAATTTTCTTGGAATTGTAAAAGGGATAATGTCTTAAGAGTTATTGCTATACATGTAGATGATGACATTTTCAATGCTATTGATCATTTTGAGTGTCCTCATACTCTTTGCACTAAAATTTGGGAGATATATGGAGATCCTGATACACAACCATTCCTAGATGATCCTGTTTTAGACTATCTCAAGTGCCTCTTCATTTTTTAAGAACAGATACCCTATGATTATGATACTATTAGGGAATTTTAATGTTTGGAGTACTTTGAATCTTCAGATGAGGATGATGAGGTTTTTTCAGATGTTCCTTCTTCTCCTTCAGAGACCATTGTTGATCCTTCACCTTCAATGATTCCTTGTGCAAAGTAATTGATTGAGGCTCCCATCATTCCTGTTCAATAGGACCATTCATCTTTTGTTGATGATTCATTGAGAAATTCTAGTGATTCATTGCAATTGGTATCTCATTGTCTTCCTAATTGGGATTCCTATTTATCAAAAAAGTGCATCCTCGTTTGTGGAGTCTCACATGTCAGATTTGGAGGACACATTTAGGGGTTATCTCTCCTATTTAATGATAGTCATTGCACAACTGTTGTCAAACCATATTTGTCTTTGGATCTTGTTAAACATCGATTTCTGCATAGTCTCAATTTGTCACCTTCTTCTTTGATTAGGCATGTACCTGATTTGATTATGGCATCTTCATCTTTAGTGGACAAGGAGACACATGAGAAGATTTTAAAGACATCATCATACATATTTATGCTTATTTCTTTCAATTCCTATCCAGAATGGAAAGCATTCCTACATTTGTACTTGGATTTGTTTCTTTCGAAAGGGAGACAAGTTGTTTGTCGACATTGGATCATGTTTTGTCTTTAAACACTTACCATTTTTGCATCTTTTTGCATCATTTGAATAATAATATTATCCCTAAGTTGTACTTAGGGGGGGTTGTTGGTGTGAATATATGTCTTGTACCTAGTAATTTATCTTACTAGGGACTTAGGGGACTTATTCACATGTTAAGTTTACTTAGGATATAACATTCCTTCTAGAAGTCGTAGTTGGCATTTCTAGATCTTATCTTTCTATATTTTAATGCTTGATTCCTAAATTGTTATGAGTTATTTTTCACAAGTCATAGGATTAAGAAATATGTCATAATCATGTTTAAACCTATTCCTCACCTTTCCTATATAAGAAAGGTCATTGTACACTTTGTAACATACTTCATACCTCATCATCATTTTGATAGTTCTTAATATCAAGCAAGCTCATATTATTGCATACCTTCTTGTGGAAGGAATCCATTTTTTTATAGGTGGTCTTGGGTATAGAGCTAATCTTCATCTCTTACATAAATCTATAAATTAGGAGAGCTTGAATGATAGGTTCAAGGACTATATACGAACAACATAAGAGAGATATCTATGTGTCCAATGTATATGATGTTGAACATAATCAAACATAATATTCTAGTATTTTTTCCAACGAAAAATAGGAGAAATGGGGATCATACCTAGATATTTGAAAGGAGAAGCACCCTAAAGACAAAGAATATTAGAAATTTGTTCCTAAATAAGAGTGTCTATATGGAAGAATAAAACTTGATACTTTTGTTCATTCAAGATTTCACCAAATACATTGATATAAATGCCAAGAGCTTTCTTAAAAGAAATAAATTACTCAAGAATGGAATTTCTCATCAAATAGGTGTCTTCCACAAATTGGACATGGGTAAGTGGATCCATACCTTGCACAATGTGAAAGCTAGTAATAGATCCAAAACCCTTGATGTGCTTTAAAACATGTTAAGCCATTTTTCATAATGAGAAAGAGATATGGAGAGAGAAGTTATCCCTCACATAGGCCTCTTTTAGATTGAAAATTAGCAAAATAAGAACTATTTGTAATCACAAATAAAGGAGAGATACAACAATCCATGGTCCATTGATTCCAATTATCATCAAAATCAAAGGTGCATATGATATCTTCTATAAATTTCTAGTAGGCCTCATAATAAACCTTAGAAAGGTCAAGTTTCATAATATAGAAATTATCTTGATAATATGCATATAGTAAATACATTCCTAGAAAATATCAATACCATTAAGGATTTGGTATCCTTGAACAAACCCCCCATGTTTTGGAGAAATGATGGAAGGAAGGATTTGTTTAAATTTCTTAGTAAGTTTTAGAAAATAATTTTCAGATAGTATTGCAAAGAGCAATGGGCTAGACATTATAAAAATTCAAAACATGATATTTCTTAAGAATCAGAGATAGGAAAGAGTTATTAAAAGTTGTCAACATTTGTTTGAAGGTGCACAATTCCTCAAAAGCCTCCAAAATGGCATCTTTGATAATACCCTAGAGACATTGAAAAATTTCTAGGAAATCCATTTGGACTTGGGGTCTTATTCTTCTTCATCATAAAAACATCCGCTCTAGATTATTCATTAAAATATGGCCATTGATGAAGGAATTATATTGAGAGATAACTCTAGGAATACAATTCAAAATGATATTCTATTATCAATAGAGAAACCAATGGGGGCTTTGAACAACTAATAGAAGTGAGAAACATCCTCTAATAGGATATCTTGAATGAATTCGATCCTGAACCCATCCTCTCTTTGAGTCTTATTGAAAGAACTAACATTTTTTTATGCCACAATAGAGTGGTGTAAAAAATAAGAATTATTGTCCCTTGCCTATAACCATTAAGCATGAGATTTTTGTTTCCATATGTACTTTCATTTTGAAGTTCAATTTTTTAATTCACTTTGGAGTTTAGAATGCTGAGTTAAGAGATCCTTACTTAATCCTTGTTCTTGAATACATCATTGGGTCTCTACCAACTTAGAAAAAATATTATTTTTTATTTTATAATGTTACCACATAAAGGAAAATTCCATTCTTTTGATTTTTTGTTTGACAAAACATAATTTTCAAAACAAAACATACAAAGTTGTACCATGATGAGGTTTACCTTCTTGCCACTAAAGTCCAATTTTTGTTCTAGGCCATCTTATTTTAACCACGTGAATTGAAATTTAAAAGGGAAATTTTGAGCTTTAAAGGATCTTTCCTAGTGCAAAGCTTTGGGCTAGGAGTCTAAAATCACATTTTCTAGGATGTAAGAAGCAATTTGAAGGCACTAAGAAGGTAAAAAGTCAATAACAAAATAGTAATCCAAACATTGTGCAATAAAAGCATCCCTAGTTTTTAATTATTTCAAGTGAAAGAACCATTGCTAGGAGGGATATACATTAACCAAAGCTAATTAATATTCTAAGAAGAAGACTAGCTTGAGGGAGGCTAACAAGTCCACCAATTTTTTATAAGGGATAACACGACATTGAATTCACTCCAATAATCTAAGGATAATCCTAAGGAGAAGCTCCTATGTGAACTTGCAAATTATCCAAGAGTTTAACCTTACTATGGAGATATTGGGGGGCATAACAATTAGTGATCATACCACTAATATCACTAGTTATAAGAACCCCTTCTAAAGATAAATCACCATTGCAAATTAAGATCTTTTTTGAGAAAAATATTTAGAATTCCAAGCACACATAAGACCACTAATAAACCATGAGCAGTGTTAGGATTTTTCGATAGGATTGGAGCAATAATATAAATGAATTAAATAGTTATAATGAAAATTTAAAACACAAAACATAGAAATAGAAATTCACAAATGTGAGACAACAATTTTTTTTATGTGGTTCACCCTTTGGGCTACGTGGACACAAAGAAAAACTTTTGATTTTATTGTAAATTCTAGTGAAATATAAATAAATTTAGCCTACATCAATCTAATACAACATGCAACATCAAAATCCACTCAAAAATCATCACGTGCTGTGCTATGTGTGCCTCAAACAACACTGTGACTCTCTATAACTTCCATAGGTGCCTTGCTACTAGCTTCTTCACAAAGTCGTGACTATTCATTTCCACACACCAAGAAAATTGATGGTTGTTGTGGGAAGTTTCAAATTAGTTACTCAATCGAATTACAATAAAATTTTGCAATGAATTTCCTTTATTGAAATTAGGTGATTTTTGCTTGGGAGCAAAGTGGCCAAAATGTTTACACCAAAGTTTGATTAGGCTCCACAAACCAACAAGTAGAAATAGCAATAATTTCACAATATCTTCCAATGCTACACCAATTCTTTTAATGAATTATTTGGGAAGCTTAGATTCTTGAATTAACAACATAAAAGGGTCAAAATATTCAATCGTTCTTCTAACAACATTTAGTTTAGGTTTGTTGTGCAAGCACTTGCACATTCTAGAAAATAATTATGATTGGGATGGGTGAGGGAAGGATGAATCCACTTGATTGAGAAGACCCCAAGTTGGTGGGTGTTCTCTCAAACATTTTAATTTATCATGGTCAATCCTACACCTCTTCTCTTCCCTATTTTTATTCTCAAATTTCATTGTGTTGTTTAAAATAAACATTTGCACCTACTTGAAAACAAAAAGATTGGCCTAATAGTCTAGGGTTTCTCTCTACCTTAGTTATGCCAATTAATTTGAAATCAAGAAAAAACATCACCTCTCCAATGTTAACATCCACATTCTTCAATAAAATCAATGGTTTCCCATGTGTATTGTTAGACATGCAAAAGTATGTGGAGATGATACCACCATTGATTGGCCCATACCAACCCATGCATATTGCATGAGATTATTAACCTTAGACCTTGTAGCAATAAATTTATTGCATATCAAGAACCCATTCATTTCCAAAGCCAACAATAATCCAGTTTCATACTTGGGTTTTAATGTGTGTATGACTTTCCTAGGTTTTGGGTTCAATATAGATGGCAATTTTATGCTATGATAACAAGCCATTTTTTTGAAACTATACTTAAATCTAGGTAGTATGCTACCTTGGTGTAACAAGTGTAGTATATGATAACTATATTCATATCTTATGTCTATGAAATTCATTCAATTGCAATCTCCTCTTTGGATTATTTGAATAGGTGTATAGCATTATAAAATAACATGTCATGTAGTTGGATCGATATGTGTGTCATACTTCTCCATTTGAACCACTTTATCATTTGGGCACCCTTTCTTTGTGAAAAACCCTACGATGGGATTAATATTTGATCATAATGTGTGTGTGTTCCACTTTATGTGAGGAGAAGGACAAGCTTGATTGGTTGAGATGCATGCCCTTCTTTTTTATTTCCTATAAGATCACTTGTGTGTAATTTTTGTGTGGCTCAAAAATTTGTAGTAAATTAAGGAAATTTTTTGTTTGATGTGGTGTATCATGACATCCAGAAATAAAAAAAATTATACAAAAGTGTGTGGCATGGCTATTTTCTCTACACTTATAAAAGGAGAATCCTCAACCATGATTATTATTACTTCCGTGTCTACAACCTTGTCATTATCCTCTTTATCCTTTCCATCTAGGAGTATACAACTATTGAGGTGCATAAAAAGGTGGTGCATACTACAGTTGAAGTGCATATTATGGTTGTGTAGTAGTTTTTTATACACTTTCTTCCTCTAGGCTTAGTCAAATTTTATACCACATGGAAAATATTGGTGTCATGAGTTGGGTTTTCAAAAAATACACAACAATAGTTCATGGAGATACCCTTTATTTTATGGAGTAATGTGTAGCATGAAGTGTAATGATGATCATGACATATTTCGTAGTCTAGAATACATAGAGGGATTTGAGTAGTACTAGCCATTTAGATCTCACCATCAAATAGTAATTTTCCATATGCAACTTTGAATAACAGTGGATAACGTGCATCATGTTTGGTATCTTGTACACTTGGAAAGTGTTCCATGTGGGTACTCATGATGTCTATTTTTCTTCTAACTACTTTGTTGCCCCATATTGTTGCAACTCTCTAACCAACTTGAGGCATAATGTAACCTATAGTGCTTTCTTCTGGATTGTAAAAATACTTTCAACTAATTCACATTGTATATGTGTAGTCCGTCCTTCAATAAACCATTCTCACTAGATATCAACATTCATGTTTTGTATATGGTAGGCTCGTCTCTGTTGTGGCACTCCCTTTGGGAACCTAGATAAACCACTTTGCGGAGGCAGTGACTGCCTATCATAGTCTTGTTCTAGCTCAAAGAAGAGGGTATAGGAAGATTTGGTTGGAAGGTGATTCTCTTAACATTATTAATAATTTGAAGAATTTATCTCCTCCATCTTGGACAATTGAGGCCTTGATCAAGGATTCCATTGAAATTATTAAATCCTTTGATAATGTTTATATTTCCCATATTTTGAGAGAGGAAAATAAGTTAGCTGATTTCCTCACTAACTTTGGTGTTAGAGATAATAAGGTTTGGGATTTAAATGACCCCATCCCTTATGAGGCCACAACTATTGTTATAAATGAAAGTTAATCTATTCTTCAAGGTGTGCACATCCTTGCTCACATGGTGGCATATCATTAGGAATGAGGGTATGGTTATGATTTTGAGGAAAGGATGTCATATGGCGTGAAGTTCAAATTCATTATGGTATGTATGTCCTATGGTTTCCTTCGCACAAATTGTGGGTGTTAGCCGCATAACCTTCTAGAGTCTTCTGTTGGATTATTCGGTTTTGAGTGGTGTTTGCTGCTTCCTTTTGAGTTTCCTATTGAGTGCTTGGTCTTTGTTTTCCATCATCATGGGTGGGGACAAAAATCATGTTGAGCCCAAATCCTGTGATATTGCGAAGCAGAGAAAGGAAGTGTGGGCGATTTTAGAAAAGGGTGGCCTAACTCCCTTCATGGAGAAAATGCATGGCAATAATACTCAGGTTACTGAATTGGTTGAGAAAGGGTGGAAAGGGAGAAACCTAGACTTGAGTGGCAAGGAAATTGAGGTGGATGAGGAGTTCATAGCCTAGATTACTGGCCTTCCGATTAAGGGTATGAAGGTGTACAAGGATAAGAAAGAGTCACTAGCCACAATGTCTCTTTTCTTTAAGAAGAATGAGAGTGATGACTTGAATCCTGTGAAGAGTGGTGGGTATCTGAGGAATTCCTTGAAGGTTCTCTGGTGGGATGTTGTCGAAGAAATCATGAGGTATGTAACCCTAGAAGGAAGGTACATGGCCATTAACAATTACCATTTTCTGTTGCTTAACCATTTTAGGCACAAAAAATGGGTGTCATTTCCCTATTATTTGTTGGTGTCGATGGACTGTGGGATTAAAGAGCATATAAAGAATCCCAAAAACCTTGTCCTGCATGCAGGGTTGATTCTTTTGATATATGAACATGTTAAAGCTCATGATGTCTAGAAAACTCTGGTTACTTTGAAGGCTAAAGCTAGGGAGGGTTATGAAACTGAGTCGGGTGAGGAAAGGGCTTCTGAGAAACTGAGGAAGAGGAGGCTTATGTTAAATAAAGATTCTAAGTCAAAAAGGGATGATGATGTTGATTATGTCCCTGACTGATATGCCTCTTTGGAGGAGGGCCCCATATCCCCTGTTCAGGGTAAATCTGGGAAAAGAAAATTGAATGAGGAAGCGGGTTATACGACCTGCAGTGTTGATGTGGAGGTGACTGTTCCTTCTAAGGGGGACAAAGAAAAAAATGATCTTTATGGGGAAGCTTCTTCTCCTCCCCCTGCATCTAGACTTGTGTAGGATCCTGAGGAGGGAAGTCGGAAGAGAAGGGTTGAGAAGAATGCCCCTTTCTTTGTGGCTAGTGGCTTCCATGGTGAGGATGTTCTGAGCACTATCATTGGGTTGCCTAAGCAGAAGGTTAGAGCTGTGGGTGGTGAACAAGCTGCAGGAGTTAAGAAAGCGGATGATGAGAGGATTCAGAAGAGGATGGCTGCTGTGGAGCAAATTTCCAATTCCATTCATAGGATGAAGTCTCATGTCACTGTTGGTAAAGGTAAGGATGCTTATGAGGATAAGGCCCATGAGAGTTCTTTTGAAGAGGATGTTGCTGTGGGAAATCACATTGAAAATTTTGATAGGGAGGATCTTTATGATGTGTTGGGTTCGACCTGTGACAGTGCTAATGTGATTTTTAAACTTTTTAAATGGTTCTTTCATGAGATCAATAGGACTAATGTTCATATTAGAAGCATTTCTTGCAAGGATGAGGACCCTTAGATCCAAAGCCAAATTGATAATTTAATGGCTGGTCTCAATATTGTTGCTAATACTGTGGCAGAGGAAACCGCCAATATGAAATAGAGTATGGAGGCAAGAATGTTATCCCTTGAGGAGAAAATTGACAAAATTTGGAATGTGGTTATGAAGAGTGGAGAAGCTCCTAAAGTCTTGACTAGGTCAGACTCTACAATGGCTTTCTCCCTGAATAAGATAAAGGAATTTTTTTTTGCTGATGCTATGGCTACTGAGGGTAAGCTGACTGGGGAGGATTATGTTGCTGCTAAGGGTGCTGCTAAAGGTTCTGTTTTGAGCTGTGAGGTAAAAAATGGTGGGCCTGGGGTTAGGACTAGAAATAGACTGAAAAATTAGGCTGGGACCTCAGGTATGGAGGTTTCTGATACTGGGGTTTAGGGACAGAAGCTTGCTGCTAGTGAGATGGAAGCTGTTGAAATTTTGAACAATATGTAGTGGCATGTGCTGTTTTTTGGCTGCTTTTTGGCTAGTGGTTTGTTGTCATTGGGCTGATGGTTGTTTAATGTTGTTTCCTTTTTGCTTTAGCTGTTCCTTTTTGTAAAGGGTTCTGGGCCCCTTCAAAACCCATTTTTTACCTCTAATCAAAACATTTATGTTTTGTATAATCTTGGCTACTAGTTTCTTGAACCATTGATCATACATGCAAACTAATTCGGACCCTAGCTATTGCTTCAAATATTTTAGCATAGCTATGTTGACATGTTTTAGATTTGGTTACTTAACATCATATAGTAAACCTTTATTAACTTCATTCATATCAATCTTTGTTCCATCTAAATCATACTTAGTGTATTGTCCTATGCTTGATTTTCTAAAGTGTCTATAACTAGGATGATTTTACCTGTAACATTGAACACATTCTTTGATTACTAAGCTATCTTGTAGGCCTTATAATTATGAGAGACATTTCCTCCCTTATAAATGTCTTCACTATAGTTAATAATGACTCCACAACTACTACATTTAGCCATAGCATGCTTGTATCTAGGTACTATATAATTCAAATGATAAAGTTGCATGGTAGCAACCACTATAAATTGTGAAAACTAAATCTATTAAAATCAAGGTAAATTAAATAGTCACCCACTAAAGAAACTATTGCATGTGTCCTCTTTGTTTTTTTCCTTGACTTGTTTTCTACAAATTAAAGAGTCTAGACTATCACTAAAGTAATTAAATGATAAAAATATATGACAAATGGTAGTATTGAGATTGTGGCTCCCTCATCCCCATCTAAGCACACATAAATTGTAGTAATTGACTATCAAATAAAGGTATTATTCCTTCATAAATGTCTACTAAACATCCTCTCTTTGCACATACTTTAATGTATCCATAAATTCCACCTTTAAAACGTGTATGATCTCTTCTATCAACACTTCCTTATCTATCAACCTTTTTGTGTGCACAATGCCTTCCTAGATCTATTCTCTCATAAGGTCACTATTGTAACTTCCATTTTTTAAATCCACCTTTTACACTATGATTGACTCAAGTTCAAACTATTTCCTTCTATGCCTTGACTTTGTTATAGCTAATTTATGAGATTATCACTCACTCCACCACACATCCTTTTGCATGGGGACTAACTAATCCATAGTGAGGGTTTTGACATGATCCTCAAAAAGAATAATCTTCAATGCAAATATTTATGACATAAAAGCTTTCTCTTAACTAGTGTGAGAAAAATTTGCTAGAATTCATCAATTGAGCTATATGGAATGCTAAACCACAACATGTAGCTATTTATAGTACCTTTTACAAAAGTATCCACCACTATTATTTCATGAGACTCTTTTTATTCACTCTACTTGACCTTGGTTCTCTTTCTTCCTTTGCTTCAACCACAGTGAGAGCTAATCAAATATCTAATTTGGGAATTCAACTTAGAATTCTTCCTAGAATGGGTCAAAAATATCCTTCTTAGGGAAGTGTTTGATTTTATTTCTTGTAGGAATATTTTTCTACACAGACTTGTCCACCTTATATGTCCATTAGTAGTGGATGTCTATGAGTGCAATTTACCAAACCATGCATGATGAAAAATGAACAAACTCTAAGAGGGTCTTAACAATGAAACACAAAATTTAGCAATTTCTTATTTGCTTGCATTGATATATGGCTAAACACTTAATACCTAAAATGCATTTCCATGTCTTCCTATCTCATGCAAAGAACATTGAGTTTCACACCCTTTATTTTTCTCCATATGCTACATGTAATAGCTCCTAGCTATCCATGCATATCATACACAAGCTACAAAAACATATTTTTATAATATATTACTCAATAAAAGTTCAATATTTCCTATATATATCTTTATGTATATACATGCAACTATTTATTTTAATAGATATCAAAGGTATATAGGCAGTTATCCCCTAGCACCATCTAAACTATGTATATAATCGCGAATAATACAATTATAGAGCATACTTGCTCTAAAGTAACCTTTAAATTAGATGCATCTCAGAATGCATTATTTATTTAAATACAATATACACATGACTATCTTCAACTACATGCATGCATTATTTCAAGACCATGTTATTACAATATGTAGCTAGGCACTATTTTTGGTGATATGAATATCAGTTGCAATGATCTACCAACATTTGATAAAAGTGTATTCAAGAAAAACTAATTTGTAAAAGGATAAACCTTGCCTCCAATTTGAAATGAATAAAAAAAACCATATTCTAATGTGTTGAGTTGTATGGGATGGTAACACTAAAGTACACAAATTCAACCTCTATACAATTATAAAAAACCTAAGCTTATTTATTAGTTTGGATTTTTCATTTCATTTTTAATTTTAAAAGATGTAGAACTTAAATGGTAACCTTATCTCCTATTGGTCTTTACTATTTTGAAATCTTACCCAAGATCCTAAAATGCTTACAACTTTTTCCAAGTAGAGAGTAAACTTTTCTATAAGTTTAAAATTTCTAGTCACCCATTTGCCTCATGGAATAGTAAGTTATGTCCATGTGAAAAGTTTCTAAATAATAAATAGCCTTTTGTAGATCCTTGATGTTCCAATTTTTTTTCCTCTCCTACACCTCCACATTCTACAATGGAAACAACTTTGTTCTTCCTTGTATTCACTCACAAAATCCAAATTAGTATTTTTTACCTATGGTTGAAAAATCATGTCATTATGAATCCACATCTTGTTAGTCTTGATCAAGAAGTTAATAATATTATTAGTCTTGATTTGAACATGCACAACAAAGACCAACATCGCCACATTTCACATCAACATAACAATATTCACTGTTTAACTTCCATTAAAACCCACATTATCTAAAAACAAAGGGGCAAAGATAATTTATATCTATGAAGTCTAGTATCTTAAATCTATATATTCTAAAAAATATAGTTAAAAATAATTCATTGAATAAGATCAAAATTTATTATTTACTCACATAGAGAATATTTCTCATACATTTATAAGACCTTAAGTTTAGTTTACAAAGGTTGATTTTTATTTAATAATTTGGTGCATTATTTATTATTGTTGTTGAATTGACACTTCTTTATATAAGTAGCGAGTTTTTTCATCCTCCCTATCACTTAGTTACATTTATTATAAATGTAACTATACTACATGTATTTGCACATTAGATGCATATAACAGATGAATGCAATAGCCATTATGTTGCTTGTTCATATTTATTTGTTTTAGACTGAGAAATCAACTATCTAAATTAGTTCATGGAATTTTTGTTTTAGGTAGATTTCTTAGGAAAGTATTACATGGTATTAGAGTAGATATGTACCAAATCTAACATGGTATTAGTGTCTTAATGATCTTAGACTAGAATTTTGTTTTAAGATTGACATTATACTATAGGTCATTTTGGGTTAATGAAATAGAAAATCTAAGATCACCATTGTGCCTTAAAAAGATCAAAGAAAGTTGATTTAGATTTTTACTTTATCTAAATCAAGCATCTAGAAGCCAACTAACAACAATTTTTAGGTATAATGAAAGTGGATTTTCTGATAAGTCTTTGCCTGCATGAAGGTATAATGATGAAATCTTTGAGACAACGGCCGCATGCATTCATCTTCAGGAAAATTGTGTGCTGGCTTGGCATGATAAGGCAATGCAAGTGGAAGAAGGCTGGATTATTGTTATGGGAAAGAAAGCAAAATTCTCTAGGCCTTCTTTTGACATGACTGTTTGTTCCCACAAGAGTAGTTCTAAATGTAAATCTTGGCAGGTCTTGTTTGGGGGCTGATTTTTGGCTGGCTGCAGGTTGTCCTTTTTGCATCTTTTCTTTTGTTTGTAAAGGGTTTTAGGTCCCTTCAAAACTTGTTTTTTCCTTAATCAAAAACAACAATTTTTAGTTTCTTGTCATTTGTGATTTTTTTACAATTAATAGGCATTTTAAAGCAAAATCATAGAAATTTAAGCCTTTTATTGTATTTGAAATGCCCAAAAATGATAAGGTCACTTTGTCAATTCATCCAAATTGGACAACTTATTTGGAGGCCCTAGTTTTGGCCACTATGTATGATTGTATGATAAATAAAAAAATTCTACTATAGAGCCACTATTGCAAAGATAGTTGTCGTTGCACCAAAAGATTGACTTGTTAATGCCCGATACAACCACTAGAGTTAATGAATCCATGGGAGGCAGTTAAACCATGTCACAAACCCAAGTGTTGCACTGCATAACACAAGGAGACCAAGGGTGCACACCTTGCAACAATCCCCCCTAGCGCAAGCAAGGGGTTCGAATGCATGACCTAGGATCTAATACCAATTATTGTAAAGATAGTTGTTATTGCACCAAAAGATTGACTTGTTAATACCCGATACAACCACCAAAGTTAATGAATCCATGGGAGGTGATTAAGCCATGTCATGAACCCAAGCACTGTGTCACACAACAAAAGGAGATTAAGGGTGCACACCTTGCAACAACCACCATGTTGTCACTGCTCTATCACTACTTAGCTACCATGACACTATCACTCTTCCCCTTTGTTTTTGTGTGATTCTTGTATTTCTCTCATGCCACCCTAGTATCATCAATGTCTTACCATCACCAAGGCACCATCGGTCATATCCAACACATTATCCTATTATTACATGCTTTTACTTTCTTTAAACTTAAATATCTACATTAATTAAGCTAGAATAAGATTGTGACAAATGTAGCATAAATTGCAAGTTAATATAATTAATGCTACTAGACCAATTTTTGTAAAGAGGAAAAATGATTTTTCTAATTATAAAATAATATTTTGATAATGATACAATAGAAATGAATGATTTGAAATAGAATGCATTAAGAGGTGTAGTGTTTGAAGTGAGATGTGGAGATAGAGGTAGTGAGGCATTTCCATGTGAAAACTTGTCCACCGTACACAAATAATATAAATGCAATAATAAAATGAATGTACTAAAATATTTGACATACTATAATTAAAATTAGATAATTTAAAGCATGAAGAGGAATTAGGAATGTCAAAACCAAAAGTGAATCTGAAAAATCTTGAGAGAAGAGTCACTGTCATGCAACTTGTCTCTAGGACAAGGTGGAATGGTTGAGTACATAGGACCTTGCCATGGTAGTCAAGCCCTTATTTTCATCTTTCAATCTCTATAAGAAATCAAATAAAAATTAATAGTGTGTGTGCTTAGCCTAAGTACATCTACAATAAATTTGACAAGATGTGAATAATAATAAATATAGTATATAGTCTATTATTATTGTAATATGTAAAATATAAACATCACTTAAAAATCCTAAGGATGATCTAACTACTTTGTAAATATGTGTCAGGGAGGAAATTTGGCAGTGAAAAATCCAGGTCATGCCAATATGTAGGCATGCACATAGTAGTCAATAAATATATTTGAATCTAAAAAAATGATAGTGTTGGACAAAACAAAGTTTAATGGAAAATAAGTTTTTTAGTTCTTTTGAAAATGAAACTAAATCCAATTTCTACTTGTTGTAATGAGAGAAACTTGTGAAGTGTTAGAAAAAAATAAATAGATAAAATAAATTCTATAGAGAATGTTGAAATGATATCATGAGTATATTATATTTTAGTACAAAATAATATAACTCAACCTCTAGAGTTGATTGTAGTCTCAAGGTTTATTTCTAGCTTGAAGAGTAATATGTTTACTTCTCTATTCAATTTATAGTTCATGGGAAAAATTCATGAAAATATAAAAATAGAAGGTATAATGCTTTTCTTTTTCAAATTGCTAAATAAAAATCAATAATAGAATGGTATGTTTTACATATGAAAATTACTCACTAAAAACAATGAAGGAATATTATGGTAATGGGTTGTAAATTTGTTGAGAATGAAGGAAATTCAATGTTTGATTAGGAAGAATCCAAAGAAAAATAATGTTTGCATAGGAACTAAAAAATAGTAGAGAAATTGCTTGCTGCAACACCAAGAACATTGGATATGGTTTAGTAGTAATGAATTTGTTATTATAGTGAATATGATAGTTAAATAAACTCTATAACCATTAAAATAACTAAATAAAAAATAAATAAAATGGATGATTTCGATTAAAGGGAAAATATGTTTTAATGGCTCCTTAAGTCTTGTTATAGTAAAACATCAACAAAAGAATAATTGACCAATAATAAAACATCAACAAAATATAAGATAGTTACCGAAAAAAAATGTTCAACAACACAAGTGAAACTAAGTTGCCATTGAAAACAACCAACCCCAACTTACACTATGCTTGACCTATTCCTAGCAATTGACACACACATAACCTAGGGATGTGATTCTAAAAATATTTAGGAAGACCTGTCTTCTTATTTGAACAGTTATCCAAGACACACCATTATTTAACTCTTTAGATCGCGGGGAGAGGGGGGAGTCCTCAACTAATGCCTCAACCATAGTCACCTCACATGATGATGAATAATGTCTAATTGAAGAAGTCATATATTGTATAGAATCCATAGAATGAGCAAGATCAAGAATCCCCCTATAGTCCACCAATTGGGAAATGGGATCAAATTGAAGAGATGCTTGCACCAATTTAGAAAGAAGTCCTAATAGGGACTCACAAAATTGATTGAATTGCCCCAACTCGACACATCACAATCCACTGACAAGGTGGGGGGCAAAATAAGGAGACTCATCCACCAAAGAGTAAGAAATAGTAGAAACATCCACAGTCAAGTGATTAGGGAGGGCATTTTGCCATCATGTAGTTGAGCCCATAATCCTATAGAAAGAATGAGGACATTCAAAAGCAACATGTCCAATAACAAAGCATCATCTACATTAGAATGATAGGCTCTCATAATCAAGCGAATGACTCCACCATCTATCCTCAACCATCAAAACAACATCCCCATATAGATTCTTAGAAATGTTCATGTCCAATAGAATATGGGCAAAAATATAGTAGCCAATGTTGGACATGGTTGAATCTACCTTCATAAATGATCAATAGTATTGTTGATATCCTCAAAGTAGGTTCATCTTAGTAAAATTAAAGAGATTATGCAACCTCGCCCAAACTGACATAATATTGAGATATTTAGTCATAAAATTGAAAGAAGGGAATTGTGGTTTGAGAGAGGGGGAATACTCACTCCACATCCATAGCTAATCATCCAATATCAACTCCACATTCTTTAAAATTTGAAAGCTTAATACGAGGCCTCTAAAACTCCAAAACCCATTAATGCAAATTTAAAAAGAAGTCCAAAAGTGATTAAATCTACAGATCAGACTTCAACGAGAATAATAAGATTCATTATCAATCACATCCTGTCCACAAACCATAATAAAAGAGGAGTGTGAACAAGGAAGTGGCCGACTTTCCCAGAATGTGGAAGGTGAACAAAATCAACGAGTCCCCACATCATCCATGGTCACATAAGACAGACCATGACCCGCCCCATTTGTGCCCACACCCACCATAACTCGACCACGAGAAGACCCAAAAATATTACCCATGAAACCTATAAAAACATGGCTGTTTGAGTCAAGCGTAGGAGATCCCATGGCATCAATATTCATAGGAGCATCACTAGGAAAAGGACCAACCATTTTACCAAATAATTTTGGAGATTCCATGCCACAACCTTTACACCCGTCGCAGCCCAAAGGACGGGAACGAGTGCCCACACCATTATGAATAGACCCAAAACTCAGAGGAACGCAACCCCAGAGGCGCTATAGAGCACTAAGAAATACTCATTTGAATGCAAAGGCAAGGTTTCGGGAATATAGGAGAGCGCCATTGTGAAGTTACAAATACAATATTCTTAACCGAGTATGCAAATATGGAATACCAGTTATTCCTTCATTTGATTCACCATAAATGAGATGCGTAAAGAAAGAAAATGCATGTTACCATACACATTCAAGTGGATGAACATAGGAATAAAACGACCTTTTTGCATGCTTAACAGATGACCAAACACCTAAGTGATAGTTATTGTGTGGTAAGGGAAGGAGGGTAAAAGTGAGGATGCCTTTTTCTTAAGGAATAGAGGTGTCGGAATCATCAATTTGCTGTGACAATTCAACAAATTAAAATGAAGATTAGATGGAAGATAGGCATCAAGAAATAGTAGGGAATATTTTACTTTTAGTTGATTGTTAGGGGGTTAAAATATGCATTTCAATTAGTTGTATCATAATAATTGTTGTTCACAAAGAATATGTTATGTAAAATTTTGGTTTTTGAATTGTTTAAATATTTGTTGTTAATTTTCAAACAATGTTAAGTATATAATAATTTGTTTAAGAAATGTATGGGAAGAAGAAACACTGATAAAAGATTATTTTTATTTTTGGTTGTCAATAAAGACATGATAATTAAACATATATTTTTCAAGTAGAATGCTACACAATAAAAAATAGAAGACAAATAGGAAAGAATAATAACATTGTTGTTCATAAATAGAAAAATCCAATTCTTTCATTGTTGGGAAAGAATTTATGAAAAGGGTATTTGATTTTGTTTCATTTAGAAATAAAATGTGTGAAGATGCGATGAAGTTTAAAATGGGAGGACCGACTTAAAATAGAATCTTCAAAGAAACTTATTAGAGGAATGGATAAAGAAACTAATATGATTAGTTTTATTTGTTTGTATGAGGAGATCATTTTAGTTTTTTTTTGAAATCGATGGGATAATAGTGGGGTTTTGTAGTCGTCTGTGTAGTTGTACAAACATCTAGAAGTATGAAAGTGTCAAGGTGTTATAAGACAAAAAATATACAAAGAAAACACTAGTTCGACATTAAGCAAACATGAAAGCATCACATTAGCTTGGATCAAGAAAATGGCATAAGTTATGTATTAGTGGCCCTAAGACATGTTAGAGGATGAATTCCAAAACAAGTGCAAATCACAATGTCAAAATTCTATGGTATTCAATTTTTGACATTCCAATTAACACACACCACATGAAATTTACATAGGTTCCCTACACAATCAATGCACTATCTACACATTTACACTTGTCATAGGTCTACCACATTAGTGTTGTACCACCACTTTGCCTATATGACCTACACAATCAATATGACATGTTAGCATTGTATGACACAATTAATGCCTAGTCAACTTGTTGATATCATCGCCTACTTGAGTTTTCATTTTGGGAACCAAATTTTAGAGGGCATGTTCTTAGTCATCTAGACTTCACTTGAATTCAATTTTTTGAACTAGTTATTTTTTGATGGCAAGACAACGACGACCTCTATTTTTGGTAATTGTGCATCTTGTTCTTGATCTTTACATTTTAATTATACTTTTGTTGAGTAGTTCTTATTTTGGGAGCTTCCAAAGCTCTGTTTATGCACATACCTAGTCCTTTTTTAGTGTCATTTTTTGAAAGTACATGATTATTCACATACTTCATATTGGTATTCATATTTCATTCTTATCCTAATTAAGAATCACGTTTTTAGTTTATTGGCCTTATTTGTAAACTATAAAATCCTAGAAATGCACTAAAGTGCGAAAATAAGTTATGAATATTGTGTATTGAATGAATTAATATAAAATTCCATATTTTTTTAGGGTTTCACCATGGTTTTTAGTATTAAATTCCACTTGTTTCTTCAATTTATATCACTATAATTATATATGGTGGTGAGAAGAAATCAAGAATCAGGGCATACAAAAAAATCTAGTACTCTTTCCCCTTGAACTTGTTGATAAATGTTAAATAAGAATGACAAGTATATATACTAATCTATCTTAATATTCTTGAGGACATATTTTTACATCAACTAGAGCATACTGTGTGCCCTTAATACTCTACTTAGAATATAATTTGGTAGTTGTTTGGAGATCATATAATGCCCAAAATCCTACTCATTGATAAATAATTATAAAAACATAATTAACAATTAAAAAACACAAGGCACTACATAAAGCTAATGCATCATACAAAAACAAAGGTTTTTTTTTTTAACATCAATATGATCCATCATCAAGATGATAAGTAATTAGAGAGAAAAATGAAAATTATATTAACAAAATTGGATAGAAATATGAGAGGGTGTTGGGAGGGTTGGAAGACACTAACCCCAAAAAATAGGTTCAAGGAAAGATAGGAAAGAAAATAAATAATAACAAAAAACTTCATAATAAAAATAATGATTATTATATCAACAAGTTGTTAAAAACAAATAAAAATATTAATAATATATTAAATAATAAAATAAAATGTTAGATATAACTATAGAAATGATAATAAAATAAGAAAGAAGATATTAGTAATGTTCAAATAATATTAATATTATAGAATAGACTAAGGAAAGTCAAAGTCTAAATTGTCTAATGTCATAATAAATGTTAAATAATATTAAGAGTTAAAGTTATTAAATATTATTATAGAATAGACAATAAACTAACAAGGTATATTATATAATATCCTAAAATATTAAATATAAAGAAAAATCAGATAAGGAAGAATAATGATGACTCATAATTAAAAAATAAGGACTAATCAATATTCTAAACATAAAAGGAACACAATAATGGAAACAACAAAATATAAGACAAAAGTATAAATACCCAACAATAAAAGAATCATAAAAACAAATAATATCTTATCATAAATCAAATAAACACATACTTGATGTTGATATTGAGGCTGATTCATTGATTAGCATCAAAGCAATGTTAAAGAGAAACACCTCAAATTGGAAGCTTAAAACTATCCTAACACACATTTGGTTGATCTTGGATAAAATAGGTAATAATTCAATTCAACATTGTTATAGGGAAGCCAATTAATTTGTAGACATGTTGGCACCATCAAATATAGTGAAGAAATTATAATGGATGGCAATTCAAATTCTTGGAATGACTTTAACTTGTAGAAATAATTAGAAATAAAATATTTAGTACAAGAAGGATTGAGTTGTGTGACTTGGAAATAACTTCTCACATGAGAGAACCCTAAGCAAGATCAAGAAAAAATTATGGTGCCAAATTGGGGTTTTAAATATCATAGTATCTTCATATTACTCCACTCTAAATATGCCTCCCAAAAATTTTCTATCCAAGGGATTTTACGACTACAAAGAGTTATTTGTTCCCAATCAGTTGGGGTAGATTTTTTGAATTGGATCATTTCATACATTTGAGGTGATTTGACCAATTATTGGAAACAACTTAGTGAAAAGACATGAAACACATGCATGATCCACAATTTATAGAAATTCTTTTGTTAAACACCATTCACATCTTTTGGTATAAGAGCTTTACTAAAATGATGACAATCAACTATATGCAATAGAAGTATAGATGTGCGACCCTACCAACTTTAGAGGAGTATGATGTGACCAAAAACAACAATGACATTGGTGGAGTCTTCCCCATTATGATTCTAGAGGACAACCTTGAGATGAAAATAACTACAGATTTGCTATGAATAGGACTCACTTGGAGAAGAAAATGTCACTATTCATAGAGGAATATAACAACTAACAATGGGGGCTAGTGAAAATCTTTATAGATATATTATACAATGATATATGTGGAGGATATAGCTCCAATGATAGTGAGAAAGAAGATTATTCTTTGAAGGTTGATTTTGATTTTAGAAAATCATTTTGGTGAGCTTGCATGCTCACTATCCTCAAACCCGTGTGCCACAACTATAAACTTGAAGGAACACCCTTCTTCAGATAGATCTATTAGTGAGCTTAAATATGATTTTCTTTAAAGAAATTATCCCATAATAACTTTAATTCGTTCGTATATACACATTCACATACATCTAAAAGAATAATTTTATATTTTTACATCTTTGTTTCAACTTACTTTACTTCTATACTTTATATAAATATCACAACAAAATACTTTTATCCAATCATTTGTTCTATAGTGGGTGTTTGTGCATCCACTAATGGTTTGGCAATGCAAGCTTAATCATGTTAAAAAATAGAGAATGTGTGTTGCCATATATTCCTTTCATTGGAATTCAGGAAACAATGATTTTGAGAAGTTGTAAGCTTCAAACAAGCTCAAGGGCTCCACAAGTTCATTAAAGGCAAAAGTCGATTTCCCCTTTTATTAATTTACATTTTCCTTCTATTCCATCCATGAAAGTAAGGGTGATGAGGTCGGTGAAATCAGGTCTCAAGCAAAAGTTGCAACGGGGATACCTTCTCGTTTGTCTTTCCTCCACTCCCATGGTTTTTGTGGGTTGGATGAAGCCCATAGCCCAACACGGGCAGCTTGGGCCTCTTTTTGCCACTGTAAAATCAAATAAAAAATTATGTTAATGCTCAGAGTTGGCAAATTCAAAAAAAAAAATTCTTCAAGGCAGACAGATTATGTGAGAACAATTTTACTTGCCTGGGCAAACTCTGGATGCTGATCATATTGTGCATAGTGCCATGCAAATCCCCTCTTCAAAAGTACTTCCTATAAAAAGAGTGAAAAAAGAAATTATTAAAACTGGTCTACAAAATTGTTAGAAATAGATTAAAAAACAAATGAACACTAGGTTTACAAAATTGTTATAGATTTTTTTTTAAAAAGGATAAGTTTTTAATTAGAACTGTTTAAAAGTTTTAGGAACTCAACATATGTCATCATCGACAGATTGAACTTTCATCTCATAACAAGGACAGTTCCAGGTCATATTTTGTGATTCATAATGAAGAAATTGACATTCCTTGTTGATGATGGGTCACAAAATCTGACCCAAAACATTGATTTTCCGAAACTTTTAGGTAGTTCTATTCAAACACATTTTGAAACAGAAAAGCAATTGTTTGGTAGTAAACTATGAATCAATGAGTTCTACTCGTAAAACTATACGATTGAATCCTGATAGCAATATCACAATTTGACATGCTGCGGAAAATACCTCCTACTTATCAATAAACTATTATAAATTATCCAAAATACTTGAAAACTGATCCATTCTTTACCTGAACAAAAATATTTCCGCAGTAAACATCTCCTACAGTTCGTGCATAGCGATCCTGGTCATAGACAAGTACATGCAAATTTTTCCCTTCAATTAGATTGAGCAATGTTTCCTTTGCCTCCTTGCCATAAGGCATTTGGCTCTCTGGTGCATCCACTCCCCTGCAATTACGGATAACTTACATTTAGAACTGCCATTATAGCTCATGTGCCAAGGAGAGAAGAAAATGCCAATCATCTTGCACTCCTTGAACCAGATGCGTCAAAAAACATACAAAACTCAAAAGACCCATGAATATCAATCAACCTTAGTCGAATTCGATATTTGCGAGCTAGAATATCATCACCATTTCTGGCTCCATCAAATACCCTGTTGGAAAAAGAAAGTTGCTGTTATTGCTGCAATATCTTTAGCCTTAAGGCTAAACAAAGAAGAATTCATGAGATTCTGATCAATGGCATTTAAAAGGCTAGTAAGTTTAAACTTTCAGTTCTACAGATAATCAGAATGTTATGTGCGTTGCTTGATTGATGTATATTAATTGGTAAATTTAGAAGATGAGAAATTGAATTTTACAATGGTATCAAAACCATCGTTCTTGTAAAATAGAAGTACTACGGATATCTAGTATCTGGAAGAGAGTAGACGAGCTTCAATTGTCCATGCAAGAGGGAAGATACTTGATATGGTATAACACAATGAAGAGACATTCATGAAGAAATCATACAGGAAACTTTGCAGGTTTGTGAGATATTGGAACCAAACCTAAATCCTGCATCTGTAATTTGTTTCTGTAATGCATCAGCTCTCACATAGTCCCGCCTTGTTCGAGCTTCATGCCTTTCCATTGCTGCTTTCTGTACTGAGATTGGAACCTCTGAAGATTCTCTGGGGTCTTTTGTATCCACATATACTGTGATTGTATCACCATCTGAAACAGATCTGGCATCCACCTGGTGTGACACTGGCCAACATGTTAGTATATGAAACACAAGGGAAGAGAAACAGGAAGACATGCTCATACTCAATTCATGTCTTACTGGAAGTGTGTGCAGTTCATATTTCACTCCTTGTGGCCATTTTTGTAGAGCCTCTTCTGGAGTTTGTACAGATGCAGCAGGGAATGGAAACCCATAATATGCCAAGAGACCCTACAAAATAAGGGAATCTCTGGTTTATTTGTACTTTGTTAAGACAAATCGCAAAAGGTTAAAAGAGGGAAAAATTTACATTGATGAAGGCCGCTGCGCCTTAGGCGAAAAGATATACCTCAACATTGACCTTGTGGTGTTTGTGTAATGCTCTGACAATAAGTATTGCTGCTTGTTCAGCATTCTTAGGAGGCTCCTCCTTCCATGCTGCTTGGATTTTCGTGTACCTTTGGAAATAAGCATCCAGTTGTATAAGTGCAAATTCCATTGAACAAGATAGGTTGAATCAAAGATTTTATCGAGCAGAAAGTTATAGAAAATGAAGTGAAACAAGAAAATTTCTGTGTGCGTGATATTGGCGAGTTCTATGAGAAAATGCTAGTGTTGCGCCGGTGAAGCTAGAGGCTTAAATACTAGACATCACTTAAATTAGGACACACAAGTTCAAAGTTTGGCTATAGAGAAACTCTCCATCAGGAATATGCACTGTTTGCCGGAGGCGGGAATCCTGACCCAGGGATCACAGCTAATTGCAGGAGTCATCTGATACCTCTAAATGGTAAAAACCCAACAGTCTCACCACGATCTGCCAAGCAAGCTTTCCATGCCCATTTGAGAGCTGGTTAAAGGAAGTCTTTGGCAATGGCTTCAGAGTTGCTTTGATGATTATATTTGAGTGCAATCTCAATTGTGGTAGACTTTTAACCAGAATAAAAGGCATACAATGTTTAATGTCGCAAGAGGAAATCATTGATGCTATCCAAGAAACTTAAGTCTTCCAAGTCTGGTTTGAATTTTTAAAATTCACATCTCCAAATGAAAAGGTTAAAAGACCTAGAAGATTTTTGTAAGCTCTGTATTGGTGAATCAAACTCAAGCGAAGATTACTGTTGTTTAACTGTTAAAAACTAATTTATGGACGATAATGTGTACTTATAAATGAAAGCTTTCGGACAGGATTCGAACAGATGATACAAAATTAGGCAAAGGATATACCGAAATCAACTACAAAGCAGTGCAGAATTAGATGGTAGAAATCTATTGAGAGAGGAAAGAACAAGATTACGCAGTTCGCTATGATGAACTACGATCTTTTGTTGTTGTTAAGGCTCAGGCTCCAATTACTTATCAGGACATCCTACTTCAAAGGATAGCTGTGGCTGAAATTTTCAGCAAAGGATACAAACCTGAGACAGAATTCTGAATAACTCTAGTGACCTGTAGATATCACTTGATTGCAGAAGAAGCAACCTAGCAATGTGAATGGAAAAATCCACTGGTCTCACCACTGGGTAAAGAGCCAGAAAGAGGGCTTTCCCTACCCTCTGTGCAGGAGGACAATAGACTTGCTTCAGCCAGAGGCCCAAGGAGGATGAAAGGCTAGAAAATTTCACAATTCTCTATACACAAGGCTAATGCGAAAAGGATTCACTAATACAAACAACTATAACAGAGTTTTTGTTCTTAATTTTTGAGAAATTAAATGGCTCTACCTGAAAAC
Organism: Sequoia sempervirens; assembly: GCA_007258455.2. Taxonomy (NCBI): domain Eukaryota; kingdom Viridiplantae; phylum Streptophyta; class Pinopsida; order Cupressales; family Cupressaceae; genus Sequoia; species Sequoia sempervirens. Next base: position 437,077,895 of record VDFB02193867.1, read on the forward strand.
ATCAGATCTGAGTTTGACCTGAGATGCTAAAACTTATTTCTTTTTCATTCAAAATTTGAAATTAATAAACAGACTCTGATCAAATTGCACCTATTCATGTCAATGTATAACTATTAATTTCAGAGAAGCAGAACGATACCATGTAGCCTGTGTTTTCTTTGAAGACTCTACGTGCTGGCTTAATCCTTCTGGCACCTTAAACAATACACAAACCCGAATATCAAAACTAACTCGTAAAATGTAATTCTAACCAAAAAATCAATAAGAAAATGCCAATGCGTTCTTACTCTATCAGAACATTGAACAAAACTTGTTTTGGATTAATATGCACCATTATATTATTCGTACATAAAATAAGAAGAAAAAGGGAATGGAAACGCATCAGATCCGGAGATAAAACTTGACAAACCAGCTCGCAAATTGATCACAAAATAATAATTAATATAATTGAACATCTGAAACTCAAAAAGCCAAGGGAAAGTAGGAAAGCAAATAGCCAAATACCCACCCAAATCCCAAAATTAAAAGAAAACCAAAGGCATGGCATAATTCCATCTTGTGGATAATCAGATAGTTATTAAGAGAAAATGACAGCTTAAGTAACAAAAACAAACCAAAGCGAAAAACAGAGCAGAAAACAAGATCTCTGCTCTCAATTCTTAAGAATACCTGGCCAGTGTTTTCAAATTGAAAGAGATCACGAGCCAATGCATCGAAACCAGCAGTACCAGGACCCACTCCATGAGCTCCTTCAAAAGGTCTGGGATTGTAGCACTCCTCATATAAACGCCTCAGTGCATTTCCCATAGTATTTCAGTGTCCGAATATCACTTCTGAACTTCAAGCCTATATTCAATCTATATCTATTATTCAATGCACATCTATATCTATTATTCAATGCCCGTATTCAATCTATATCTATTATTCAAAGCACATCTGTTGTGTATATGTCTCTGTCTTGTGTAGAACAAAAACAAATCCAGTCTGAATTCTGAATATTTGAGCATTCTAATATAGTTTTATACTGTACAGAAGATAATGATTCCACGCTACCCAGATGTTCCATTTGCTAATTCATGCCTCCCTTGTCCCATACTCCACCTACTACAAAATTCTTACACGGTGTAGCAAGCAAACACGTTTTCTAATCCATCGTTGGGAGCAGTTTGCCGTTGGATTCTACTAGAGTTGACTTATTAGATGTTTGATTAAGAATAATGACGTAATAATTGAATGTAATGTTGGCCACTTTAAAAAATACTCACCTCCACCCAAATGATCCCAGAAAATTTGTTTTCAAGGTGTCACGAGGTATGTTTTCTGACACATCACTGAATATTGCTCTTCTAATTTCAGAAATTGATAATACATATTTTTGGTTAGAGGCATTTACTTAATTGCATATTTTGTGGGTAGGGTCTCTTTCGAAAGCATGCTCAAAGATTGGGTCAGCAAGGCCTGGACCCTGAATAGGATCTGCCTTGCAGCCATATGAAATTTTACCAAAATATTTTTTTCTTTTTCATTTTGTTGAAGCTAGTCATGCTAAGGCTACACTGAACCATGGACCTTGGCTTGTTTGTTCCTCATTTGTTGTTTTCAAACCCTTAACTACAGACTTTGTTGTCTCTAATGACAAGTCTTTTCGAGTCCATATTTGGGTTGAGTTCCTTGGTTTACCTTTGCCATGATGGAACTTCTTGAGCCAAATAGCCTCTTCTTTAGGCTTAATGGTGTGTGTTGAACCATAACGATTTTATTAAGCTAATCCCCAATGGTAGGTGTGTGTTGAGGTAGACTTATCCAAGGGCCTTAAAGACTCTATTGATATCCAAATTGGTCAAACTAGATACACCCAACATGTCCTTTATATCAATCTCTCAAACACATTTATCAATGTCAATCCTTAGAACACAAGATTCAGGATTGTCATTTGGCTTCCCCACACCCAAAGGTCTCTGCACAACCCTCTTTTAGTTTGCCACCTTTTGCAAAAGAAGAGGAAGGTTAGTATATTGTGGTTAGCCACAAAGCCAATAACCTTGGTATCAACAAGCCTTCCCCTTTGCCTTCTAGCTTTAGGTACCAAGATTCAAAAAATGTTTCAAAACCTCTACAGATTCAAGTAAAGTTGCACCCTCATCCCTTGGGGAGACATCTGGTGAGGTGAAAGTTGTTTGGACTATGCTCGTGGTATCAACCTTGTCTAGATCGACTATCATCAATGCCCAACATGCTTCCCTTCCTCTTGCTAGACAAAGGAGATATCATAGTCTGCAAAGGTGACTGGACGAAGGAGAATTTATGCCAACAAAACAATAGCAAGTATCCACTTCCAAATAGGAAGTTTTGAAGCAAATGAAGTTATTTTGCAGAATAGTTATTCTATTATGGATGAGTTGAATAACAAGGAGATACCTCTTGACACTTCTTTATGAATTGTATTTCCTAGAATGTCTAGAGTCTAATAGACATCCCACAAAAATACTCTATTCTTGATGTTCAATTCCCAAGTTTAGACATTCTTTGTTTATAAGAGGTTAATTTTTTTCCTTTTTAACTTTTTTCTACTTGCCATATGATTTGGCCTTCCAATCATGTTCAATGTAGTAATTATGAGGTGGATAGGGTGGTGTTGTCACCTTTCTATCTCCTACATAACATCAACATTTAAATGATCAAGAATGTGACCCCACCAACTAGGCACTATGGACTCTTTTCAACATTAATAATCATTATTTTGGTGTTATTAATGTTTATTCTTCGTGTGGTGTCATTGAGAGATATTTCCTCTAGAGATGGATTGCTAATTCAGTACAAGCCACCACTTGGGTTTTATCCAGAGATTTAATATGATTGAAATAAACTATAATAAATGTGAGGCCTTGCATATGCATTGGACATCTAGTGAAAGAGATGCCTAGTTTTGCATGTGCAATAAATTGGGGCTCTTGATCCCAATATTGGTTGTCACCAAGATCATATGATGTGACACACTTGGAGTAATTTATGAGCCAGGCCTATAGAGTTTTGAGTTGGCTAGATCATGCCATGATATCAGGTCATTCATTTTTTTTTCCTTTTGCTAGTTGCTATCCCTTTCTAGTGGAACCTTTGCTAATTATCCTTTCAAACCACTTTCCAATACGGTTTTGTATTGAATGGTAAGTTGTCGAGCCCAAGGTCAATTTTATTCTACCACCCAACTTCATGTGGCTCGGCTGCACTGCCAGAAACAAGTTACAAATGCTCATATAATGAGGGGGCTCAAATCAAGGATAGGCTTCACTAACTCTCAAGTTTGGTGACAAATTTTTGAAGGATTATTTTGAGGCCTTGCATGCTCGTCATTCTTCTTAATCCATCAAACAAATTAGAGAAGAGTGGTAGCTCTTGAAATATCTTCCTAGTATTCTTGTTACACCCCAATTGTGCAATTACTATTTACTATTACTACATAGGGTAAATATGAATGTAACGTGAATTCTAGAGATGAATAAATTGTGCTTTTACTTTGTTATCAATGCATTATATGTGAATGTTATCTCATGGAAAAGTACTGCATATATGTGAATGGATGGTTATTGAATTATTATTCTAACTTTGGAGATGCTTTACGTATACTGCATATGTTGTGAACAATTGACTGTCATGCACATGTGTTAGTGGTTGCAGGTATATGCTCCATTCCTCCAAGTGGAGGGGAAGTATCACTCAGGAGAACATCTTGGTCAGGTAACTAGTAAAAGTAAACTATTTGAGCATACACACACCACATTAGAATGATTGAGTTGAGTCAGTTTGTGGGAAGTTGGTAAGTCATCCTTAGTTGATGTGTCTGCATTGGTAGAGTCTTGTTTACTATTGCATGCATTATTGGGTGATGTTTATCTGTTAGGGCTTTAGAGTTCTTTCATGTACTATTATGATTATATTGATAAGAGGGACGTTCATGGAGTATGTGTATATATATGCACATACATGTCAATGGGATCTAACGACATGTATATGCACATGTATAGATGTACCACACACAAATACTTATCAATATGATGATAATTGTGAATGGCTATATGTGAATAATATGTGAACATATATATATATGTGTGTGTGTGTGTGTGTATGTATGTATGTATGTATAGTATACACACACATATGTATAGTATACACACACATATGTATAGTATATACACATATCCATATGTACATATGTATCGATACACGCGCACGTTGGCGAACAGACATGCCCATATTAATGTAAAAATATAGACATACATACATACATATATATATACATATATATATATATATATACATTTGATATATTGTGTTTATTATGTGTAAATACTATCTTGCATGTACTTATTTATATATATCGAATGTATACTTACATTAATGACTTATGATATATATATGTGTGTGTGTGTATGTGTGTGTGTGTAAATATCATGAAAGAGGCTGATTATTGGAGGCCAATTTTAAGTTGCTATGACTGTGTTTATAGAAGCCAAGTTTTACTCTTCCAGTCACGCTTTATGGAACACATATATTTCATTTAAAGCTTGCAGCCTTATGTTGATGCATGACATAGACTTAGTTGACACCTATGGTGAAGATTATCTTTGACTTGGTAAACTTAAACTACCATGTTTTTATACTTGAATCAACATCTGTTGAAAAATGAGAAATAGTTGATGACTTTGTCAAGGAGAATAAATATCTAAATCGAATCTTCCCCAGATTAGGTCGATGAATGCATGGTGTTGCAATTTGGTAATTGATTGTTTCTAATTGCAAGGAAACTGCACCAACATTGAGAGGAGTGTGGAAGCTTTGGTGCCACCTCTAGAAACTCGTTTGCTGTAGATATCTATTGCTAAAGATAATTTGAACTATCCATGTGTGCAGATTTGAATAAGTCTCTATTTGCTGTCGATCTAGCAAGGTTGATCTATAGATGTTTTGTTGAGTATGCGCTTACATAGTCACCACCTTTTTGTTGTGATAGATATGTAACTGCGCATGGAGTTTGTTGTCCATATCCATACCTAAACTATAGGATGTGTAGCCCCATGTTGTTTTATAAATAACAGAGCAATTTCATTTGAGAGTAAGCCTTCTTCTTGCAAGCCTTTATGTTGCATTATTTCCAGCTTATTTCCAGTTTTACTTGTGAGAGAGAGAGAGAGAGAGAATTCTACCATACTAAGAGAAAGAATTGTTGTTTGACTGAAGTAATCTACCAACTTGAGAGTTGGAAGTTCATTGCGACGTTTATTGAGAAGCTATTATCAAGCTTGTTGTTGTTTGGGAGAGGCTGCATTGTTGGTTGTTGATTGGACAAGTGATAAAAGGCATGATGACATTCTTCTTTGTTATTTTAAATTATGATTGAACTATTCTCCATGTATGCTTGAATGGTATTTTCCAAGTACTTGCAATTAGATAATTTAGAATGTCATTGAAAGGTGAATAGAAGCTTTTATGTTGTTTTTGCGATGTACTTGTAAGTACTCCATAATAGGAGATTGGTGTTTATCATAGGTATTATATACTAGATATGATTGAACATGAGTGGCACATGTGTCACACTTAGCTAAGTTATTGATTTAATTAGAATAGCTTGTGTTTACTCCTAGGATTGTTTATCCAGTATGGGAGGGAGTTTGTGTACTTACTTGTTAAGTAGGTTTATTCCAAGTAGGTTAAAATGGTGATAGGTTATCTCTGGGATGATTAGATTATCCATTGAAGGAAATACCTATGTGTAGTTTAAGATGGCCTTAAGTTAAATCGGCCCTGAGTAATGTATGTGATAGATGAACTTCATTCGAAGTACTAAATGAGAACACTTTGGCCAAAGTAGTGTGACTGCCTTTGGCTCCACTGTCAGTTCACTATGATCCAGTATTACATGCTAGTTCCAAATTGTGGGATTACAAGTTCTAGTTATGTAGGACACAACACTATGCTCAGTTGGTTGTCATTCTTGGTTTCTCTACCAGTCTCTTTGTCAAAGGGAAGGGCCATCTATCAAATGATAGATGCATGCGGGATTGCATTAAGAGTCCATGGTTGGCAGAAAAGCGCTTGAGTGATGCTTCTCCTCCACAACAAGCAACAAAAGAACCAAGATTTGAAAGGAAGGATCCTGGACCATCTTACAACTATTTGTTCCAAAGCTCATTGAGCTCTGTATGAAAATGTATGCATTCTTGTATTGATGTAACTTATGAAATTATTGTAATGAAATGAAGTTTTGATTGTATTATGGTATGCATCTTTGTTCGTATATTCTCAATAAAGAAAAGAATTTTTTATTGCAATGGCTTGTTACATAGTTTATTTACTCGAAAGGTGAAAACTTAGAAATTTTTTACTTCATTGAAGGGTTAGTATGTTACATGTGGTATCGGAGCTACCATGTTTAGCTTTGGAACCTATGAGCTCATCATTCTTTCCATCCAACGTTATCTAATGTTGTGAATTATTGTGCTAGGATGGTGCGTCTCAGATTAATAGCTCAAAATTCAGTCATAAAAAATGAGCACTACCTCAAGGTCAAGAAGGAAAGAGAATTCATTGTTAGAACCATAAAGGGAATCAACTACGACAATGTCATCTTGTTGAGTGACATCGAAACATTTAGTCACGCATTCTCTCAGATTAGTGATGTGAAGAGAAAGATGAAGATGGAGGCTCTGTAAAACTACCTACCAACCATCTCACTAGAAAAGTTTGAGTCATTACTGCTTTCTAGGGATATGCCCTCAGAAGGAAGTGTTAGTCTAGAATTCATCTTTAGGGACCCTTGAGTTCTTCCATTGGTTGAAGTAATTGTAATTTCTACGAGTAATGAGTCCGAGGGATATGTACCATGGACACCGCCAGACGAGAAATGGTCTCATAAAAAAATTCCTGCAAAAAGGGTAGACTACATTGTTGTTGAACACCATATTGACATTGCATCTTATAACTATGTATTGGATGATAAATCCAAAGGTTATTATCCTTTTTGGGATAGGTACGAACAAATGAGAGATGGAAATAAATATAGGGAACAATAGTCTCAGTTTGTAGGTTATACTCCATTAAGTTATGTTTCAAAGAGTGAATATGAGGGATACTCTCCACTCAACTATCTGAATAGTCACTCCATGTAATCAAAGGGATATTGAAATCCTCATGAAATGAATAAAATTATGTGTTTATCAAAAAAATTGTGTGCTTAATCTTATGTGGAATTCTTTATGTGCTTATTAATTCCTTTTTTAATGTTTTCCATAAGATAGTTGACAACATAATTTAGTCTAACATGGATAAACATTCAGGTAAAGACCGGTCTCATAAGGATGGCGAGGACACAAACTAATCCTAGTGGAAGTCAAGAGGTTGGGCAAGGAACCATTGGAGTTGAGGCTAGACTTGACCAAATCTTGGAAAGGTTGGCTAACCTTGAGTAGGAAAGAGTTAAAGATAGGGTAGAGAATGATGTTCCCATTAATGAGCATGATGGAGAAAAATATTCTCATGGATGTGATGGAACCCATGATCATGAGAGGGAAAATCACCTATGCCATCTATAGAAAGAAATAAGAAGCTCGTGGATTCTGAACTTTCCAAGGACATGAAGAAGATTATCCCACCTAAGTTTGATGGAAGTGCTGGAGGGGATGAGGCTAAGGTGTGGCTTGTAAAAATGGAAAAGTATTTCAAAATACGAAATGATGATGAGGTTACTAAAGTCGCATGGGGTGTGTATCAATTAGCAAGAGAAGCCTCTAATTGGTGGATGAACAAGTTGGAACTTAATATTAACTCATGGATATTTTTGTAAGAGATGGTGCCACAACTCTACTATGACCAAAAACTCTTAGATTTCTAGGGTTTGAGACAAGGTAACCTTACAGTCAATGAGTATTGGGAGAAGTTTACCCAACTTTTGCACTATGTTCCCATATATCACAAGGATGAGCGCTTCCACATTAGAAAATTTATAATGGGACCTAACAGTCAAACCAAAGGAGAAGTGGATATGCATGGTCCAACAACAATAGATCTTGTATATGAGAAATCAATTAAACAGGAGTAAAAGCTCAAGGATAACTCCACTCGTCAAGAAAGAAGAGAGCAACAAAAGGATGAAGAAGTTCTTGATAAGATAGTTTTGAAGAAGGTAGAACCTATGCAAACTGTTCGAAGGAAAAAGGGAAAAAGGTTTTTCAATGATGGAAAGGAGTCTAGAAGAGAGCGTACAAGGAATGATTCTAGCATGGGTAATACCAACAAGGCTAATGGAAATGCCAACAAGTCTGGAGAAACCATAGGGAAAAGAGGGTCGGTTACAAGATGTTTTATATGTAGAAGGGATCACTATGCTAATGAGTGTCCCAATAAAACTTCTAGATCACAACCATATAGTAATCCATTACTCGCCCAACAAGCAATGTTTAAGCAAAAGATACATGTAGTTGTGGATGATCGTCAGACAGAGTACCAAGTAACTCCAGTTGAAACACTAGGTATTTTGTTCGGCTTACCTATTTCTGTTCTTATTGATACTAGTGCAACTGAGAATTTCATTTCACCTAGAGTAGCTAAAAAATTATCTAGGAAGGTAGGATACATGGAAATGTCTTGGGATGTAGAGTATGCAAACCTGAAAAAAATAAAAGGTGGATCAATGTTTATTTGAGGCTAGGATAGAACTACCCAGTTTTTCTATAGAAGTAAACCTTTATGTCACACCTCTAGGATCATATGACATTATCCTAGGTATGAATTGGTTGTGGAGACATAGGGCTAAGGTAGATTTCTATGCTAAAACTGAAGAATTCCTAGATGATTTTTGAAATCAAGTAAAATTTCAAGGGATACTTAGAGGTTAAGATTCGAAAAATCACGACAATGCAACTAATAAGATCTAAGAAGAAAGGGTGTAAAATCTTTACCATAAATACTGAAGAACTAGGAAAGGATATTGATGATTTTGAGTTCTAGAGTTTTCAAGAGTTAGAAGATGGCGGAATAGATGAAACTGGAAAGTTGGATATGGAGAAGTATCCAATATTGAGAATTTTTTTGAATGTGTTTCCAAATGAGTTATCAGGGTTGCCTTCGAAAATAATATTTGACTTCTCTATAGATATAGTTCTAGGGTCAGAACCTATTTCCAAGGTACCCTATAGGATGACAACCATTGAACTTATGGAACTTAAGGCACAATTGGACGAATTGTTGTCTAAAGGATTGATAAGACCAAGTGTTTCACCTTGGGGAGTGCCAATAATCTTTGTTAAAAAGAAGGATGGTACCTTGTGTTTGTGCATCGACTATTGTATGCTTAAAAAAGCTACGGTTAAGAACAAGTATCCATTGCCATGCATAAACGATCTTTTTAATCAAATGAGGGAAGCTGTCATATTATCTAAAATAGATTTCAGATTTGGATATCAACAATTGAGGATTAAGGATGAAGATGTCTTTAAAATTGCATTCAGAACTAGATATGGGCACTATGAGTTCACCATTTTACCCTTTGATTTAACAAATGCACCTACAACATTTGTGAACCTGATGAATAGTGTTTTTAGGGATTTCCTTGAAAAATTTGTATTAATTTTTCTAGATGATATCTTGATTTATTTGTATTAATTGAGGAAGAACATTGCAAGCACTTAAAAATGGTCCTACAACGTTTAAGAGAACATAAGTTGTATGGTAAACTCTCTAAGTGTACATTCTTCCAAAAGATGGTACATTATCTGGGTCATTTGATCTCAACAGATGGAATTTTTGTAGATCCAGCTAAGATCAAGGTAGTACTTCAATGGCATGTACCTAAGAATGTGTCGAAGGTAATAAGTTTCATGGGTCTAGCAGGGTACTATAGGAAGTTTGTTACAAATTTCTCTAAGATCGCTTTCCCGATTACTTCTTTACAAAAGAAAGGAAAGAAATTTGAATGAACTGAGAAGTGTCAAGAAGCTTTTGACCTAATCAAAGAGAAATTAACTACTGCACTGATCCTAAAAGTACCATATCTCGAGGGTAACTTTACAGTTATCAAAGATGCATGTAGAGAAGGGTTAGGAGGTGTATTAATGCAAGATGGGAAAGTAATTGCTTATGAATCTAGGAAGTTGAAACCTTATGAGATGAATTACGCACCGCATGATTTAGAATTAGCAATTGTGGTTCACACATTGCATATGTGGAGGCACTACTTGCTAGGAAAACCCTTTGAGATGAAAATTGACCATAATGGGTTAAAGTACCTGTTACCCATTTTTTGCCTATGGGCTCAATTAGGCAGGGTAACCCGTGCTTTCAAATGTTCTCGAAGACCAAATGGAGGAACACTTGCATCAGGATCACTTTTTTAACTTGTTTGCTTCTTGTGCATATGCAGGGGAAAATGATGTTTTAATTTGGCACGTGGATTAAATGTGGCTCCCAAAAGGGTTGAGCCCAGCGTGCAAGTCTTCAGCTTGGGGGTGGGTTTCATTTTATGTTTTTTCCTTGTCTTTTCCCTTTTTCCCTTTGCTTTCTTCTTTCCTTTTCCTCGTTCTGCTGGGGGCGAAACCGGGTCAGGATCCGAACTTGGAACTTTTCTAAAAATCTGGTTCCTGTTTCCGTTCTGGTTCTGACCCCGCTTCCACTATTTTTTGTCTTTGTTGGGCCCCTTTTTCTTTATTTTCCGTTGGAGGTAGAGTGGGCCGAACCAAACTTGGAACTTTTCCAAAGTTCCAGTTTCCGTTCTTATTCCAATTCCGGTTTCGGTTCCGCCCCTGGTTTCGCTCATTCTTCTTTCCTTTTCTTTGTAGCCTAAGATCGGGGGATGTCTCCTCCTCCTTGGTTCCCCCTTATGTTTTTTCTTTTCTTCCTTCTTCCCTCGTATGTTGCTGGAAGCAGGTTCGGAATGGAATCCAAACTTGAAACTTAATGAAAGTTTCAGGTTCGGATTTGGCTCCAGTTCCGATTCTGCCTTTTATGTTTTGTCTTGTTCGTCTTTGGGTTCCTGTTTCCGTTTCGGTTCCGAATGAAAGTTTCAGGTCCGGATTTGGCTCCAGTTTCGATTCCGTCTTTTATGTTTTGTCTTGTTCGTCTTTGGGTTCCTGTTTCCGTTTCAGTTCCGACCTCGCTTCCGCCGGCCTTTTTCCTTCCTTCGTTGTATTTTGTCAGGGGATGCTTTTTCCCATTTTTTCTTTCCTCCTTTCCTTCATTGTCTTTTGAGTTTTGGCGGAAGCGGGTTTGGAACAAAATCTAAACTTGAAACTTGATGGAAGTTTCATGGTCCTGATTTGGTCCCGGTCTCGGTTCCGCCGGGATTCATCTGTCTTCGCTTTCACCCCCTTTCTTCCCTTGGTCCTAGTTCTGGTTTCGTCTTGGCCCCACCCCTGCTAGTTTTGAAAAATCTCAGTGTAAAGGAGTACCTTCGCTAGGAGATGAGGACATCGACATAAGGTCTCATCGACCTGATGGGGTCTTGCCGATGGCTTTTTGCGAGTTCGGTATAACTCTGGCTACTCGCCATGAGGTCTTGCCGAGTGAAAGTGTCATCGCTATGACTCTATCCGCCCGCTATCACTTCTCCCTGACATCCAAGGTCTCGCCAATGTGTGATATTTCTAAAGCAACCTTTGACCACCTTGGAATCCACTTGGCACAAACTCGACCAATCTGAAGGCGCTAGGGAAAATCACAGGCAATTTGACTATTCATCTCCCCTCTGCGCATGAGATCGATGGAGCATGACAACATCGCTCTTCTCTGAGATCGAGGGTGATCAGTCAGTAATGGCACTAAATCTAATGGATATATTTGATACCTCTTCTCGAAGGGGAGGTAGTCGTGAGTCACTATAGCAACTGTAGATGATGGTTGGAGGAGCAAAGAGGCATTAATGACCATGTCGCAGAGCATTCAAGGCGACTCTGACAAAATCTTAATGGCGGACTCAAAGGCTGCAAGATAATAATGACAGTTGTAAAAGGTCTAAAGGCCATGCCCATGGATGAGCTTTCACCGACATGAGCAGGGGATGCGCATTGAATGCTTCATTGACTTCATGCCAAATCCTTCTAGGGCCGACATGTCCAGGCACCAGCTCATTTTTGAAAACCCTAATGCAGGGGGCCGACCTTTGGTTGTATATATGGCATTTTTGCCTTTTTGAAAAGCAGTTCTTAGTTAGGAGACTGCTGAAAGAGCACTATTCAGACTTTGTAACTCATACTTTTTTATGAATACTATAGATCTGTAACACAGACACTCCTTATTTTCTCAATAGAAAGTTATTTCCTTCATAGTTTTTGTTTGTTGTTTAGTAATTGGTTGTGAGTTGCATGATTAAATTATGTGTGATCCCTTTATTTGATCAAATTCCTTCAGTGCTGAATGCAAAGGATATTATGTCACAAATTTAGTTTATGTTAGTGATCTCTTTCTTTTGAATATTATATATGTGAAAACATCTTGTTTTCCTTGTGCTAAGCATTAGAACAGTCGAAACCTTACATAGACTCATTTTTTGTAAAACATAAATCTCTGAATTGTGAGATTGTTTAGCTCTATTGAGATTTTCTATGAGTCCTCTGCAGTATTGTCATATGTTTATCTTTGGTGTATCACCTGTTAGTGATAGGTTTTGGATTCAAGTACATCTTCCTTACTCTTTTCCTTTATCATTCTTCAGTTTTTCCCAAGATATCTTAAGGGGAACTAGCCCATAATCTGGAGGTTAACTTCATTCCCAGGTCACCTACAACCTCAAAGTGTTCCCATGTGTCAATAGGTTGCTACAGTTGATAGCTTAGCAAGGGTGCAAACTTTATTTGACAACAGTTTTTGGCATGCCCGGTGGGACTGAGAGCTGTTTTCAGTCTCAAATCAAAATTATCATACTACTGTTTGGTATGTGCAACCGAAATTGTAGTCTTTAAGAGATAAATTTAGCATACTTGGTGACTCTGAGCTCAGGTTTAGCAGTTCTAGTGCATTACTGCTCATGAGAAGAGTGCAGACTAGGAGTAATTCATTGGTTTTTGAGTATTTGCAGTTGTCCCCGCCTAGAAGGAGGGGGAGAGAAATCCAAAAGGTTCAGAAGACATTTGTTTATTTCAAAAGGTCTAAGTCGCATCCTGTTGTTGGAGGAAATACTGCTGTTCCTATTGTTGTTACTAAGAGCATCCCAACAACAATGATTCCAGCAGTGAGAAACCAACCATTTGTTGCTTTTAACCAAGGTAGCCCACTGAATCTAACTCAGCATGATGACATTCCAATTGCTGCCTTAAAAGGTTTGCCATATTTTTTTGGGGAGGATCATACCACCCCAACAGAGCATATAAAAGATGCTGCCAATCTATGTGTTGTTCACCATGTGACTGAAGAAAATGTTGCACTTAGATTGCTGGTGGCGTCCTTCAAGGAAAAATACTTACAGTGGTTCAGAGGCCTACCTATCAACTCTATAGCCACATGGGATGAGTTAGGCAGCCAGTTGTGCAAGTTTTTTGAAGATAAATTGGACCACTTGTCATTGGTGGAGCAGCTGTCTACGATCAAAAGAGCTCCACATGAAGATATGTCTGATTTCAATCACCGTTTCCAAAGGATGTGGGATAGAATCCCACAAATGGTAAGACCTACTGCTAATCATGCATTTTTATACTATTTAAGAGCTTTAAATAGTGATATTTCTGTAATGATTCAATCAATGGGAGGTGATACACTTCCTGCTGCATATGGTGTAGCTGTTAGAGCTGAAAAAAACCTCATATAGGTTGGTAAAATTTCCCCAAGACCACCTATGCCAATATTTCCTGCTCTTTAGCCTCCAATCCCTATGCAAGTTTCTCCTTTGGCCGTTATTCCAAGTGCACCTACATTACCAGCACCTAATACCTAGCCTAATGGTCAATCAAACACATTTCCAGTTCATTCTAACGAACTGCAAGAGATTAAAGGCCTTCTGACAACCTTTGGCAATGAGATGGTTAATCTAAGAAAACAACAAAATCAAGGTTTTAAGCCGTATCAGCCCTCATTCCAGTCTAATTACCAGCAAAATTAGACCAGTAGACCATCTTATTAGCCTTATAATCAAGGCCAAAAGTTTGCTCCTAACCCAAGGACACATCAAGCTTATGACTCCAGCACCGCAAGCACTTCCAAAGAGCTTGCACCTATCCAGAACAATTTAGTTCAAGATTATGAGTGGTGCTTCTCGTGTAATCAACCCCATAATCAAAGTACCTGTGTAAATGAGATGCTTAACCAAGCCTTGATGGTTCAAAACAATAATGTGCCTGTAACAACTAAAGTACAACAGCAAGAGCAACAGACACATGAGTCTACATTCCTAAACTGGCAAGGGGAAGAATTTTGTGGAGTGGTCCACGCTAATTCTTCAATTGCAGATAATACACGTAGCAAGAAGAGGGCAATAGATGAGGGACATCAACCTAATACAGTTCAAACTCAATCGAAACAAGGGTTAGACCAGGATCAAAGTGCCCCTGACTCATCAAAAGCTGACCAGATCCAGATGCTACTAAGGGGCCAGGCTTTGGTAGTCAACCAACAGTCTGATTTATCAGCCCAGGCTCCTTTAGTGAAAGGTAATGTTATTCCCCCTAAAAGTGAAGTTAAACCTACTACATCTTTCAATATACTTGAGCATATGAAGAAAATTAATGTACCCATGTCAATATGGGATTCTCTGAGTATTCCAGGTCAAAAGGACCTACTTCAATCTTCCTTATCAGGTTTAAGTGTCTCAGATGAGTCTAGTGTAGAAAATGAGAAGGTTGCGTTGGCTAATGTTATAGTTGGTAATAAAGAACAACAAGCTGCTAAGGCCAAGCCACCTCCCTTTTATTTATCATTAATCATAGGAGATCATCTAGTTCACAATTGTATGATTGACTCAGGGGCTAGTAGTTCAGTTATGCCCAAACAAATTGTCAATAAGTTGGGAATTGAATATGAACTGCTAGAAAAGGGGGTAGTGCAATTAGATGGTACTGCTGTGAACACAGTAGGGGTCATTAAAAATTTGAGCTTAACTCTACATGTCTGTCCCAATTTTGCAATACCACAGGATATATACATTATTGAGTTTCCCTTGTACTTTTCCCTTTGTTTATCCAAGGATTTTACGGCCAAGATAGGTGGTTACCTATCCTCTGATTGGTATCACATGCTATTCAAAACTAGATATGGCACTAGAGCTACTATTAAATCAGAACCCATAGCCAAGGTTCATGTTGAGCCTTACAATCCTTCCCATATCAATGCCAACTTGGTTATAGATGAACAAGTGGAGTAGCCTGCAGTTCAAGAGGCCGAGATTCAAATAAAAAGAACATCAGTTGTTCTTCCTAAAGAGTGGGCACCTCAAGCTCATGAGGCAAATATGGGCAAGTAGTTGGAGGAGGTTAACATCAGTGTTTATATGATGCACGAGAATGACTCTTTTGTGCCTAATATTGAAAAGAGTAAGGAACAACGTAGTGAGCAGCATGAAAATGATTTATGGGAGTTGTATTTTGATGTTTCAAGGAGTAGAGTAGGTACTAGTGGTGGATGTATGCTGGTATCACCAGAAGGATAGAAGTACTATCAAGCTTTCACATTCTATTTTAGTTGCTCTAGCAATGCTGCTGAATATGAAGCTCTAGTCCAAGGTTTGGAGTGGGCAAGATAGAGAGGTATCCACTGTCTAAAAGTTTATGGTGACAAAAAGTTGGTCATCAATCAGGTGAGAAAGTTGAATGTTGTTAAAAATAATATGCTCAGGTCTTACAGGAATAGGGTATGGGACCTCTTATAGAGATTTGAGGCATTTAATATGATTTCCATTCCTAGAGCTCAAAATAAACATGCTGATAGATTAGCTACTGTGGGAGCCGAACATGATATTCCAAAGGAGATTTGCAGTGATAAAGCTAATCAACATATCAAGATTATAGTTAGGCCTGCCGTGCCTGATAACGATATACACTGGCAAGTCTTTGATAGCGACCAACAGATTGTCAGATTTTTAAGAGAAGAAGCTGAATTCTCACATACCAATCAGGAAAAATTACAACACCAGTATAGTGACTAGATTATTCAGCTAAAAAAAAAACAAGTTTCCCAAGGGCCTGGTCACTTTAGAATCTATTTTTAATACTGATGATGAAGCTAGAAAGCCCAAGGGGAGTATTCAAGTTCAGCAAGATCACTACGAAGAGGTTGAAGTCTTCAAAGAAAGGCTTCTTAAGTTAGGCAAGGTATGTACAGCTGAAGAGAAGCATGTTTTTATTCAGCTTTGTCAAGAATTTAATGATATCTTTTCCTGGCAATATAGTGATTTAAAAGGATTTAATCCCCAGCTTGCTCAACATACTATTGAACTTGAGCCTAATGTCAAACCGGTTAGGCAAAAGCAGAGGTCATTGAATCCTAAGTTAGAACCTTTGATGAAAAAGGAGATAGATAAGTTGATTGAAAGCAACATCATTTTCCCCATCAAGCATACCTCATGGGTTTCAAACCTAGTGCCAGTAAGAAAGAAAAACAGTGAAATAAGACTCTATGTAGATTTTCGTGATTTAAATAGGGCCTCCTTAAAGGACCGTCATCCTCTACCTTCCATGGAGCAGATACTTCAGACAGTTTCAGGGTCCGAAAGGTTTTCTTTATTAGATGGCTATTCTGGTTACAACCAGATATTGGTGAAGAGGGAAGATCAATACAAAACAACCTTCACCACAAAATGGGGAACCATGGCCTACTTGAAAATGCCCTTTGGTTTATCTCATGCCGGGGAAACCTTTCAAAAGGCCATGGATATGGCCTTTCAAGGTTTAATGTACAAGATAGTATTAGTCTATCTTGATGATATCACTATTTTTTCTAAGGAGGCTAAGGATCATCTGAAGCATTTGAGGCAAATTTTTGAAAAGTGTAGGGAATTTGGGATATCACTTAATCCCAAAAAATGTGTGTTTGTTGTTCATGAAGGAAGATTGCTCAGTTATGTGGTATCTAAACAGGGTATTACTATCGACCCTGAAAGAATAAGTGCTATCTTAGCTCTTCCTTTACCAGCGCATAAAAAGGGTCTGCAGAGTTTTATTGGTAGGATTAATTTTGTTAGGAGGTTTATCCCTAACATTGCTGATTTATTAAGTCCACTAACTCACATGCTGAGAAAGAATGTACCTTTCAGCTGGACTAAGGATGGGAAAATAAGTTTTGAGCTTATAAAAGAAGCATTGGCAACCGCACCTACACTTATGAATCTTGAATTTTCTAAGGATTTCATTTTATATGCCTATGGAAATATTGATTCGCTTTCAGCTATACTCATGCAACGAAATAATGAAGGATCCGAATAGCCCCTAGCATTCTTCAGTCAGGGACTCAAAGATTACGAGCTCAAGTACACTTTTGTAGAAAGACATGTTCTTGCTATCATAAGAAGCTTAAAGAAGTTCAGGCACATGCTCTCCAATAACAAGATTATACTAATGGTTGCTCATCCTAGTGTGAAGGAATTTTTGTTAAACAAAGATTTGAGTGATAGAAGAGTTGGTTGGGTCACCAAGGTGATGGAGTATGACCTTGAAATAAAGGTTACCAAACTAATTAGAGGGAGAGGTCTCTGCGAACAACTTATTGAGGACAACAACAATAGTATAATGGAGGACAATTTTGTTTTAGCACTCCAAGATGGACAACAAACTTCCATACCTGCTCCTACTGGTTGGATCACAGAAATGACGCATTTTTTATTGACTGGTGAGTGCCCTCCTGATCTGACTAGATCTAGAAGAAGGTATTATCGGTTGCAGTCCACACCTTATGTTCTTTTAAAAGGTTGCTGTTTAGAAGAGATTTTCATGATGTGCTATTAAAGTGTATTGAAGCTGATCAGGTTGATAGAGTATTGTATGAATTCCATCAAGGATCAGCTGGCGGACACTTTTCTCCGAGAGCCACAGCTCTTAAAATAATAAAAGGAGGCTATTACTGGCCCACCTTATTCAAAGATTCTCATGCATGGGTAAGAAGGTGCAAAGAGTGTGCTATGTTTGCTGGAAAAGAGAAGTTGGCAGCCCTCCCACTACAACTGGTTTAGGTTGATCAGCCCTTCATGAAATGGGGTTTGGATTTTATTGGGGTTATAAACCCGCCATCAAGTGTAGGCCACAAATGGATACTCACAACCACTGATTATTTTTCAAAATGGACTGGAGCTGTGGCACTCAAAGACGCTAATGAATCTGCTGTCCTAAATTTTTACGAAGAGCTGGTTACCAGATTTGGTATCCTGGATTCTATTGTATCAGACAATGCCCTAGCTTTTGTGAGTGTTAAATTTCTGACTGGGCTATCAAAAATGGCATATATTTGAGCACATTCTCTAATTATTATCCGCAGGGGAATAGACAGGCTGAGTCCACTAACAAGAACCTCTTAAGGATCATTAAGAGAACTATGGAGGAAAATCAAAAGACTTGGCACACCAAGTTAAAATCAGCCTTGTGGGCTGATAGGATTACATCAAAAAGGTCTACACGACTTTCTCCATACATGTTAGTATATGGAAAAGAGGCAAGACTGCCCATTTCAGTTGAACTCCCAACCCTCGATCTGGTAAATCAGCTTGATATAATTGAAGAGGAGCCTATGAGAGTAAGGTTGGCTCAGTTGATTGAGCTTGAAGAGCTCAGAGCCGAAGCAGTGAAAAGGATTGAGCAATATCAGGCTCAAGTGAAAAAGTCATTTGATAAAAAGGAAGCTCCTAGAGTGTTCCAAGAAGGTGACATAGTGCTAAAGTGGGATGAATTTAAAAGTAGGCCTGGAAGGCACTCCAAAATTGATGCACTTTGGCCTGGCCCATATATCATTACCGAGGAGAAGCAACATAATGCTTTCCAACAATCCAAGTTGGATGGTGTAGTGGAACCAATCCAAGTAAATGGGATTCACCTCAAACATTTCTTCTGAGGTATGGACCTAAATCTGTACATAACTATTAAAGTTCTAGAAGATAGTTGTTTTTTCATTCCCTAAGTGCTGTCCCAGCATGGTAACTAGTTTCACTTCAGTTTCTCCTATCTTCAATAAAATTTTGGCGGCCTGCTATGTCCTATGAGTCTCAAATGAGTTACAACCATGCACGAGGATTTTCTAGGTCTGTTTCTTTGTTTTCCCATGACTCCATGCCCAATGGATAGGCCTAGGCTACTGGTTTCCATGTTTTGCAGGCAAACACCCAGCAAAGGTCGCCATAAATGTTACCCATTTTTCGCCTATGGGCTCAATCAGGAAGGGTAACCCATGCTTTTAGATGTTCTTGAAGACCAAATGGAGGAACACTTGCATCAGGATCACTTTTTTAACTTGTTTGCTTCTTGTGCAAATGTAGGGGAAAATGATGTTTTAATTCGGCACATGGATTAAATGTGGCTCCCAAAAGGGTTGAGCCCAACATGTAGGTCTTCAGCTTGGGGGTGGGTTTGATTTTATGTTTTGCCTTGTATTTTCCCTTTTTCCCTTTGCTTTCTTCTTGCTTTTTCCTCATTCTGCCGGGGGCAGAACTGGGTCAGGATCCGAACTTGGAAATTTTCTAAAAATATGGTTCCTGTTTTTGTTCCGGTTTCGACCCCGCTTCCGCTATTTTTTGTCTTTGTCGGGCCCCTTTTTCTTTGTTTTCCGTCAGAGGCAGAGTTGGGCCAAACCAAACTTGGAACTTTTCCAAAGTTCCAGTTTTCGTTCTCATTCCAGTTCTGGTTCTACCCCCAGTTCCGCTCATTCTTCTTTCCTTTTCTTCGTGGCCTAAGATCGGGGGATGTCTCCTCCTCCTTTATTTCCCCTTATGTTTTTTATTTTCTTCCTTCTTCCCTTGTATGTTGCTGGAAGCAGGTTCAGAATGGAATCCGAACTTGAAACTTGATGAAAGTTCCAGGTCCAGATTTAGCTCCAGTTCCGGTTCCGCCTTTTATGTTTTGTCTTGTTCATCTTTGGGTTCCTGTTTCTGTTCCGGTTTTGAACCCACTTCCGCCGGCCTTTTTTCTTCCTTGTATTTTGTCGGGGGATGCTTTTTCCCATTTTTTCTTTCCTTCTTTCCTTCATCGTCTTTTGAGTTTTGGCAGAAGCGGGTTCAGAACGAAATTTGAACTTGAAACTTGATGGAAGTTTCATGGTTTGGATTTGGTCCCGGTTCCGCCAGGATTCATCTGTCTTCGCTTTCATCCCCTTTCTTCCCCTGGTCTCGATTCTAGTTTCGTCTTGGCCCTGCCCCCACTAGTTTTGAAAATATCAGTGTAAATGAGTGCCTTCGCCAAGAGATGAGGACATCGACATAAGGTCTCGCCGACCCGATGGGGTCTTGCCGAAAAGTTTTTTGCGAGATCGGTATAACTCTGGCTACTCGCCATGAGGTCTTTCCGACTGTCGAGTGTCTTGCCAAGTGAAAGTGTCATCGCTATGACTCTATCTGCTCGCTATCACTTCTCCCCGACATCCAAGGTCTCGCTGACGTGCGATCTTTCTGAAGCAACCTTTGACCACCTTGGAATCCACCTGGCACAAACTTGACCAATCAGAAGGTGCTAGGGAAAATCACAGGCAGTTTGACTATTCGGCTCCCCTCTGCGAACGAGATTGATAGAGCATGATGACATCGCTCTGCTATGAGATTGAGGGTGATCAGTTAGTAATGGCGCTAAATCTAATGGATAGATCTGATACCGCTTCTCGAAGGGGAGGTAGCCGCGAGTCACTATAGCAACTGGAGATGACAGCTGGAGGAGCAAAGAGGCATTAATGACCATGTCGCAGAGCATTCAAGGTGACTTTGAAAAAATCTTAATGGCGGACTCGAAGGCTACAAGATAATAACTACAGTTGTAAAAGGTCTAAAGGCCATGCCCATGGATGAGCTTTCACTGACATGAGCAGGGGATGCACATTGAATGCTTCATTGACTTCATTCCAAAGCCTTCTAGGGCCGACGTGTCCAGGCACTGACTCATTTTTGAAAACCCTAATGTAGGGGGCCGACCTTTGGTTGTATATATGGCATTTTTTCCTTTTTGAAAAACAATTCTTAGTTAGGAGACTGCTAAAAGAGTAGTATTCAAACTTTGTAACTCATATTTTTTTATGAATACTACAGATCTGTAACAAAAACACTCATTTTCTCAATAGAAAGTTATTTCCTTCATAATTTTTCTTTGTTGTTTAGTAACTGGTTGTGAGTTGCATGATTAAATTTTGTGTGATCCCTTTATTTGATCAAATTTCTTCAGTGCTGAATGCAAAGGATATTATGTCACAAATTTAGTTTATGTTAGTGATCTCTTTCTTTTGCATATTATATTTGTGAAAACATCTTGTTTTCCTTGTGCTAAGCATTAGAATAGTCGGAACCTTACATAGACTCATTTTTTGTAAAACATAAATCTCTGTATTGTGATATTGTTTAGCTCTACTGAGATTTTTTGTGAGTCCTCTATAGTATTGTCATATGTTTATCTTT
This sequence comes from Sequoia sempervirens, assembly GCA_007258455.2. Lineage (NCBI taxonomy): Eukaryota > Viridiplantae > Streptophyta > Pinopsida > Cupressales > Cupressaceae > Sequoia > Sequoia sempervirens. Next base: position 437,099,436 of record VDFB02193867.1, read on the forward strand.
GGTGTATCACCTGTTAGTGATAGGTTTTGGATTCAAGTACATCTTCCTTACTCTTTTCCTTTATTATTCTTTAGTTTTTCCCAAGATATCTTAAGGGGAACCAACCCATAATTTGGAGGTTCACTTCATTCCTAGGTCACCCACAACCTCAAAGTGTTCCCATGTGTCAATAGGTTTCTATAGTTGATAGCTTAGCAAGGGTGCAAACTTTATTTGACAACAGTACCTTTGCACTCAACCTAATTTGAATGCTAGGCAAAGAAGATGGTTAGAGTTAATAGCTGACTATGATTTTAATATTAGTTAATATTAAAGGGAAAACAAATTGAGTTGTCGACACCTTAATTCAAAGACGTCATATTGCTTCTATAGTAATGATTCAAACTGACTTTAAGGGACAAGTGTTGCAAAAGTGCAAAGAGGATGAATATTACTTGCAAGTCAAGAAAGCACTCACTAATAATCCACAAGATTCTAGGTATGAAGGTTTTCATTTTGAACCTAATGGATTACTTAGATATAAGGGTAGAATGTATGTACTTGACATAGAAGAGTTAAGAAATATGGTATGGAAGGAAGTACATGAAGCACCATACTCTGGACATCCTGAAGTGATGAAAATGATGGCATATGTAAAGCCATTATTCTTTTGGAAAGGGATGAAAGGAGGTGTCGCTAGTTTTATGGCTAGGTGTCTTGAGTGTCAAAGGGTGAAAGTAGAGCATCATCATCCTATAGGCTTGTTATACCCACATGATATACCAGAGAGGAAGTGGCAAGTAATAAGTATGGAATTTGTGCAAGGATTTCCTATGTCAAGGAATAAGCACAATGCCATTCTTGTGGTTGTAGATAAGCTTACCAAAGTAGCACATTTTATACCCAAGAATCTAACTGATGGAGCACCTATCATTACAAGGAAATTTGTGCAAGAAGTGTTTAGGTTGCATGGGATTCTTGAGAAGATTACCTTAGATAGGGATGCAGGAGTCACTTCTAGGTTTTGGAAAACCTTATTTCCTACACTAGGGACTCGATTGAATATTAGTTCAACATATCATCTGAAAACGGATGGGAAAAATGAAAGGGCGAATCAAGTATTGGAAGGCCTACTTAGGATGTACTGCATGGATCTATGATTGGTGGAGTCTGGACTACTATATCTAACTACTGCTAGACCAGATATCATGAATGTAGTTTGTCTTGTGGTTAGATTTCAAGAAGATCCTAAAGAAACACATGTTTTAGTTACAAATAGGATATTTGGATATTTAAGAGGCACTCTAGATTATGGCTTGTGGTATCCTATAGATACTGATTTCCTATTAAGTGCTTATATAGATGCATATTCGGTTGGTTGTGTTGATGACATGAAAAGTACAAGTGGTGGTGCACTCTTTCTTGGATGTAGATTGGTGTCATGGTTAAGCAAGAAGCAAGATTTAGTTTCCTTATCCATTGCCAAGGTTAAGTATATTGCAGTAGCATCTTGTTGCACACAAGTTTTTTGGATGAGACGAACATTGAAGGATATCATAGTAGTATATGATGAGCTTATATCTATCTTTTGTGATAATAAAAGTGCAATTAACATTTCAAAAATTCTAGTGATGCATTCAAGGACAAAGCATATATCAATTAGGTATCACTTTTTAAGAGATAAGGTTATGGAGAATGAGGTAAAATTTGAGTATGTACCTACAAAGGATCAAATTGCTGACATATTTACTAAGGCTCTTCCTAAGGATACTTTTGAGTATCTTCGGGAGAATTTGGGGGTTATTTCCCCTCCTTCTCTGAACTAGATGCATATGGATATGCATCAATCTAGTGGATCTATGGATTCATCTATTTTTTGGACTAATGTTGGTGGCTACCTCTTAGGGGGGGTAGGTAGTGTCATGTGTTGTCATTGTGTAGAGTTGCTGATTTGGTTGGGTGTACTCCTAAGGGGGAGTATTCAGAGCAAGTATCTTGGTTTAGTGTCATAGGGGGAGAATAATGTAATTTTTTTTCCTTTTCCATTGATTTTAAAGGGGGAGAAAGTATCATGTGAAATTTTTTATCTATTCAGGGGGAGAAAAGAAAGGAAAACATAAGAATGTGTGTTGAAAGTTGTTATGTTGTCTTTAATGGATTTTCACCTCTTGTGTTGCCACCAATGATAAAGGGGTAGATTGTTGCAAGTATGAAGGTGTTGTCATTGATGTCAACAAGTCAACAGGCTAGTGTTGTCATTAGTATCAATTATGTGTTAAGGAATTTTTTTGCATGATGAAGATGTCGATGATATTGAGAAAATTACGAGAAAGAGGAAAAAAGGTTGTTGTAGGTTATGCATATTTAGTTGAGATATTGAGGAAGTGTTGTTAGTACATGGAGCTATCTTTTTATTGCATTGTTTGAAGATGAGTTGGAATGAAGTAATGAGCTGAGATGATGTCTCTGGTACTTGGTTTCTAAGTGCTTTTGAGAAAAATTGATAAATAGAGTAAACAACATTGTGCAAGTGTTCATAATGTGCTTTGGGATGTGATCCATGTTTCTTTTGTGTTGGTGTTATTCATGTGCAGATATGATATTTTGTTCAAGTTTTTTAGAGTTTTCTATATTCAAAATTTAGGTTTCTAGATGGTTGTACAAAGTGAGATATTTTCACCAGTATGTGAACCACTTTTTTAGTGATGTTTTCTATGGCTTAGGATAAATGTATTTGCTCAATGTTTCTCTACAGTTTGGCTTCAGGTTGTGTGGATTTGGGAATTTTCTTATAATGTTTTTATGTTTTAGAATTCAAGGTTTCACTTAATTTGGTACAATACAATGTGTGTTTCATGCGTCAGTGTGCAAATAAGGTTTATTGGATGTTCTGGGTTAAAGTATTTCTATGTTGCAAGTTTGGATGAAGCCTTTATTGGATCTCAGGTGGTTCAAGATTTATTCTATATTGTGTTCAAGTAATTTTTTTTGTTCAATTTTTTTGGATTGATTTAAGGAAGCACGTACTTAATTATTACGGTGTTTAGAACGTGTATTGGTGGTCCTTGTGTTAGCACTACATTTGAGTCTCGTGAAAGCATGTTGAGGTGAGTTAGGATAAATTTGGGTCATAAATAAGGATTTAAATGGGTCTCCTTCATTCCTATCCACCACATGAATGTTTAGGTGCCAACCTAATTTGAATTTGTAAGTGTAATGGATAGTTTTTGACCTTGGAGAAGGTTTTTGAGGATGAGAATGATACAAATGAGAAATGTTGTTGTGAGATGCAAGAGAGACATAGGATATATGTGAGATTGATGCGAGTGATGTGAATTTGAGCAGAGCAGTGAGAAATTCAAAGTGTTGGATTCCTGAAGTGAGCTTAAGGTATTTGAAATATTTCATGCAAGGCTATGAAAGTGTTGGAGCATTTGTGGTGGATTCCTTGTTGCATTGATAATTTTTTCTCTATGTAACATTTCTCTTTTATCTTCTTGTGTTCTTTCTATGGCAGTGAGCCCTGGCTATGGGCCTTTTTTGACAGTGTGTCCTATTCTAGCAGTGAGCCCTTGTACCGGTTTTGCAATTACTTATATTGTGAGCTAATCCTCACTGTTGTTTTTCCCTCATTGGGTTTTCCATGTAAATCTATTGTTCTCTTGTGTATGGTGTTGTTATTTCATTTTTTGTTATCTATATTTTAGTTTAATCACTGTAACAAAATAAAGGTTTAATGAATGTGTCTGGATCTGATTATTGTTGAGGGTTTTGATGTTTTAATTTTCTACAACTGATTCACCCCCCCTCTTAGTTGTCTTGTTCATTCAACAATGGCTTACATGACATGGCCTAGGATTTATGTTGCATGACTCACAATTCTTGATTTCTAGGCTTTCTTTTTATCCATAGACAAGGCATTTCCCTATGTGCTAGATGAATTAACAAGGCATTAAAGGGAAATGAAGATTAAAAAATTCTTGTCAAGAATTTATTATTTCTAGACATGACTATAGGTCATTCAATTTGGAAGCACATGGAATTTGGTACTCTTCACACCATGTGCAAAACTATCAAGATTTAGGGAACTTTTATTATCAAGAGTATTTGGAAATCCTAGGAAGCTATCAAGCCTTAGCTTCATTGGGTGGTGAATGATTTCCACAACAACCTTTCTATTAAATGACAATCTATTTCGTGATCTTTGGTTCTCTCTTGTCAAGACCACCCATTGGCCGAAAACCCATTAATCCATGCCTTGAAACTCTTTAGTAGAGTTGTTTATGTGTTTTCATATTTCATCAATAGAGCCACCAATAACTTTATTTCTTGTCCTAAATTCAATTTGAAATTCAATATTTCTAAAAAAACACAAGAGGCTTTTCAATTCCTATTTGATGTTATTCTCCCCATATGCTTCTTAAAATTGGGGTTAGAACTTGAAATGGTTCTAGAGCCTAAGCTGGCCCACTTTTCCTAGAGCAATATTTATTAAGGCCTTACTCTAGGTGGTCATTTTTCTCATATGAGTGTTCCCAATCTATTATAAATATGGACAGAGAATTCATAAATAACCCAATCCAAAATCTATACGCTTCTTTATTCTTCACACCATACTTTAGTCTACATGATTTGTTCCCAATCTAGGAAACCACTTAACAATAAAATCTATTTAAGTGGGGCGAGTACAACTCACGTAACCCACTAACAATACTATTTAATATGATTTGTTCATTCAACCAACTCATTTACATATAGTAATATTACCACATCATAATTTATCAATAACCATGTGAACACTAATTTCCAACATTCCCCCCTTAGTGTGAACATGGTACAAAATCACACCCTTCATCTACAGTATGCTCATCCCCGTGGCATGTCCAACTAACTCATGAACTTGATCCAAAGAAAGAATCTCCCCTCCCATGGTTTTAAACAGGCTTACCACAAACCTTGACATGAACAAGAACCTCCACCATCTGTCTACCTCGAGTGGTTTTCAGGATCCTCCCACAAACCCTTTCAAGATCCATGAACTGCATTACACTGGTGCTTTTGTTTGCCACTATGCTTGTACATCAGGGAAGAAATCCACACAAATCTAAAAGACCCATACTAGAAAATGTTTCACATTACATTCCATAAGAACACAATGTTCTTAATTGTAGCCATTGTTATCGATCGCTGCCACTCAATCTCGAACAACATAGACAACCGCCACTGCCACTAGAAGTTGCCCTTGAATTTAGTCATTTTGGCATGAAATGGGAATGGAGCATTAGTTATTATTCCACCACAATGTGAAATTTCCACTTATTCACATAACTAGGAACACTAGAAAGTGAATCATATCAGGCTGCATACTATTGTCTGGATCTTGTTGTCTAGATCTTGTTGCACATGACCACCATTTCCAATGAACGTATTCACTAACCGATCATCTTCTAACGAAGTACGAAAGTAAGAGGATCATCACAGTTAGAGGACCTCTACAATCATTTTCTCTCCAATATGATCTTTTTTCCAACATTCACACACCACACTAAAAAGCTGAAAAAACACACTACACAATAGAAAATAAAATGCCACCATAGTTGATAAGTGGCAATGTCGTTGGTGACGAACGAGAGGTCACTAGTTGTCCTCCAACCTTTGATGCCTCCTACCTCCAATTATTTGCTGCTAGCTCAACCGAATTTAACTATGAGACTCATTTTTATAATGCCCCCCTTAAACTAAAGAAAATAGAAGGTGTCAGGCTCCACCGATAATGCACCTTAATTGACACAATTTTTTAATTTTAAATAATTTTTGACATTTTTAAATTTTGAAAAATATAATACCAGTAATGACTTGTAAAAATGGAGCCTTTTTTGAAATAATATAACTTGATTTGACTTGAAAAACATACCTTATTCAAATTGACTTTGACTTATTTTATACAATATTTTATTTGATGTTTAGACTACAAAATAAAATATATCTAAAAGACTTAATAATGACTTGACATAAAATGATAAAATTTCACACAACAACTTCAACCTAGAAATGCACGAACAATGAACCAATACACAGGCCAACCTTCATATATATATGCCATCCAATCGATGGCAGGAATGGAGGAATTAAAAACCATCCCAAAGCTCTTTCACGCCTCGATCTTGCTACCTCCTTGAACGCCTGGACATTGCACCATATTACTATACCACTAGCCACTCGAGATAAAACGGGCTTGTATAGACAAAGATCAAACAAAAATGAAATTCAATCTTCCCTCAGCTGATGAATATAGTGGGCCAATAACCAAAGAATTCAGGTCTGACTCAAAGGTGAGAGATGCTCTCTTGCGATTGGCATGTACATATTGTATACACAACGAAGACATAAATGCTCAAGAGTCATTGGAAAAAGCATGTAGACAAAAATGTGTTGCCATTGTTGCCAATAATAACCCCCAAACTCCACATATCTACAGCGGTAAGAGGCCAAATAATCTAACAAAACTTCAAATGTTGATCACGACGATGCACCCCAAACACTGTGTGTGACTGAATCCACGTCGCATGCTCAAGAAGCCAAAAAAAATGCCCAAATTAGATCTTCCTAGCTGAAAATACCATGTGCCAATCCATTCAAAGAAACCAAAGCCTGCACAACATGGATATTGCTCTGCTAAGCTTTCTATAGATGTGCCACTCTAATAAAAAAAGACCAACTCATATCGCTAAGGAATAGGCACAAAATTGATTTTTCTTTGATACCATTTTAGAAATATGGACATATAAGTAAAAAATTATCCAATCCAAAATCTATACAGTTCTCTATTCTTCACACCATACTTTAGTCTACATATATAGATTTTAGTTTTCCTATAATCTAGGAAACCACTTAACTATAAAATCTATTTAAGTGGGGTGAGTACAACTCACATAACCCACTAACAATACTATTTAATATGAGTTTTTCATTCAACCAACTCATTTACATATAGTAATATTACCACATCGTAATTTATCAATAACCATGTGAACACTAATTTCCAACAAAATCCTCATCTAAATTTCGTGGGTAGATGGAGAGCTTCAAGCACCTTTTTATAGTTTTTTTTCCCAGAGCTTAGGAATCTTGGAATTAGATTCATGATTTCTTCAAGCCTTTCAAACATACTCTAATTTATTGGCTTATTGGTTTTCTTGAAGATTGTTCTTTTCTCTAGTTGTTATGTTGGTGTTCACTTTTCTTTATACACTAAAGCTATGATTTGTTCAAATGTTCTTATTTAAATTTAGGTGCAAGCTACAAAAGTTACACTTGAATTTGTGCATCTTCAAGAGTCATTGGACCATGGGGGGATGTCTCTTGCACTATTTATAGAGTTATATTAGATCCCTCCTATCTTTCTTGAGAGCATCAATGTGAATGAAGCCAACATACCGTGCATGATAGCAGTTTCCACTCTTGTGGCTCTCATGGCTCTGATTCTCTAATTTCTAGAGATAATGATGCTCATGGTGGCTAGTCCCAGCCTTCCAAGCCATCTTGTGCTTCTTCTCACGAGTGTGGTGGTGCTCCTAGCTAGCTTGACTTAAGAAATTTCCCTCATTTGGAGTTTGTCATTTTTCAATTCATGCTCAACAACCCTCAAATGACACTTCTAAAGAAGGTCCTCTCGCTAGTTGGGAGTTGATTGATGATTCTATCCCCAGAGATGTTAGGGGAAATCCTAGTGATAAAGACCCCTCTCTTTCTAGCATTGCTTTAGCTACTTAGACTTTACTAGGCTTAGCCATGTTAGAATTTATTGTTCATCTTTGTTTTGGACTTCGTCTAATTAGAATTTGTGGGTGTGCCTCTCTACCATCTTCTCTTCTTTTTTTGAATACTGTACTATTATCCTTATAAACCAAAGTTAAATAGGAAATATTCATTAAAAATAAATCACATGATTTCAATGAGAAGTAATAATATTATTTATACTAGATTATCGAATAGTGAAGGGGTTAGGTACCAAACGAGTCCTCTTTGATTGATTGTATTAGGGAGTCCTCCTTTATCAAGTTGGCTAAGTTATTTTTCTATTTATATTGGATAAGTGGAGGAGCTATCTTTTTATGTTGGGTAGTTTATGAGATTCCATATTTATTTGGTTCATTGAGTATTCTTCTGTATTGGATAAGTAGAGGAGCCTTCGTTTATGTTGGATGGTTGATTTGGTTTTTAGATTTTTAAAGGGGGTCGACTATATTACTAATAAATAAAAATGGTCTTTAAAATCCATATCACATTTCTAAAAATAATGAAGGTCCTATAAATACTATGCAATTGCTACATGCTTGCAAAGTTAGTTCATATGAATATTGGCCCCTCTCCCCTAATAGGGGAAGGTTTCGAATAATCAATAGTAATTAATTATTTGTGTAATAAAAATAAAATGAGACTTAAGGGGTAAAATTCATTTATGCTTTTAGCTTATTTCAAGATGAAGAGAGAGAAGATTAAAAAAACCTTAATCATTTTATCCAATATTTAAATAATTTCAATCTTTTCACCCTAATTTTAAAGATGGATGAATTTTGTAAGGATGAAAAGTGCATAACATGTACTTCACCTTTTATTTTGTACTAATTTGTGTGGGTTTCCTAAATACATAATCCTCGTATATGATGTTGATTGATTTAATGCTTTCACTAACCCTAAACTCAATTTATCTTTCAAAAATAGAATATCACTCTTGCTTGGACAATTCTTATATCCTAAAATTGCAAGAAATATGTAATATTTTGGTTATTTTAATAGAATGGGAGCTTCCCCCAAGACATCACTTGCCAAGCAAAAAAAATAAAATTCTTATATCCTAAAATATCGATTTTATTGCTAGGATCAAAACCACAAGTGCAACCTTGCCCTTGTTCAAGCCTACACATATAGGAGTAACCCATTTAAAAAATGTAAATTTAATGTTGGTGCTAAGGCAACTCAATCCAAATTAGCTATTGTGTCAACTAATAGAAATCTGAAATAGATTGAATAACCCAAGGAACTTTATAAGGGAAATTCAAAGCTACATAAACTAAAAAAACATAAACAATGCAAACCAGTAACTCCGAGAGATATGCAATGTTAGGATGAAAAAAATGTATTAAAAGCTTCCAAGATATATGAAAAATACAAGCTAGGTAGTGGGCTTATATAGAACTTATGAGAGAATGGAGGTGGCAAATCAACCAATAAGAATTGACCACCAGTAACCACCAAAAGTGAGAATGCTCCACCCTTTAAGGAAGGGGACACCACATCACCTTATCTCCTAGTTATTAAATAATAAACTCACTTTATTATCCTAATCAAGCTTAATAAAAGTGTAGGAAAAACCTATGACTAAGGGAAAATAAGCTATCCCACTAGGAAAATAAAAACCTATATTAACACCCCCCCTTAAGTGTAGCTTAGGAAGATGTAAAAGATGATGGGTTATGAAAAATGAGGCCATGTTAGGTACCCATATACCTATCAAATCCATCCCAAAGAAGAATAAAACCCCCTCTCCCCCACCAAAATATTATAAGGTTGGCATTTTATAGTTTAGTGTGTTTACAAAGCCTTTTCCAAGATACAATGCTCAATAGGCTCACAATAGCCAAAATTACAAATTCTGATACAAAATGAACCTGATAAAAAATGGATAAATTATCCATGTAGCTATGTAGTGTTCTTCAATACCTTTCCAATTCCTATTCATTTATGAAAAAATGGAGCTTTTGGGCAAAAGTTATGAATTTTTGAAGAATTTTTCAACAAAGAGCTTCAACCTGCAATATTTGGCAGAAAAAGGAAAAAAAATATTTTCAATAACTTTGTGGATGGAAAGAGCTCGTCTCTATATTTTTGACGATATCGTGTTTGCCAAAATTTGATAACCGAGGAAAATTTTATGTAAGTTTGAAAAAGAAACCCAGTTTGGCCCATATGGGGGCCCTAGTGGCCCCATGGTGGCGTCGTCGTTGGGTGGCAGATCAATGGATGGAGGGTGGAGGTTTGGTAGCAATTTGAGGTTGACCATTGATGGCCAGAGCATAAAAAATGACAGTTTCAAATTTAATCACCTACTAGTGGTTTATAAAATGTTGCAGTTTTAAAGCCATAGACCTTACCACTTCTATGGGTTTAGTCAAAGGTGACAATTTGTAACTTTCCAGTGGATTTCAACCGTGGGCTTTGTAGTCATTTAAGCGCTATATGTTCTTTCCACTAAGCACTTCAATGCTTTATAAAGTGTCAAATAAATATATTATTATTTAACAATTTTTTTAAATAAAAAATCATACAACTATGACCTAGGGGGTCGTATGACTCCCTAGGCAATTTTTTTTCCTCAGGGGTTCCCGACAGTGAATATAGATAAATTTTATGTCAAAATTCATCTAATTGGCCTCTTGAATGCAATGGAAAGGTCCTTTTGGGCCGAAATTTCTCCTACAAAAAGTTGTTTTCCAATTTTGAGCTTCAAACCCCTGTTTGCAACAATATCAAATGATCTCAAAATTGGATGAAAAAAAAGCCAATCTTGACTTTCTTGAGCCTCATACACATGTTGAAATAGTAAAAAATACAATTAGTATAACCAAAAATTTTGTAATCACCCAAATCTCACAAAACACATGCAAAATGAAGAGGTTATTAGATCTTTGCAAAACCTTTTTGATTCTCTAGATCGTTGAAATTGCGAGAGAAGAGCATATGGAAACTTAGAAGATCTTACATGAAAAAATCAATCTCTCAATTAGGAATCTAAGAACTTAGATTTATCAAAACAAAAGCTCTAATACCATGTTAGAAGTTTGAAATAGATTGAATAACCCAAGGAACTTTATAAGAGAAATTCAAAACTACATAAACTAAAAAAAAGAGAAAAAATGCAAGCCAATGATTCCAAAAGATATGCAATGTTAGGATGAAAAATTACATTAAGAGCTTCCAATATATATTAAAAATACAAGCTAGGTAGTGAGTTTATATAGAACTTAGGAGAGGATGGAGGTGGAAAATCAACCAATAAGAATTGACCACCAATAACTACCAAAAGTGGGAATGCTCCACCCTTTAAGGAAGGGGACACCGCATCACCTTATAGATCCTAGTTATTAAATAATAAAATCACTTTATTATCCTAAGAAAGCTTAATAAAAGTGTAGGGAAAACCAATTACTAAGAGGAAATAAATTATCCCACTAGGAAAATAATAACCTACACTAACACCAACTTTCACCCCAAAATTTCCAAAATATGCATCTAGGACATGTATTAAAATGACACGACTCCTAGGTTATTTGGACCATCACTTATTATCCAAGATCATCCCTTATTACCTCATACCACTCACTACTAGAATATGTGACACCCAAGATTCCTCATAACCTTATCATAACACTATTTTGCATTAGTTTTCCCAATTGCATGTGTCTTTTATCAAAAAATTCCATAAACATAGCACTTGCACTAATTCATTGCATCACCCATTACAATTTGTTCAAGTATTAATTTAGCATTATTAGAGTTGCATCATTTTCATTTGCTATTTTTTGTCTTCCAACTTTATTATAATTATTGAATCAACCAATGGGGCTTGAGTAAGATGAACATAGAGATCAAGTTATTTTCATGTCCCTTGCATAATAAGTTCCAACAATCTTTTCAACACTACGAAGCTTTCTATTGCAATTCTTGATAAATGTGATTGTTTATTACAAGTACTAGAGTATTTAGGATCACATGTTTAACACTAGAAGTTTAAAACTGCACCAATCAAGTCAACACTATAGATGTAGTGATCAAGGCCCCAAATGTTGGATTGATTAGGTCCACATAAAGTTTCAAATTTTATAGAGCACAAAAACTTCAATTAATTCATCTCAAATCCAGTACAAAACTTTGGGTAACAATCTTGTATCATAGTTAATTTAGTCTCCTTTTTCCTATTATCGAGATATACGTTTACTTTTTGTTATTTCATTTATATTTCAAATTCAATTAGATACACATTTTTTACTTAACTCATATATCTAACTTTTTTTATTATTACGGGTATGTGCAAAATCATGATGGGCCAAAAGTGCTTAATATATTGGTGGAGTCGTAGTATATGTAGGGTATGTTGCTGATGACTTCTTTTTACCCAAAATTGATGAAGCGAAAAGGGTTTTAAAAGGAGATTCTCAGCTTTCCACCAATATAAATTATGATTTACTTTTAATTTAATAAATAATTATTATTCATTTCTATTTGAATTATGACTAAAGTCCTGATTGATAGGTTGATTGAAAAACATCAAGCTTTCAAGCGATTATCACATTTTTGAATCACGAAACATCGCGTCCAAATTTTATGCTTGCATACTATAGGATTAAAAAAATCATGAATTACAGTAATAAGTTAAGGTAGTGGGGGAACTTATACAAGTTTTATATTTTTAAAAAATTGTAATAAAAATTCATAATTAATTATTTACTTGGAAAAAAATTAAAAAAAAATGCATCATCAAGACATGAGTCCTTTAATTATATCTAAAATCTTAAAAAAAATATTATCATTTTTATTGTGGTTAAGTTGGTCCAGAACCAGGACACACCTACTTTTTCCTAAAATTTAAGTACTATTGCATTGGAAATTTGAAATTTTCTGGAAATAGATTTAAAAAAATAAACCTAGTAGTTTAGAAACTACATTCAATTTTCTACAAATTCTATTCTTACATATTTTTGAAATAATATAGATAACTTATTCAAATTTTTACGTCAAGTTGTCTAACTCTGATTTTTCTGAATTTTTCGCCACTTAAGGGCATGTTTTTTCCATGATGATCCTACACATACCTTTACTATTCATTTATAATTAACTAACATAGATATTAATGTAGGAGTATTTTATTCCCTTACAAATGTCAAACATTTTACTATGAGGACACCAAAATTAGCTATATTAAGGAAAATATTTAGAGTTTTCTTATTTTAGGTCTATAATGGTGAAAACTACATAACCTAAAAATTTTCCATTAGTTTTTGGACTTATGTTGAATTCACTATAATACACATATTTCCCCAAAATGAATTTAAAAAATACTTTTATTAAGGTCAAAGTATGCTTGTCGTACACGTGCATGTTATGGCCCAAAAAGGTGACTTTAAAAATTTGATTTTTGTACATCCTATACAAAATTAACTTGTATCATATGGGTATTAGAATAATTATATATTTGAAAACTAGACTCAAAATCCCACATTTCATAGTACTAGACTTGTTGAATACCCAGAATATTGAGAGGGGGTGAATTAGTATTCTATATAAACAATTAATCACAAACCATCCAATTAATAAAGTATATCTAACTACAATAATGAATGTAAACATGAAAGAGATCACAAGACCACATAACACATGAACACCAAGATTTTTATGTGGAAACCCCAAAAAGGGAAAAACCATGGTGAGGATTGGCCAACAATATATTATAACCAGTTATAAGATATTACAGGGGTTCACTACTAGTACTCACTATCCTTATTGCTCACAACTAGAAATATATACAAAACAAAAATGGCTATACAACCAAAATATGAACTGATACAAAGTACACCTTCCTTGTGTTGAATTTAGTTCCTTTGAAGCTTTGAATACAAAATACTTCACTGCTTAGTAGTCGCTCAACAATTCTGCACTTATTTGGATCAAAGATATGCACATTCACAAGTTTGCACAATATCACATTCTCTGCACATCACATCACATTTCATCTCATGTCATCTCTTGTCAACAACTCAAAAATGTTTTACATATATACCCTATTACATCTGCATACATCAATTAGGTCGACCTAATTAGATGTAGCCCTATTTAATTCAAAATCACTTTGTCGGCTTCATACTTGAATTAAAAACTTATTCACACTCAAACCAAGCATGAAACACATAATTATGGTCAGCACGGATCTAAAATAGATCCCCTTAACATCTATAATACATATTAATCTTCATAGAAATATATCAAGTATTAGGTCAACCAAGAATTAGATCTAGTCACAAAATAAACCAACTGATCACACACCACCAATCCACTTGATCAAATAAGCATGCACCATCTAGAATATATAGTGTACAAACATCTATAAACTGTCTCCCAAAATTGTAGAGTTTGAAATCCAAACACCAGAGGAATGCGAACCAGATAACTCATACCCATTTACACTGTATAAAGCCAAAAATTGTATGTCAAACTTCTCTTATTTGTAACTTTTAGCCTGTTCATCCAAAATCGTTGAAATATTGATAAAAGATGGATTTATTAGTCCTAAATAAAGTATTGTAACCTCATAAGCCAATCTTATAACATGAGTAATTTTGGACCAAATTATCGAATCAAGATGTTACCAAAACTGTTTATCAAATCAAATAAAATTATCAACAAATAATGTTGGCATCAATGACAACACATCAAAGGGTTTTATTCTTCATTATTTAAACATACACCACCAAAACATTAGGAATTCATGATCTCCTTCTTTAAATGTTATCTCCCCCTATACCTTCATCAAAACTTTTACCCAATTTCCATTTTTTTCTCTCAACTCTTCTCCCCCTTTGACATCAAGGAAAAAGGATGTGCTGGTGACACAAAGAATGTATATATGTATAGGAAAGCAACTAAAATGTATTGACTCCCCCTCAAGGAGTTATCCAAAAATTTCTTGCTAGGAGAATTTCCCTTCATTCCAAATCTTCTTAGTTGAGGCAAGAGACTTGTACATTGCTTCCAATTCAACTAAGCTCTCCTCTCCTTCTTTTGGAGTACTTGGAACCAAATTTATCTTCTCGATATTCTCTACATCAGCATGGGCACTTGAAGGGCATTTAGAGTGGCCTTTAGTGATGCCAGTCCCAGAGTTGGGTAGAATCCCACAATACTAGTTTGCAGTTACTTCATGAAGAAAAATTGCAAAACACTTTCGAAGATGTTTTTGGGTTTTTAGGGGTTGAAGGGGAGTTTGTCCATTTGCCAACAGGCTTGCAGATGTCATCCCCTTTTTGGCATGGTTTTTTTAATGAAAATAAAGGAAAATTGCAAAAAAAGGTGGGTTCGAGCAAACCCCCTTTGCTCAAAGGGGTCCAGGGGGGTTCACTCGAACCCCCCCTTTTCTTCCCTTCTCTCCCTCCTTTCTCATTTTATTGTAGAATTTTGCGTTTCCAAGCTCAAGTTGAGGATGAAAATGGAATCTTCTGAGACAAATGGATGATGGTATTCCTGAGCGAGCTAT
This sequence comes from Sequoia sempervirens, assembly GCA_007258455.2. Classification (NCBI taxonomy): domain Eukaryota; kingdom Viridiplantae; phylum Streptophyta; class Pinopsida; order Cupressales; family Cupressaceae; genus Sequoia; species Sequoia sempervirens. The sequence goes on from VDFB02193867.1 coordinate 437,114,722, forward strand.
ATATCAAACAAATTTTTAATATATTTTGGTTTTATTATGTATTTTTTATTTTAGTTTAATTAAACATAGATTTTTCACCCAAAATCAATCTCTTTATTTTGCACATGTGGAAAATAGCGGATTATCAAAAATTCACGAGAAAATATCTATACACTGAATGTTACGTGTGCTGTTCCAAAAAATTTGAATTTCAATACATACAAAAAAAATTGTGTTATACAGTCCGCCTATGTCTGAATTGTAATTGGTTTGACTTCAAAACATGATTAAGGAAAAAATATTCAATAAAACGCTATGAAACCAATTGGAAGCACTAGATAACATAGTTACAAATCTAAATTTGAAAAAAATAGAATTTTATCCTTCATGGAAACAAATTTATGTTTTATACGGTGAGTGTCACTCTTTAAAAATGTGTTTACTATTAAAAAATAGTTTTTGAAGGAGATGGAAAAAAAGAAATGAAAATTAGGTTCCCAAAGTTAATATATATATATTTAGAATCTACAAACAAAAATGTCACAAATCACTATTTTGCATCATCTTCAAATTCCTCACTTGGTTTAGCTACTATAGGTGCTTTGAAAGTGAAGATTCAGTTAAAAATTAGTTCAATGTCGGTTTGGCCAAAAAGTGTAAACCACTATTATACAGGATCACCCACGTCCAAATATCCCTTATTATATCTTATTTTTTCTTTGAAGAGTGAAAAATTTAGCACGCGATGTGATAGGTATTTCCAAGAGATGTAATCTACGTCTTGTGAAGAGTCAAAAGGTTCGACCATTAGATATTTGTGTTCGGTCAGTTCGTCAGAAGTCCATAATCACTATCAGGTGGCAATCGCTCCATCCGGTCAGATTCTTCAGATCAACAGATGATCATTCTTCAATAGAGCCTGTTCAAAGTCAGATCAGTTCCTTCGATCCGCCGACCGAGGTATCCGCCAGAATCAATCCGGCACAAATTATCAGGGTATCAAAAGATTGATTAACGCCAGATGCTTTGAGACTTGATTGCATCATTGATCAATTCAATCCCCTTCTAATGAGTCTCAATGATATCCTTTCTTTCAAAGGAAAGAAAAGGATCTCTGAGCTCCATCCTTTGAATAGGTGAGATCTTATTTAGATCTACATAGCCTTGATGTGATGGGAGCTGAATCAATTGAGGAGGAATGGCTGGTTGGAACCTCATTTTTCTTGTCAAAAGGCCTTTAAATGCATTACTGGAGGATTCTCCAAATGAATTTGTTAGCTCCATTGTCTTTTGAGGTTCTTCATTCTTTCCAACCATTATTTCTTCTTTATTCTCGTCTTTCTCTTCTTCCTCTTATTTGTCTTCTTTACCGGAGGGTTTTTCTTTCTTCTCTTTATCTTCATCCTCATTTTTCTCCTCATCATCTTTCTTATTGTTATTCTTTTCTTCTTGTCCTTCTTCTTCTTATCCATTTTGATTCTCCTCACCTTCATTTCTAGCATCCTCATTTTTTTGTCAAGGGGATCCTCAACATTATTATCATCATAATTTTTTTTTATCATGATCATGTTCTTCTCTTACATTATTGTCTCCAATGTTAGCATCAGTGGTAGTGTTTGTGTCTACCAGAGGAGTAGATGTCTCCGAAGAAGCATTTGTATCATCAACCAGTGGTGGTGTGAGCACCACATTCTCTGTATCAACACATTTTGAAATGACTTCTGCATTATGTGTTGAAAATGAAGGTAATATTTTACCTTTAAAACTTGTAAACCTATGTGACTGTAGATCTAATTAAGTATTCTTTTTTACAATTTCTTTGTATATGATTATTTTTTTAGATTCATTTTACCAATTGTAGAAAGTAGACAAAGTTATTATAGAAGAATAAGACCAAAAGATAGAAGTGACATAGCATATACATGGAGAAACCTTTTCAAGAAAAAACTCCACCACCAGAATCAATAGTGCTTGTATTATTTAACCTTAGAACAAGATTACAATAACACTGTATCAATCCTTTATTGAGATGCATCTTTTTCCTTCAACAATTCTTCTTCACAACCTGCAATAAACTCTCATGTGTCCAAGCATGAATCCACACATCCCATGCCATGCTTGACAAAAGTACTCTCTTAGAACTCTCTTCAACTTGCTGCAATAAATAGACAATTGTGAACATTGTAAACTCCAAAGATTTGATAAATTACAAGAGGATAAGTATCCTCACAAATATCTACACCATTCTTGTGCAAGTAGAGTTCTTCCATGAAAAACAATGTCAAACCAAGTCCTTCATCAATTTGGGTGTCCCAAACTGAAGTCTTAACTGATTGTTAGTTTCGAAGATATCTTGTAATCTTCTCCTCAAAGTTGGTGCCCAAGAATGGGCCCCACTTAACTGAGCCTTGTAAATATCTTCCCATGCAAAGGTGTTAACTCCAAGATCTCAACTTGGGCACCCAAGGTGGGTCCAAGTCAATCTTTGTTAACAGAAACATATGTCTCCACCATTCATATCATGCATGATTGATCATCCCTTGTTAACTGAAAGTATCAACCTATTATCTATCATGCAACTGAAGTCATTAGTCATGCAACTCAAGTCAATTGGATTTAAACTACATGCAGCGAGATCAGCCCGAACCATAGCAGGCTAGGCTGAACTCAATTCAACTCAGGCTGAGATTGGCCCAGACTAAATTGAATTATTTTGAGGAAACTAAACTAGCGAATTGCCACTCCACATACATTGTAATACCTACTTTGTAGGAACAATACATGCATTACATAAGAGTTATCAATTCACCAAATAGTTAACTAAAACAAGGTGTGTCCCACCTCCCATGTGGGTGCCCCATGTGCTCCTATTTTGTAGGAGCTCTTCTTGGACACCCTCACATGTTCCTATCATTTAGGAATAATTACAAATGTTAATTTACATGTTCATTTCATTCAAATTTAATCTCTTTATAATCCTAGTGTTGGGGAACACTTTCCAAGGACTTAGGAGATACATGAAATATGTTTAGGATTGCAATTAAATGGCATCCTATTCCCAACATTCTCCCACTTGACATTATACATTATAATTATTCTAAACAAGGAATCATTATTATAAATCAAGTACAAGGCTCAAAACCAATGGCCTTCCTATACCAACTAATCAATCCATGCCAACTTCAAATGCAACCTCCATAATCATGAAGCTCCAAGCAAATGATTAATACTAAAAACCAAGAGAACTTATCTATAAGATAACCATCCAAAATCAACAATGGATCCACATCATTGCCAAATTCTCCCACTGAACCGTAATACTAAGCAACCCATGGCACCGTGATGTACACAACCAAAACCACATCACTATCATAAGCTCACACCAAACCTGTGTATCCAAGCTCTCCATGACATCGTGATACCAATCGGCAAACAAGTCCCTATATATCGACCATCCTACAAAATAAGACTTCAAGGTAATAACACACATAGACATGCAATACAAAACCTTTGAAGTAACTCACTATAGTAAATTTTAACCAGTCCAAGAGAGGTTCTCCTCTCATACATAACACATATACCTTCTGGAACTCCTAGTACACAAGTAATGTCAAATATGAAAACAAGATCACAACATTAACAAGTCCTCCTATAGCACTTCACATAGATTATGTGGCTAACTCCTCTATCATAGTGTCAAAGAAGCATATAATGATATGTAAAATACATCTCCCATACCAATCCAAATAACTCTCCCAAGTCCTCCAACCAATGAAGAAAGAGATCAAGGAGCTACCACATTGTTGCCAAAAAACAATGAAGTACAAACAACAACACATAACTCCATTCATGCACCTCAACTCCATGAACATAAGAAATTTCAAGAAGAAGACAATATACCTAGAAAGAGAGAACCTGCAAATCAAACCATATCCTTATACCGCACTAACATGTGCCAAACTGTGTAAAGTAAGATCTCCTTCAACACTCCCAAACTGAAAGGATATCAACATCTAACCATTCAACTTATAATGAAACATGGCAGATATTAGATGTAAACCTCTCACAAAAAGTAGATCAAAATTATCACAAACATTCCCACAACATAAGGGAATATTCCCAAAGCCACTAACTATCTCTTGTACCTCTCCTACCCAAATCCTCATAACTAACTCAAGTTTAAGATTGCAAGGAGAACAATGGAAATACATAAAATCATGCATCTACTTCTCAAGACTAATGCATAAGAGAAGACAAGATACATATTAATAATGCTTCTAATAATCAGGCGAGCAACACCTCTTAGATCATTTTACCTGCCGAGTAGACCAAGAGTGGGATACTAGATTGTCCTGTGCATACAACACCAAGCAATATAGGCTTTCAATAAAGACAACCTTCTCAACATGTCTATGATGGAATTACATCCATTTCTAGGTGTAGGCTCCTCAGTATTTACTATTGAAAAATATTTTCTTACAAGTAACCATTACAACATATATCTCTTAACATAAGAAATATTCGGCCTAACCCAATTCTCTCTAGTATCCATGAGCACCCACTAATCAATCCATGCCAACTTCAAATGCAACCTGCATAATCATGAAGCTCCAAGCAAATTGATTAATACTCAAAACCAAAAAAGAATTACATCCTCTCCAAAGGAAGAACAATAACACCTTTATGAAAGACTCTAAGGGTCCTCCATGAAATGAGATGTTAAAACCTCTTCAAATCACATGAAGATAACCATATCCTACCAAAGCTCCTGCTGAATTGTGATACCGAGCTATACTTGGAAACAAGATAAACATCAAACCATCACTATCAAAAGCTCCCACTAAAGCATGTAACCAAGCTATCCATGACATCGTGATAACCATCTCCTGAATGAAGATCATCCATACATGCAAAACCATGGGATCAAAACCATGAGCTCGAAAACCATGGACCAATTCAACTAGCACAAAACCATGTGTTAAAGACCACTAAAGGTTAATCCACTAACTCTAATCCAAGAACTAGTTTAACCCAACTGCCCTCCCCTTACCACCTGGGAGAACTCCTCTCTTAATAGGCCTTTCTTTTTCAAGGATTGAGCAAGCCATACCAAGTCTTACAACCATTAGCCCAATACATTGTAACATACTTATTTTACAAATCTACAATAACACAATAGTAAAAGCTCCCACTATAGCCAAAAAAACCTTAAAGCTTTAAAGAGAAAGGTACCCCAAACTCTACCCAGTTGTTAGCTCTGATACCAAATGTTGAAAATGAAGGTAATATTGTAGCTTTAAAACTTGTATACCTATGTGACTATAGATTTAATTAAGTGTTATTTGTTACAATTTATTTGTATATGATTATATGTTTATTTTACCAATTGTAGAAAGTAGACAGAAGATTGTAGAAGAATAATACCAAAAGATAGAAGTGACATGACATATACGTGGAGAAACCCTTTCGGGAAAAAACTCCACCACCAAAATCAATAGTGCTTGTATTATTTAACCTTAGAACAAGATTACAATAACACTGTATCAATCCTTTATTGAGATGCTTCTTTTTCCTTCAACAATTCTTCTTCACAACCTACAATAAACTCTCATGTGTCCAAGCATGAATCCACACATCCCATGCCATGCTTCACAAAAGTACTCTCTTAGAACTCTCTTCAACTTGCTGCAATAAATAGACAATTGTGAACATTGTAAAATCTAAAGAGTTGATCAATTACAAGAGGATAAAGCTCCTCACAAATATATACACCATTCTTGTGCAAGTAGATTCCTTCCGTGAAAAACAATGTCAAACGAAGTCCATCAATTTGGGCGTCCCAAAATGAATTCTTTACTGATTGTTTGTTTTGAAGATATCTTGTAAGCTTCTCCTCAAATTTGGAACCCAAGAATAGGCCCCACTTAACTGAGCCTTGTAAATATCTTCTCATGCAAAGGTGTTAACTCCAAAATCTCAACTTGGATGCCCAAGGTGGGTCCAAGTCAATCTTTGTTAACAGAAACATATCTCTCCACCATTCATGCAAACATCATGCATGATTGATCATCCCTTATTAACTGAAAGTATCAACCTATTATATGTCATGCAATTGAAGTCATTAGTCATGCAACTCAAGTCAACTGAAGATAACTGAACCATAACTAAACTGAACTAAACTGAACTGAACTAAAACTAAAACTGAACTGAATTGAACTAAAACTGAACTAAGAGTGCCACTCCAAATACATTGTAAATAGCAATCCCTACTTTGTAGGAACAAGACATGCATTACATAAGAGTTATCAATTCACCAAACAATTAATTGAAAGAAGGTGTGTCCCACCTCCCATGTGGGCTCCCCATGTGCTCCTATTTTGTAGGATATCTTCTTGGATGCCATCATATGTTCCTATCATTTAGGAATAATTGTAAATGTCAATTTACATGTTCATTTCATTCAAATTTAATCTCTTTCTAATCCTAGTGTTGGGAAACACTTTCCAAGGACTTAGGAGATACATGAAACATGTTTAGGATTGCAATTAAATGACATCCAATTCCCAACATTATGAACATTTACTTCTTCTACAACTTCTTTGAAAACAAGAATTTTTTTTTAGGAAGAGGAATATTTTCCTCTGCATCAATAACCTTATCCTTATCAAGCTCCTTACCTTGAGTTGTATCGGATGATGAAGCAATCATCCCAAATTTCTCTACTATGTCTCTCACTATATTCATAGTTTCTTGTTTAAGCTTTTCACTAGTATTCTTTTCTCTAGCCATAAGAATTGTGAACCTTTTCTTTACTGTAAACTGTTTGGTGTATACTTCCAACAAGGTAGCCTTGTCATCCTTAGATAAGGAGGATCCAATTTCATTCAAGGCATTAGTTTTAATCTTATTCTCAACATTAACAGCTTCATGCCTTCTTTTCACCAAAGCTTTCCACACAACACTAGTCACCTTCTTCTTCATGTTATCCATATTTGCATCTAAAATAATCATGTATTGAATGATGGCATCTATTATAGTTTTCTTGTCTTCTTCATCTACTTCATCATACAATTTAGTAGTTGCTTCTACTAGACCATCATGCTCTAACATATTGTTAACCAAAGACTAGCTTTATTGGTGAGTGAGTTCTTATTGAAGGAGTCTTAGACTTCTTCTTCTCAAGCTTTGAAGTGTCTTCTTCTAAATTCTTCTCCTTTTTCTTCTCAGGATTTTTGTGAAAATGTATAGTGAAATCCTCTATCTCCTCTTCTTCTAAGGTATCCACAATATTGATCTTGGCCTTCTTTGATTCAAAGCTAGCCTCTTGTGAGGCACCTTCACCATTGATGGAGACACTACTTTTTTCTTTTCAACTATTCTTCTTCTTCCAATCCAAGTTCAATTTCTTCTTTTACAAAAACACTCAAGTTCCTCTCTCTTGATTCTTTTTGTTTCTTCCACCTTCCAAAGGTAGTAGGGGGTGCTACTAGAGGCACATTCTTCCTTTTTGAAGTTTGAGTGTTGGGTTTAAAGGGTGCTAGTACATCTTCTGATACCAAAGCACTGGGCTCCACCTTCTTTCCTTTAGCAACAACAAAACCAGAGGATTTTGGCAATATAGGGGTAGAGGTGGAAGTTGTTCTTCCTGATCTTTGTGGTCCAGAGGACTCACCAGCTGTACCAACTGCTTTGGCACTCCTTTTTGTAGCAATTTCCCTTAACTATCTACCTCGCCTTTTGAAATTATATGCAACCCAAAGTATTGTTCTACCTTTTTGTTTACTCTTTTGGTTCTCACAAGTGTTGATGTTTCCAAGTGCACCTTAGTTGACTTTTCTTCATATGTGTCATGCCTAGGCAAGGAGTCCTTAGGACTCTTCAACAATAATTCCACATATCCTTCAACATATTTCTCTAAAACTTCATAACCAAGAGGCTCAAACCATATTGTCCTAGGTTCAATGACCTCTATTATACATTCATCTATAGATACAAGGAAGGTTATATCATTTTCATACTTCTCTACAAGATTTTGAGGAATCCTTTCTCTATCATGCATATTGTTTTGGAATACTACAAAGAATGCAACCAATGCATTGTATTAAGCCTTGAAGTCACCAATGTTGTGCATGTAGTAAAAAAATTGATGACCTACAGGCTTGCTTTTATCCCAAACCATATCTTTTCTTCCAGATAGCTCCCTCAAAAAGTAAAATAACAAACACACAATCAAAGTTCCAAACTTGAATGTGTATTTCTCCTCTCTTGTTTGTTTGAGGTTCTCCAAAAGTTGTTGTTGGAGCGAATCACATAGGTCATAGTCCTTTCCATTCACCACCATATCATAAAAGCAACATAAATTGCAATTGTAGACATAGAATTGTCTCTATTGGTGAAATAAATCTTATGACCAATCATGATTGTAACATACTTTACAACATGATTAGAGATAGGTTTTTTAGTAAGTGCTTTTCTATCAAATGTAGCACCAGTCAACTCCATAACTACTTCATTCTTTATAGACTTTAGTACTAGTATGGTTCCAGTATCACACAAACAAGTCATGGCCTTGATCACTTCTTTTGAAATTAGTCTAGGAATATATATCCACATGAACTTGTCATACATTCTACTCAATTCCATCCTCACATATTTGTATCCAATTCACTGCTATAATTGGGGAACCAATTCCACACATCCAATCTCTTCCGTACTAGGTTGTTGTATTTTGGTTTCACTAGGAAATCATCTCTAGTCAATTCCTTAGTCCATAAATCCTTGGTTTTATAATGATCATATTCATCCAATTTTCCATGTATGTAGACCCTTGTGTCCTCAATAGGTAAAACCCTAGGAGGTATTTTTGAATAAGCACCCTCGAGGTCTTTTTCAAAGACTTTCCATGAAAATCTCTTGAATTTAGGTCTTGGTCTTTCAATGATGTTGACTATGGTCAATATAGCCATTATATCCTCAATTCAACTTCAACTAAGTCACTTTAATTTCAAACCCACAAAGGATAGATAGTTGTAAATACCTTTTATGTGCTTGACAGGAACTAGGGTTTGCACCAAATTGCTTTGAATTTCCTTCAATCACTCTTTAATTTTCTCTTTTCTCCAAATATGCAAAAGTGATTAGAAACTTGCTTTATGCCTTATCGATTTTCCCTAATTTTGCATTAATTGCTTCAAGTTCCAAAAAGTTGGTAAACTCTTCACTAATACACTATAAACCCTAAAATGCTCTGCAATTGTTCATATTTGCATATTTTCTACCGAAATCTTTTCTAGAAGTTTAAGAATGCCACTTTATACCATATATCTTCGTGTCACTGCTTGACACCTCATATTTTTGGGGGGTTGTTGGATTTTTATGTTCTTGCTCCCCCTAAGCCCATGCCTGGGTTTAGTTTTCAGGAGAACTATTTGCACCAAAGGGAAGTATAGATGCATTTTATTTATCCTTGTTCTCAGGCTCCTCTTTCTTTCTCCAAATATTCTCCATTTCCTTCTTTACTTTAGTGGGATCGACTTTCTTCACAAGTTCATTCCTCTTTCTAAGATTAGTCTACATTCCATTCTTGCTTCTACAAAATCTTGAAATGTGTCCAGGTTTGTTGCAATTGTAGCATACAACATTTCTCTAACCAAAATGACTTCCATTCATTCTTGATCTACACTGGTTAGCCTTATGTCCAAATACATTGCATGTATAACAATAACTATTAAAAGATTGAAACATTCTACCAATATTAAATCTATTCATCATCTGACTTCTACACTCAATAGCTCTATGTCTAAATTCCTTGCATGCAAAACATTGTTTAGAAAAGGATCTAGCATTTCGATTCATTCTACTTCTACATTTTAGAGCCTTCTATCCAAATTTATTGCATTAAAAAAAAATACCGTTGAAAGATGGGTACCTTTGAGCATTCGGTTGTCTAATAGGAGGTCTTCTAGCATTGCTTCTTTGATTTTTGAGTTGTCTACCATTGCCTTGAGTCTTCTTTTGATTTTTAGCCATGTTAGGAGTCTGATTTTCCTTTGATCTTTCTCCTTCTTCAAGTCCCAAACCACCTTTATCCTTAGATGGTTTATGTCCAACAATCAGTTCATCAAGCATTGTAGTACTTGTTTTGAATTTGTCCTCATGAGCTCTTGCTTTCTCCAAATCCGTTCTTAGGGTTACCACTTCGTGTTCAAGTTTTGTGCATTCATCAGTCTTGCTTTGTACAATCACATTCAGAAAATCCTCAATTCTCTTCTTTTCTTCCACTTGTAGTTTCAGTTCGGTGATATCTTCATTTGCCTTTTGGGTGTGTGCAAGAAGTTGAGTCCACTTTTTGGCCATTTAGTGGAAGTTTTTTCCCTTATTTTCAAATTTTGACACATTTGACCTTAAAATTTGAAGCACTTAGAGATGGAATCTTGAAAAAAGACACTAATCATAAAATGTAGTACTCAGAGTCTACTTTCCAAATATGTAATTTATTTCAATACTGAGATGATACAAATTGATTTTCAATAGGTGTTTCTTAAAACCACTATTTAAAAGTTACTTTTTTTTATCACACCATGCATGTGTACGTCATCCATATTTTGACCTAAATAATCATTATTTTCTAAATCCTTTTGGGAAAAGATTTGTAACTCACTGAAGCACGCTTTCCGTATTTTTGCAATTTTTTATTGAATTTATTTTTGTTAATTTTTATTGGTCATATTTGGTGTTTTGAAAAATTGTCATGTGTCATGCATAAGATGACCTAAACTTATCATTTTTATTTTTTTTTAAATTGAAAAGAATTGTCTGAAATATGCTTTTGTGCAATTTTTTTTCAAAAAATTATGTTAATAAAAAGTTATTAAAATACTAAAAAACCTGATAATTCAAGTTTATGGACCTATTTCATTAGAAATTAATTGAAAAATAGAAAAAATAATCCAATTGTAAAAAAAATTACATATTTAGAATCTACACTGTCTCATCTATAATGGGTTTTAATTTCGTCAAAAAATTCTAAAAAATGTCTTCAGACATATGCCCAAAGTCATATTTTCTTGTGCATTGTCAGGACCTTCAACTTGCAGGTCAAACCAGGTCCATGGCCTAGATTCAGGTCCCAAGCCTTCTCCTGAACTGAAAAATAAAGCAAAAACCTAACCAATTTTTTTTTTTCTAAAACGAGATCCTGTTTCATAAAAATATAAATTTTTTATACTTAAATGAAAGGGGGTCCTATTTTGAAAACGGGATCCCGTTTCTTAAAAGAATAAAAATATTTTTTTATGAAATGGTCGTTAAAAAACGGGATCCCGTTTCTTAAAAATGAGATCTCGTTTCTTAAGAAACGAGATCCCATTTTTTAAGAAATAGGATCCCATTTTCAGCTTGGGATCCCGTTTTCTTGAAGCTGATTTTGGATTTTTGTCTAAGGCAAAAAATTCCACATTTCATGGACTCATCTTCTTGCATTTACCCTTCTCTAGTTGTTCATTGAATTCTCTATGTCTTTCTTCGAACTTCTTAATTTGTTCTCTCAACTTTTTGATACATTTATTTGCTTCCCCTAGGCTTTCCTTCAGACTTTTATTCTCACTTTCAACTCTATCAAGATATTCAATAGTAGCTTTAAGTTCTTCTTTGTCAAACATGCAATCATCTTCATATTCAATTGCAAAAATTTCTTCTAGAGGAATAGGACACCTTTTGTCAGCCATGTGTTCAAACTCCAAGATCTTCCTCAAGTTGATAGGCTTCTCAAAATGAACTAGGCTCTGATACCAATTGTTGAACACTCAAAATACTGAGAGGGGGTGAATCAATATTCTATATAACCAATTAATCACAAACCATCCAATTAACTAAGTATATCTAATTGCAGCAATGAATGTAAACATACAAGAGATCACAAGACCACATAACACATGAACACTAGGATTTTTACGTGGAAAACCCAAAAAGGGAAAAACCATGGTGAGGATTAGCTCACAAGTTATTATAACCGGTTATAAGATATTACAGGGGCTCACTACCAAGACTCACTGTCCTTATAAGGCTCACAACCATAAATATATACAAAACAGAAATGCCTATACAACCAAAATGTGAACTAATACAAAGTAGACCTTCCTTGTGCTAAATTCAATTCCTTTGAATGCTTGAATACAAAATACTACTTTGCTTAGTAGTCGCTCAACGATTATGCACTTAGTTGGATCACACATATGCACATTCGCAAGTTCGCACAATATCACATTCTTTTCCCATCACATTACATGTCATCTCATGTCATCTCTTATCAACAACTCAATTTTTTTTTACATATATACCCTATTACATCCGAATACATCAATTAGGTCGGGTCGTCAGCCTAATTAGATGTAGCCCTATTTAATTCAAAATCACTTTGTCGGCTTCATACTTGAAACAAAATCTTCTTCGCGCTCAAACCAACTATGCAACACATAATTTTGGTCAACACAAATCTAAAATAGATCCCCTTAACATCCGTAATACATATTAATCTTCATAGCACATATATCAAGTATTAGGTTGACCAAGAATTAGACCTAGTCACAAAATAAACCAACTGATCACTCACCAACGATCCATCAGATCAAATAAACATGCACCATATGGAATATATAGTGTACATACATCTATAAACCATCTCCCAAAATTGTAGAGTCTAAATCCAAACACTGGAGGAACCAAATAACTCATACCCATTTACACTGTATTAAGCCAAAAACTGTGTGTTGAACTTCTGTTATTTGTAACTTTCATCCTGCTCATCCAAAATCGCTGAAATCTTGCTCATAGATGTATTTAGTAATCCTAAATAACATATTGTAACCTTGTAAGTTGATCTTATAACATGAGTAATTCCAAACCAAATTACTGGATCAAGATGTCACCAAAACTACTTACCAGATCAGGTAAAACTATCAATGAACAATGTTGGCATCAATGATAACACGTCAAAGGGTTTTTTCTTCATTCTTTCAACAAGACTTTCTTAAGATTCTATGTTTAAGTACTTCAAATTTGTACTCCAAGTATGACAAAATTTTATTTCAAGAAAAACACTTCCACTTTTTGGCCAAAAAGTGGATCCAACTTCTTGCAAGTTGTTAGGTTGTTTGGTTGCATCAGGTTTTGGTTCAACTTCTCTCCCTATATACGGTAGTATTTTCTCAATTGGGTTAGGTTTTCCTCTTCTATCAAGTTGTTATGGGAAGGTGTTAAGCTTGTCTAAGGGTGTTTATTTAGAATGTTCTATCTAAGATTCCTTAGTGAAATTTGTTGTGGGATACTTATGAAATTCAATGGTATGTTGTGAGAGCTTTGTCTATGCAAAACAAGACTTTTTTTATATTTTTAGGTTTTTGGAGGTTTTAGGGATGTTAGAACATGTCCATGATTTTTCAAGTTTTCCAAATCCCAAATCCCCATTGGAATGAATAATTTTTAAGATCTTATGTTTGGAATTTTGGGGGTCATGATATAAATTATGGTTAGGATTTTTTCACTTTGAAATTAATTAAGATTTGTGGAAATTTTTACAAGTGTTGTGGGTTTGGCAAGTTAATTTTTTACTTAGCAAGTTTGTGGACTTTTAAAAATCTTGAACAAATCATGGGGAGGTAGAGTAGTTTATTATTTGGAAAAAGTCTTAAAACATATAGGGGAAGAATGGGAATGGAAAGACTTCAAAAGCATTGACCTCTTAGAATCTCTAAAGAAAAATTTCAAAGAGGAACTTAAGAAACAAAAAAATCCTTTATTAATTGGCAAGACAATCAAATTATTTAGGTTGGGCTAAAAAAAAAAAATCAAATTATTTAGGTTGGTGCCAAAACTAGTATATATTTTGTAAAGCTATTATGGATATTAAATACTTAAAAATTGGAATTGAAGGCCCTTCAAGGTGCATACTATGCAAAAATATGGAGGAAATTGTGGTACATATCCTCCCAACTTGTGACTTTGTAGAAAGATAATGGTCTTGAATTTGTAAGCTTAGATGGTTTAAGTGTAATGCTAGATGATCTCTTTCTACTTGTTTAAGTGTTGGCCCAAAATCCTTAATGGAAAAGAATTGGGAATCAATGAAGTAATAGAAAGATAAAAATTGGAATCAATGAGGTGGTCATGTCGAGAGCAAAAGGATCAAATTGTAGTTCATGTAAACATTTACAAAATGGGATGAGACAATTTAAAAAAAAATGGAAATCAATTAGGTTCCTCCCCATTCATGGGGAGTGTAGAGCCAACCGCAATGAGAAAATTGATAGGACTAAAATTAAATAGTTTCCATACCCAAGTTAGTCGGAGATGAAAACTTAATTTTGATGGAGCCTCTTGAGGTAATCCATGGGTTTTCAATGCTAGTTGCATAATTTAGGATGAGAGTTGCAAGTTAATTAAATGCACAACCTCTAAAAATTATTACCAAGAACAAATAATGTAGCCAAATTTTAGGCACTCTCAATAGGGAAAAAATAAACACATAATTGATGTTGATATTGAGGGTAGTTCATTGATCACCATCAAAGCAGTGTTGAGGAGAAACACATCAAATTGAAAGCTTAAAAATATCCTAACACACAATTGGGTCATATTGGCACCATCAATATAGTGAAGAAATTAAAATAAATAGCAATTCAAATGCTTCCAAAATTACATCAAATTGCAGGAATAATTAGAAATAAATATTTAGTAGAAGAAGGACTAAGTTGTGTGACTTGGAAGTAACTTCTCACATGAGAGAAACCTAAGCCAGATCAAGAGAAAATCATGGTGCCAAATTGGGGAGTTTTAAATATGGTAGTATCTTCATATTACTCAACCCTAATATGCCTCCCAAAAAAAATCTATCCAAGGGATTTTATGACTACAAAGAGTTATCTATTCCCAATTAGTTGGGGCAAATTTTCTAAATTGGCTCCTCTCATGCACTTGAGGCGATTTGACCAATTATTGGAAGTAACTTAGTGCAAAGGCATGAGACATGTGTATGATCCACAATTGATAGAAATTATTTTGTTAAACACTGCTGACATCTTTTGGTATGAGATCTTTGCTAAAACGATGACAATCAACTATATGCAATAGAAGTATAGATGTGAGGCCCTATCAACTTTAGAGGAGTATGATGTGACAAAAAGAGACAATGACACTGGTGGAGTCTTCCTCATTATGACTCTAGAGGACAATCTTGAGATGAAAAGAACTACAAGTTTGCTATGAATATGACTCACTTGGAGAAGCACATGTCACTATTCTTAGAGGAATAGACCAACTGACTATGAAAGCTAATGAAAATCTTTCTAGATATATTATATAATAATATATGTGGAAGATATAGCTGCAATGATAATGAGAAAGAAGAATATTCTTTGAAGATTGATTTTAATTTTAGAAAATTAGTTTGGTGAGCTTGTGTGCTCACTATCTTCAAACTTATGTACCACAACTATAAACTTGAAGAAACACCCTTCTTCAAACAAACTTATTAATAAACTTAAATATAATTTTCTTCTTTATTAATATTAAAGAAACTATTACTTTCATCCATATATATATACCCACATATACAAGAGTGATTTTTATTCTTACATCTTTGTTTTGACTTACTTTATTTCTATACTTATAGTAAAACATTTGTTCTAATTGTAAAACCTAGTTTGTGCATCCCGTTTGTTTTTCCTCCACTCCCATGGTTTTTGTGGGTTGGATGAAGCCCATAGTCCAACACCGGCAGCTTGGGCTTTTTTTGCCACTGTAAAATCAAATGAAAAATTATATTAATGCTCAAAGTTGCCAAATTCAGTAGAAAAACCCAATCTTCAAGGCAGACAAATTATGTGAGAACAATTTTCCTTGCCTTGACAAACTCTGAACGCTGATCATATTGTAAATAGTGTTGTTGCAAATCCCCTTTTCAAAACTAACTTCCTTTGTTAGAATCAATTTAGAACAAATTATTGAAATTAGCTTTAGAAAATTGTTCGAAAAATTGCTTTAACCTTAGAACTGTAAAAGTTGTTAGGAAATGCATACTAGATGACACATATATTATGATCAACAAATTGAACACACCTTTAACAAAGACAGTTAGGAGGTGTGATTCAGAATGAAGTGTTGGCTTTTCCTCTTAACGTGGTCAAAAATCTACAAGGATTGATGCAAAATTCATGACTCTAATTGTTGATTTCCCAAATCAGGGTAGTTGGTTGAAACACTTTTAATCAAAAATCAATTTCCTGGAAATAAACTATTATAAATTATCCAAAATACTTTTGAGTTAGTCGAAAACTACTCCATTCTTCACCTGAACAAAAGTATTTTCGCAGTAAACATCTCCTACAGTGCGAGCATAGCGATCCTGGTCATAGACTAGTATGTGCAATTTTTTTCCCTTCAATTAGATTGAGCAACGCTTCCTTTGCCTCCTTGTCATAAGGCATTTGGCTCTCTGGTGCATCCACTCCCCTGCAATTATGGAGGATTTACAGTTAGAACTGCCATTATAACTCATGTGCCAAGGAGAGAAGAAAAATGCCATCATCTTGCACTCCTTGAATCAGATGCATCAAAAAAATACAAAACTCAAAAACCCCATGAACATCAACCTTAGTCGAATTCGATATTTGCGAGCTAGAATACCATCCCCATTACTGGCTCCATCGAACACCCTGTTGGAAAAGAAAGTTGCTGTTATTGCTGCAATATCTTTAACCTTAAAACTAATCAAAGAAGGATCATGAGATTCTGGTCAATGGCATTTTAAAGCCTAGTAAGTTTTAACTTTCAGTTCTACAGATAATCAAAATGTTATGTCCATTGCTTGATTGATGTATATTAATTGGTAAATGTAGAAGATGAGAAAATTGAACTTTGACAATGGTATCAAACCATCGTTCTTGTAAAATAGAAGTACTACGGATATCTAGAATCTATAAGAGAATAGACGAGCTTAATTATCCATGCAAGATTGAAGATAAATTCATGAAGACATCAATACATGAAATTTTGCAGGTTTGTAAGACATTGGAACCAAACCTATATCCTGCATCTATAATTTGATTCCGTAATGCATCAGCTCTCACATAATCCCGCCTTTTCCGAGCTTCACGCCTTTCCATTGCTGCTTTCTGTACCGAGATCGGAACCTCTGAAGATTCTCTATCGTGTTTTGTATCCACATATACTATGATTGTATCACCATCTGCAACAGATCTTGCATCTACCTGGTGTGGCACTGGCCAACATGTTAGTATATGAAACACGGGAAAAGAAACAGGAAGACATGCTCATACTTAATTCATATCTTACTGGAAGTGTGTGCAGTTCATATTTCACTCCTTCTGGCCATTTTTGTAGAGCCTCTTCTGGAGTTTGTACAGATGCAGGAGGGAATGGAAACCCATAAAATGCCAAGAGACCCTACAAAATAAGAAAATCTCTTGTTCATTTGTACTTTGTTAAGACAAATCACAAAAAGGTTAAAGAGGGAAGCTTTTATATCCTTAGACTTGAAGATATACCTCAACATTGACCTTGTGATGTTTGTCTAATGCTCTGACAATAAGTATTGCTGCTTGTTCAGCGTTCCTAGGAGGCTCCTCCTTCCATAATGCTTGGATTTTCTTGTACCTTTTGAAATAAGTATCCGGTTGTATAAGTGCAAATTCCATCGAACAAGATACAATGAATCAAAGATTTTATTGAGCAGAAAGTTACTGGTAAAAGGAATCAAACTCAAGCGAAGATTAAAGCTTCCTGCTGTTTAATTGCTAAAAACTAATTTATGGACGATAATGTGTACTTATAAATGAAAGCTTTCAGATAGAATTCCAGCAGATGATACAGACAGAATTAGGCAAAGGATATACCGAAATCAAACAGCAATCAGTGCAGAATTAAATGGTAGAAATCTATTGAGAGAGGAAAGAACAAAATTAGGGGAGAGGACCCACTAGTTGAGCATGTTTCAATAATTGTGATAGTAGTTGTTTATATAATGTTCAATATTTTTATCAATATTGGATCAATAGTTGTGACATGACTACTCATAATTAAACAAAATGTACTCTTTTGATCTAAAAAGCAACCAATCATGTGATGCCACATCAGCGCTCAACTACCTATGATGTGAATGCACAAGTATTGGTCAACTACATCTTAACAAAAAACATGCTGATGTGGCATCATCTTGATGATGTGCCGAAAGAAAGCTAAAAGCAGGGGACTTGCCAAGTAAACTGCTGTAAAAAATTGGGGGTGATTTGAAATTTCCACATAGGATAATTAGAAGGGTGAAGTTAGGGTGCTCAACTAGTAGATCCTCTCACCTATGCAGTTCTGTATGATGAACTATGATCTTTTGTTGTTGTTAAGGCTCAAGCTCCAAATACTAACCCATACAGGACATCCTAGTTCAAAGGTTAGCTGCGGCTAAAATTTCCAGTGAAGGATACACACCTGAGACATAATGCTGGACAACTCTAGATAACACATGATTGCAGGAGGAAGTAACCCAGCAATGTGAATGGAAAAATCCACTGGTCTCACCACTGGGTAAATAGCCAGAAAGAGGGTTTTCCCTACCCTGTGCAGGGGGACAATAGACTTGCTACAGCCAGAGGCCCAAGGAGGATGAAAGGTTAGAAAATTTCACAATTCTCTATACATAAGGTTAATGTGAAAGGCATTCGCTAATACAAACAACTATAGCAGAGTTTTTTCTCTCTTAATTTTTGGGAAATTAAATGGCTTTTTCTGAAAACACCAGATCCGAGTTCGACCTGAGATTCTTAAACTTCATTACTTTTTTATTCAAAGTTTGAAAATAATAAAAAGACTCTGATCACATTGAACCTATTCATATCAATGTATAACTATTATCTTCAGAGAAGCATAACTATACCATGTAGCTTGTGTTTTATTTGAAGACTCTACGTGCTGGCTTAATTCTCCCGGCACCTTAAACAATACACAAACCCGAATATCAAAGTTAAATTCTGACCAAAAAATCAAAAAGAAAACGCCAATGCTTTCTTACCCTATCAGAAAATTAGACAAAACTTGTCTTGCAATAATATGCACCATTGTATTATTCATACAAAATATAAGAAGAAAAAAAAAAAAGGAGTGGAAAGGCATTAGACCCGGATATCAATCTTGACAAACCAGCTCTCAAATTGATCACAAAATAATAACTAATATAATTGAATTTCCAAACTTAAAAAACCAAACGAAAGTAGAAAGCAAATAGCCAAATACCAACCCAAATCCAAAGCAATGAAACCAAGGCCTGGCATAATTTCAGTCGAGAACTACGATCTTTAGCTCTAGAATTGAATCATACTATTCTATCTGAGATAGACTTTCAGATAGATAAGAAGGAAGTTTGATCCAAATGAATCAAAATTTATTTTTTATGAGTGACCAGGATAAACATCAACAACTTCGAATTGGATTAGTTTCTCCCGAGCAGATTCTCGCTTGGTCTGAAAGAATATTACCTAATGGAAAAAGAGTCGGACAAGTTACTAAAGACCTCACTTTAGATTATAGAACTTATGAACCAGCAAGAAATGGATTATTTTGTGAAAGAATATTTGGGCCGAAGAAAAGGGGAGTTTGTGCTTGTGTAAAACCTCGAATAATGGAAAATGAGAAGGAAAAGAATTTTTGTACTCGATGTGGAATTGAACTTGTTGTTGATCCTCGAATTCGAAGATATCGAATGGGATACAGTTGAAGAGAGAAATTGACAGCTTAAGTAAGAAAAACAAAACAAAGCAAAAAACAGAGCAGAAGACAAGATCTCTGTTCTCAATTCTTAAGAATACCTGGCCAGTGCTTTGAAATTGAAAGAGATCACGAACCAATGCATCGAAACCAGGACTCACTCCATGAGCTCCTTCAGAAGGTCTGGGACTGTAGTATTTCCGTGCATTTCCCATTTGAGTGTCCGAATACCATTTCTGATCTTCAAGCCTATATTCAATTGTATCTATTATTAAGGGCATTCAGCCAAGTACAAAATTCTTATTGCTACTCCATATTTCGTTTCCTAAAATTTATAATAAAAATGAGAACTTGTAAAAAAAAAATGGGTACATGTTTAGGATCAAGACCCCAAACCTATATTTCTAAAATTAAAATGGGTACTCATTTTATTTTTTAAAATGGGCACCTATTTCTAATTATATCATATTCCTGCTCCATTTTAGAATGACTACACATTTTACAGTGGATACACATTTCATAAAATTTGAAATTTGAAACCCATGGATTTTATTTGTTTTGTGCTTGGAAACCTGCCCCTTAGCCTTAGAACTGCAAGTACAATGTCAATGCAAACATTAAGAGAAAATTTGATTTTAGCAATATGGTTGAGGAGTCTTTTTTTTCAATTTTTTTGATGAAATTAAAGCCCATTATAGATAACGATGCCTAGATTTCAAATGTGTAATTTTTTTCTAACTCTAGACTTACTTTTCAAATATGGTCCATAAGCTTGACATATCAGTGTTGTCACTTGGATATGCACTCTTGCTAAGTACTCCACTTAGCTATCTAATGAAATATGGGAAGATCTAATAGAGTGTTGGATCTGATAACTTGAGATCAACCTCTAGAGAGAGGGTTAGTTCCCTTGGTACTTCACCTAAACTAACCTAAATTATTGTTGCATGCTGAGGAAAGAGATAGAAAGTGGCATGAAATGAAATCTAAATGTTAATGGGGTGATGCACCAAATGTTTCTTGAGTCTATACTGCTATTTTGACACACAATGTTTAATGTTTTTGCATGTTTAATGCACAACTCAAGTATTTTCACACATTCATGCATTCATTCTAAATTTATGGCCTCTCACCCTATTTTTTCTAATTCTCCAAGACATGGTGCCAAATATGGGCTAGACTAATGTGTCATTGAGCCTTCAGGAATCTATGTAAAAAGTATTCATACCAAAAATATAAGTATTATGAATGGTAGTATCAACAATGTGAATGCACATTACTTCTTGTACTACTGTAGACATTTCCAAAATGTTGGCATAAATGATAGTGATATCGAAAAGTGTTTATGATAGTATGCAATAAGGGGATCAACAAGGGTTTTAACATCTTACATGATTTTTACTTGTCTTACATCTTTTATGTCACTTTTTAACCTCTATTATGACAACACTTCCATAATAGTCTTTACCTTATCTCATTCTTGGATGGGACAAGGGTATGTATTGAGTTTCTCACAAGGGTTTTAACACTCTAAGACCTATCATACCTTGCATCAACAATTTGTGTGATAGTATGAGAAAAACACCACAAAATTAACATATGACCAACTTCAACATGGGCTTGTAAAGACTTTACAAATTTGACAACAACATGAACATTATCTTGGCGGGTAATGTATCATAATATTATATCCTTTTCTTCCATAGTTACCAAAAATTGTCTAAATATATATCACACATTTGATATTGAAGATCCTCATTATAGATCCGAACTATAAAAGGGGTTAATGAGGGTGTTGGAACTGGAAAAATTTGCATGATTATACCACCATTAATAAGCCTAAAACCCTAAAATACATTAATAGAAACCTTAATCCCCTCACATTTGTTCATCCAAAAAAGCCCACGTAAGAAATGCCTTCATTAAGATCACTTTTCCACACATCCTATATTTTTTTATCCTAGATGTTATAAAATCAAATATCACAATCCATGGGTATGTAATCTCCTTGAATATAGGGTGTAGTGGGCTTGCAGGATATAAGGCACAATGTATATGTTCACCGCACTACCGCAGTGGTCTATAGGAGTATGTGTGAGGTGGCGGTGAGAAGCAAATAACCATGACGTAACCCGCAGCCCTGCAATGGGCATATCATGATGTCAAGGGTAGTATGCGGTGTAGCGGGATGGATTAAAATAAAATGAATATAAGCCCACTACCTCGCAAGAGTCTTGATTTATTATAGCAGGACTGTGATATAAGTTGGTACCACATTTATGACGAATTCATAATTAATTGAATGAAAAGACTTTGGGGCTGATCGATCTTCTTAGATCAAGCGTTCATATTTAAAATTTGCATACGTAAGGGATCATTGCAAATTTTCAACACGAGTTGGTGTTAATGGTGAAGTGACAGAGCTTAGAAACTCGTCACTCAAATCATTCACAACAGCTCAGAGTGTGCAAAGAAGAAGGGATTCAAAGTTGGTGTGGGCTCTGCAACTATGGTGTAAATAGGTAAGTGCATTCATACCTCTCTTTTGTCGAGTTCATGAGTGCCTCCAATTGTTGACAAAAGGGCTTCTTTAGGATGCATATTAATTATTGTTTTATGGTTTTATAATTGGGATGCATGAAAAGGTGATACACCATAGGATATGGAAGTAATCCAAGAATATTAGTATAATACCACGAAAATATCTTTGAGGATTGTTTGATAAATTATTTAAGAATGCCCTTTTCCCTCAAGATCACAAGTAACCATCATTTTATTGATGTTAGGATTTTCCTCTACTCATATTAACATTAATGCTTGTTCGACAAGTGATGTAGATCCAATTTTTAATTGTGCTACTGAGGAGGAAGGTTGACTTCCTCATCTTTGAATG
Organism: Sequoia sempervirens; assembly: GCA_007258455.2. NCBI lineage: Eukaryota > Viridiplantae > Streptophyta > Pinopsida > Cupressales > Cupressaceae > Sequoia > Sequoia sempervirens. The sequence goes on from VDFB02193867.1 coordinate 437,137,364, forward strand.
CCTTAGAAATAATTTTACTAGTAGACTTGTCCTTATTTTCTTGTTTTGATTATTTTTAGCCCATAATGCCTTAGAGAGGTTTTCACAAGGGGATTTTTTTTCTCCTTTTTTTCTAACTAAAGAACTCAAGCACTTCCCAAAATATGTTTTGATTAAGATAAAATAGGAAGGGCTTGTGTACCCATTACAAAATAGGCATGGAGGCTAAGAAAAAGGAGTTCACAAGCAACGAGACAACCAAAACATAAAACAAAAGACTAAAGCTTAGAAACTTGAACACAGGATAAGTCCAGTAGAAATCATAGAAATAGGCACAAGACCAAGTAATGACCAACATGCGCACATAACTACTACTAATCTCCAAGAGGGTAGAGACCCTTGATCACCTGTTATTCCTTGGAAAGGAATTGGAGCTTTTCTTTGAAGGACAGAGCCTTTTGGTTCTTTCTTTCACTATCATCCTTGGGGGTGATAGGAGCGCTCTCCAAATTCTTTCCCTTCTTCATTGTACTAGTTTGAGGAGTCACTAATTGATCCTCTCTAGCATGCTTGGGTTGATGACTCCTCAGTTCTTGTTGGAAAACCTAGATAGTTACCACAGTGTTTTGACTATTTCTTTGTTATACCCAACAATTTCTTGAAGGATAAGAAGGATTTTTTCTTGGTTTCTTTGAATATTGACAACCTCTTTCTTCCGTCTCATGGTCTCCTCAGTAGACCCAATTACAATTTTAATCTCCACTACATCTTTTTCAATGTTGGCCCAATTCTCAAAGGTATTGGCCATACCTCTCAATAATTTTTAGTGGTCAAAATCTTCCATCTCACCTGGCTAGTCCATAGTTTTGTTGAGCACCACAAACTCTAAGTTTTGGATTTTGTTCTTGGCAGTTATGAATTGAGCTAACAACCACTTGAGAATGTTGTTTTGTATATTTGTGGTTTTATTGATCTCATCCAACTTCTCGCTTATGGGAGCATAGTTCTCACAAATGTCAGAAGTGTCCAAAGGATTGTCCTCATATACCCTAAGGTCTAGTCAATATCCTACTTAGGGGAGGAAGGAGGGCTAGCAAAAAAGGAATCCATAGGAGAGTTAAAGGAGGGGAGCCAGCAGGGGAATTTTCCAATGTTAGGGACCATGAGGATCCGTAGTTATTAGAAATAGAGATTTGGGGGGGGGGTCACAAATGATACTGTTTTCTTGCTTGAAGGGGTAGAGTCCTCAATCACGGGGGTCTTACCTTTCAAAGCATGGGGAGGGTTAGAATTGGTGATTCTAGAATGATGACACTTGGGATAGACAAGGTGGTAAAGGAAGGGGTGTTGGGATTTTCTTTCAAGAGATCAAAAAGCACTTTTATGAACAAGATTGATGAATCAAAATTGATTTCAAAAAATATGATCCCCCAATAGGATATGGTCTTACAGTTCGAGTAATTTAGTGATAGCTTCATAATTTTAAAATAGGTCAAGAAGCATATGATCTTGTTGGTCCTAATTGATGAGTTCATTACATTGGATGTTAAGGTCAATGGTAAGGATAATGGAATCATTGAAAAGGTTGGTGGAAAAAACATCTTCATAGAGACTATAGAAGGAATTTTTTCAATGTCGAATGAAGTTTCTTAAGAAATTAATGAACCATCACTAAGATCCTTGAATTGATCAACAAGGTACATTTACCCTAGGCCCTATGATCCTTCATTTTCATAAACATGTATAGATTCTAGAATCCCTTGTTCATGAATACCTAGTCCCTTTCCTTTATTGTTCATGACTCAACACATCGTATTTGTGATGGGATAACATCGTCTTGATACAACTAAGATAATTTGATCTTTCAATATTTTCATTAGTAGGAAAAATTCATCTAACAAAAGATGTTGTGCCAAACTAATAGGATGTGTGGTCCTTCTTGTTCATGATAAGCATGTCATGGATTTTAGGTGAAAGGAGGAGTCTAACCATATAAAATGCATCTTAGATTTCATACTCACTCCAACCTTTTTCAAGGATCTTGAAATGAGATTTAGCAAGTCAACTTTTGGATGTGGATAGAAGGCCACAGGTCTAGGTTGGATGAATACTTTGTAATTTCAAATTTTTAGGCTTGTCAACTTCAAAGGCGATTTTAGTAATGGGACAACAATCATATTTATAACATCATTCCTCCAAAATTTTGTAATACCAAAAAGGTTGAGGATCACTACGAATGGTTACTTCTATGCTCGAATGAGGGAATTGGATGTTTTGATGGACGATAGACCAAACATCTTCTATAGTATGGATCCATGGTTACGCAAAAAGGATATTATATTAGAGATCAAGATCAATGATAAGTACACTAAGGGCATGTAATTATAAAATATATTTTTAATATAAAATGTGTTAAAATAAAAAACTATTTCATTTTTAAAATAATTTAATAATATTGTATGATCCATTAAAATATTATAGTGTGTTTCATTAAAATGAAATATTTATGTGATCGGATTGTTTTCATTAAAAAACATTAATAACATATTTTATAAAAATATTAATATATAATTTAAAGATGATAAATTTATTAATATATCATAATGAATCTTATATAAAAACTATTAAACAAGTTCATCTAAATACTATTCTAAATATTTTTAAATAGGAATTTACAATCACCATACATTATGGTATTGAATCATGATATAAATTGCAAAGAGCTTTCTTGAAAATCTTAATAAACACAAAATATGCTTCAAAATTAATAGTTTTATATAGAGCACAATTATTTAATATTACTGTGATAATTTTATTTTATTCAAACTCTTAACATAGTTTTTGTGTGTATATTCAAAAACTTCAATGAAAATAATAAATAATTAATAATTAAGAGACATAACTATTATTTATTTATATTTACCAGCCATCCAATAACACTGTTATTTACTTTTGCTATAATTAAATTTATATAAAAAAATATTACAATTTCATCTAAATAATATTTACCAACCATCCAAGAAATGCGAGGGCAGAAGTACGAGCCCCTTTGTTGCTGCTCTTTAATGGATTGGGCGGCAGATGCAAATTCAAAATTATATTTCAAACATAACCGTAGCAGTTCAGTTACCTTGGAGGCTTGGACAGTCAAAAGGAACACAACAGAAAACGGAATGGAAACGGAAAGTTGAGAGGGCCCACAAGCGCCACCTAGGCGGTCAAAGCTTAGTGTGTGATCGTTAAGCCCGGCCATCAACCATGAAAAATTTAATGCCTTATCACACTGATGTGATTCATAAGAAATTAGTTTTTAAAAAAAAAATCTATCTTAGCAGAATGTAGAGACTATATCTTTATATATATAAACACTGTATTTAATAAACCAAGGAAAAATAATGATCTTCCACATCCAATGGATAAATTCCCAAACGGTTGATATAAATAGATGAGGAAATGAAGACATATTACCCAAACCTTTATTCTTATATACTTTGGCATTCAAGCCCTAAATCTTAATCAAGATCCTTGAAAATTCTCGCGAGGGCTTACATTAAATTTCTACGCAACAATATCATTTCTACAAAACCTTGTTTCATACACTGGAGTCTTCCATCGCTTTTGGACCAACTGTTAAGGATTGCCTCAAAATCGCAGATTAAATATGGAATGATTTTTAATCATTCGTCATTCTCCAAGTTTTGCTCTTTCATCGACTACTCGGTTTCACTCGGTAGGCTAAAATGATTCAAGCCAATATTCATTATTACTGGCTTTTTCATTCACACATCCTGCAACAACCTAATGATTTCCCATGCACGCACAAAATAGTCAAGATTTGCACAAGCATTTTGACGTAGATGCCTTTTCACCCTTGGCTCAAACTTGTGCCATATTTCAATGCCATGCTTCCTATCCCTGTGCACAACTAATTTATATCAAATGTGAAGAAAAACCCTTTCTTATTGCTGGCTCTAATACCATATGAAGGCGAATGTACTGATTAATTAATATTTAAAATTACATCTGCATTTATAGAAAGGAGGAAGCAGAGCGGTTGAATGAGACAGTTAAGTAACTGTATACAGCCAGTTACAATGCAATACACCAACACACACTACAATATTATGTGTGGTACATATCATCCTCAACCCACTATCATCGATGTCACATTAACTAACATGGATAGTGAGGGGTAGGATGCCCTACTAAACTTAGACACATATTATGTGGGGGCAATTGCAAGTTTTATTAGATAATGGATATAATTAGGGATTGGTCCAATTTTTTTCATATGATACACCCGGAGGAAAATATATAGCTCAAAGCGGTCATCCCATTAATATTGTGTCCAACTTTTGGCCAAGTTGGATATTAATATTGTTATTTTTACAAAATTTCACTTTATGAAATCTATAGCAACTAAACCATCAATAATTTGGAGATGATGTAAACTAGTGACTTGTTAGGATTTGTGTGTAGATTCTAAATATATATTTTTTTAAAAAGAAATAAATTGGTTTTTTTTTATGTAACTTTTAATATCTTATTTTTTATAGTAAACATCTTTAGGAAGTTACATTTATGTCATCACACATAAATTTTTTTATTGAAAAGATAAAACTATAATTTTAAAATATAGATTTTTAATATCAATATCTAGTACATGGATATTTTTTCATAAAGTTTTTATTACATAGTTTTTCTTAATTAATTTTTGAAGTCAAAGTAATTATAATTAGGACATAGGTGTATGTTATTACACATAACTTTTTTGTATATACTAATTTTTTTTTTATTTTTTTTTTATGAAACGAGAACATTAATACCTAGTACACACATATAAGACCTACATACTTACAAAACACAATTTCTAAATGACTTTATTTCATCCCTCAAAAGGCAAAGACAAATTGTTTTCTTCCCAAATTTTTGGTAGGTGTGATAGAGACTCCATTGTGTGTACGTTTAAAGACTAGATGGGTACTATCCAAGGGGGTATGTTTTTCTAGTTCAAATTTAAGTGGAAGAGTTATCAAACCTATTATGAGGCGAGCAAAACCATCATGAGTTTTTAGCCATTCTAAATTGATTGTTCATAATAATCTTTATAAAACTCATGCACATATATGAATTCTTCATTGATCACATTCTCTAAAGGCATAGGATGAATAAGTATCCCCGGTGTCAGTATGTCATTAATAAAGGTCATGATATAGATAGGACCATTGGGTGCATGTATAGATGCATCCATATATGTAAAAGCAATATTAGGTAAAAAAGTGGTTTGTCCCTTATGAGGTTAAACTTCTATTACATTAACAATAATATTTATATCATCATCATTATGATGTATCTAATCACTACCTTGCACAAAGTTAGATGTATGATTTGGCATTGGATTCGTAAAGATTTTTAAATTCTGATTTGGTAGAGTTGGGGACTTGTTCCCTTTATCATTAACATTGGCCAATTGGATGTGATTAGAATCAATGAGGTCTTGCACTTGATGTTTAAGATGCATACATCATTCTCTATTGTGTCCAAGTGTATGATGGTATTGACAAGATGCATTTAAATTAAATTTCAAAGGTACAGGTTTATATGTATCCATTGGTGCTTAACAACTATAACACAATCAAATGAAGAGAGTCAGGAAATTTGTTAAATTTTGTGTCACTTAATCTAAATTAATAAGGAGTTGTACCTATAGGAGCTACCTATAGCTCAATGTTATTAGCAGCTTGCAGAGTTTCTATCTTGATAAAGATCTTGTTTTGCTTATTGAATTATTGATAATTGTTCTGGGGTACAAACTTGGATTTGTTAGTATCAGTTTATGAAGGTGTGATACACAAGTGTTGAAAGGATGGATACTTCATCAATAATATCTTGTCTCCAATGTTAGGTTGCAAATTTCCTATAAAAACCCATTCAATGTCAGCTTCAGGAAGACTATAGGACATTTGGGAGTAAAGAACTTGGTATCATCCTATAAAGTCTATTATCTTTTCATTATATCCTTGTTTACAATGTACTAAGTTAGTTAATGTTACTTGAGGACCAATGCTTGCTTGAAAATTTTTGAGAAATGCACTGACAAGTTCAGTTAATGAGTTTATTGAGTTATTTGGCAATGAGAAAAACCATCCCAATGCCATGTCTTTTAACAATCCAGGAAATAACTTAGCTAGGATCTTGTATTAAAAAAATGAAGTCACTACACAATGTGATAAAAGCTAATACATGGTTGTTAGGATCTCCCTTATCATTGTACTTCTCAAATCATGGTATTTCCATTTTTTGGGGTATAGGTGTTTTAAGGATAGCAATTGACAATGGGTTTCTTGTGAGCTACAACAAAGGTTCACCATTTTGATTTTAATTCAATGTTGAAATTTGTTGTTGGAGTGAAGTCAAAATTTTCAAAAGTTGATTTATAAATAGATCACTAGTTGACATATTGTGAGAGTTTTTTTAATATGGTGATGTTGTGTAAGTGTTGGTGTAAACCACCAATCCCAGGATCACAACCTGCCAAAAAGATCTTCACAAAAATGAGAGAAGCAAACATAGCTATTTCACCAAAGAAAAATATATTGAGATGAGATAAATTACATAATGTACAATGGTGTCTTATAAAGGCATGAAAATAGTGATGGGTGAGAAAACTCCCCAACAAGAGAGAAAACCACCTGAATTAATAAATGCATTATTATGCCTAAGTAAACTTAAGAATGGTAAATCTTATTTATGCTAACAATAAGTGACTAGAAGGCTATTATGTTGCACTTTTGCAATAGTTGATGAATATGGAGGTGTTATAGGTGAGGTGAAAAAACTAAAAGGATTCCCCACAGGAAGCCCTAAGCTCAAAGTTAGGTCATTCATGTATTGTATGATCAATGCTATTGTTTAATAGAAAAAGGAGGGTTTACCACCATAAGATGATAAACCACTAATTTCTTTTTCTTGTTACAACATTCAATTATGAGAGCCAAAACACACAAATAATAATCTGAAACTAATCCTAACTGTTATAGAAACTATGAGGGGAGTTTTGAGAGCTTGAAATGATGTGTACCTTATAGAAAACTTGCTTTTTCAGGCCATAGAGGACTCATTTTCCTTTAGTGGTGAATGGGTCCCTTTGAGGGTTCCATAAACTAACTTTTGGGTTTGATTACTCTTAGCCTACACTCCTAGATCCTAGGTTTTCACTGCTTCAAGCCCTACTTAGGACTCATTCACCTTTAGTGGCAAATGGGTCCTTCTATGTTTTCAGAAAACTAACTTTTGGGTTATGTTCCTTAATGTCAACGCTTCTAGATCCCCGGTTATTAGCTCCCGAAAGTTTGAAATAATTTTTTAGCCTTGTTTCTTTGTTCTTGCACTATAAATGACAATCTTGCAACTTGACAAATTTTTCAATTTTGCTCCAAATATTGCTCTTCAACCTGAACCTTGCAATCACATAGGCATGAGGAGAATTTTTTTTTTGTTAGGGGAAAGGGGTTTTCCTCGGTCAAACCCCTTTTATGTAATAAAACCAATTGATGAAATAATGAAATTGAAACACATAACATGAAATATGCAATTGATGATACCTTGGATGTTGTCTTGGATTACAAATCTGGAAACTAACATGAAGTGGCCATGCAGATGTAGATCTTGATCTTAAATTGATATGAGACAATGCTTGAAAGGAGTATCTTCAATGATAAATAAACAATCTTAGCTCAACAATATGCATGAATGCATAAAACCCTTGACATGATGAAATGATCTTAAATTGCTGCAATAAACTCTTGAAATATGCCTTGAAATACCTTGAAAATTCTCTTGTAATTCTCTAACGCTTGTAAACCTAAATGATTGGAGACTTAGAATGAATTGCCAAGATAAACGATGGGAATTAATCCCTTGTTTATACTAAATTGAGAGATTCACCCTGAAATTCAAATAATTCAAGTCAACATTAGATCTAGGTATTAAAATTATAAGGATTCTACCTAAAAGGGTGCCCTACTCAAGGAGGACCCACTCACCACTAAAGGTGAATGGGTCTTGGCACAATTTCTAAGACCAAGCTTCGGGGAGGTAAAATAACATCAAAAACCCACCTTAAAATGTAAAGAAAAGTGTGTCCTATATTCAGAGGATGACCTTTTGCTAGTAAAGGTTAATGGGTTCTGGCAACATTTTTCAAGACATCAAGTTTTCCAAATTAAATGTCATACAATATCGTTATTGGGTTTCATGATAGATCCTTGAAAAGGTGGCTTGAATTTGAATTAAAAGGGTAAATTAAACTCAATTAACCACCATTAATTAAGGGGACCCTGGATAAATGTGAAAGTTTTTTACACCACTTTACAACACCTAAATAAGGTGCAATTTAAATATTTTTTATTAAAAGTGTCCCACTAGGCCTAATTAATTAAGTAAATCCTACAAAAGTGTGAAAGTATGTTACAACACTCTTGTGAAGGATCAATTAAGACATATTCTAATTAAATAAAGGTACTAGAATGATATGAATGTGTACAAAACATTACAACACTATTCCAAGACACCATTAGTTCAGCTTTAATGTCAATTATCCCAAACCAAGTAAGGGATAAGACTAATTTTTTTGTTACTACATTTTTCCCCCACTTTAGTGAGAGGATGACCCCATGTCAAACTTGCACTAAAGTAGACATTCAAGACACTTAAGTATGCAACAATAACAAAGATACATAATCATACCCTGTCAAAGGTCAAGGATCAAGCACAACCATTCCAATGCGATGCAGATGGGGCTCTTTGTCCATAACATATGTTACTCAATCTAGGGTAGTAGAACCTTAGTCTATCCACTAGGTGAGTTGTCCCAAAATATCTATATGCTCACTCTGAGGTAGTTGTATCTCAATTTTTCCACTAGGTGAGTTATCCCAATGAGATGGTTTAGTGAGAAAGTCATGCCAGTGTGTCAACTGGCTTCTCACCGTATAATGCTAAATTCATACCACGGTGTTGGATTCTCATCATATAAACCATACCAAAGTTATCCTCCTGGTAACTTTAATAAGGCACCACAATGTAATGCTTTTGTAAATGCTTTGTTCATGCCATATTTATAAAAATATTGTTAAAGGGGATTTTTCTTTGTTCATGTAAGGTATCATCTTAGGGAACATTATGCCTAATGTGTCCAAGAGAGGACAAGTTAAATAAATATCACACTCTTGGAGGAAATCAAGCCCAATTACACCACTAAGAAAAGGACGTATCAAAAGAATACATAAAATAACACAATGAAATATGAGTGTCAATGTATTCCCCCACTTTAAAGCGGTTGCTAACATGGTTATTCTGAGAAATTTCTTTAAAGTAGAAGAAATGAGAGCTTATGTGGAAATCCCTATGCCAAATCATATGTTTCCAATAAACTACATCATGAAAAGTGAAGGGTTTCCCCAAAAACTTAGTACATCACATGTGAGCCAATTTAAGGCATGTCGTCCCCATCCCAAGCTTGCTCTTTTATATATAGATGAAATGTGGTCAACAAGCCAAAAGAGAAAACAAGTGACATACGAGGATAAGGATACCTAGCCCCTTACCCCCATTGAGTGCAAGAATAGGGTGAGACAAGAATGGATGATTGATGAGAGGCATGCTAGAGTGAAAATCAATATTGATTAGAGGAATTAGGTGCCCCCATATAAGGGATAGCACCAAAGTCCTTAAGATGCTGGATTTTATTAAACTCAAAGCCTTGTATTCATTAGTAGAGTGATCATGAACTCTATGATATGCACAAAATGAATTCTTCTCATAGTAAAATTTCTTTCATGTTATTGGAGGGAGGGATATCAAATGATCTTGGAGGAGTCTCAACAAGATACTCTCTTGATCAATAGTAGAAGATGTTCCTTTATTTTGTAACAAAGATATCTCTTGCTTAGTAAAAGGTGTCATACCTACACAAGACTCTTTATATTGCGATATTTTTTACTCTCCTCTACAGGAGGGTGTAAAATCTATCAAATTTGAATCATTAGTCATTTGCATGATGACATTGAAATTAACAATAGATTTATTTTTTTGTTTCATTTATTGCAAACGATAACAATTAATTCCACTAGTATTTATCAGTTCAGGATACATTACTATTAAATTTGGCTTAGAGGAATCTTTTGTTAGAGTGTTTATATTAAGTGAATGCTTGTTTGATGGGTTGATTTCTATCGAAGTGAAATAGCCAAGGCCACGAGTTGTTTCTTATGTGTTAGGCTCTACAAGGACACATATACCTTGCTCTCTAGAACCATATCCTTTTCCACTATATCCAAGTTGTTTCATAAGTTCATAACCTCTTCCATAAAGCTTTTTCATTTCTTTAGGATTCAAAGGTTGTTGATATTCAACTTAATCAAATTTTGTTGTGTAACTTTTTTGATCTTCTAAAGTAGTTTAGGTGGATACTTTTGAATATTGTGTTGAATCTTATGTTGACATTACCACTTTTTCTTTTCCCTTTTCATACTCTTTGTTTATGATCTTGTATTCTCCCATGAATGTTGGTGTGAAATATAAGGAACCCCAATCGTCTTCCAATAGCTTAGTGACTTCTTGTGGTGTATAGGATTCTAATGTTTCGAAAGGATTTTGTTCAACTCTTTCAGTGCCATCAAGCAACTTTCATGTTCGAGGTCAGATTTTAGTGTGTATAATTTGTTGATATAGGCATACTTCATAACACGGTGAAAAGTAGAAGGCACACCATTCATCTCATGAATATTTGGTCTTCCTAAGAGGAGGTTATAAGAAAGATCCTTAGGCATAATGTGGACTAGAGTTTGTAATGTTACTTCCTTAACACTGATAGGTAATATAATGACTTTGAGTGGTTGTTTTCCTATGTTATCAAATCCATGAATAGATAAAGAATCAGGTTTAATACCGTCGTTACTCATTTGAAGTCTTTTCAAAAGGCTCACACTACACACATTTAGGGCTGAACCATTTTCAACAAGATTTCATTTATCATAATTTGACCAATGTTGACTATTATGTTGAAAACTTTATACTTCTTATGGATTTCCAAGGGAGGTAACTCATCTTGATGGAAGGTAATGGCCAAGTTTTCTAGAGTCATGGCTTGAATTTGGGCTGCCACATCATTTGATTGCACATTAGGAGTGGTAGGGACTTGTTGTAATGCACTTTGAAGAATGTTACAATAATGAGGGGAAGCTTAAATAAGATCCCATAAGGATATCTTAGTAGGATTATTCTTTAGTTGTTCAACAAGATCATACTCCTTTCTACTTTTTAAAGGAAAACAAGGAGGGCCAGGTAAGATAGAGTTAGGCAACGAGAGGGATGTTTGAGTTGTTTTTCTTAGTTGTGGATTGTTCCTAGTGTTATATGTATGAGAAAAAATATTGTGACTCGGTTGCTATGAAACACTATTCTTGGGTGGTTCGAGGATTTAAGCACAGGTTTATTTTGAGTTTGTGGTCATTGTGAGGGTGGGTAAATAATTAGAGGATTCTTAGGATGTCCCACAGGGTATGTAGGAGGTCTGATAGTCAAGGGGGATCTAATGGACACTTTTGCATTCATAACCTTAGTGGTTTTGGTTTGATGTCTTTCTAATGAAGGGGAGTTTAATGCAATTTCATCATATTCACCTAAGGAATTACTATTGTCAATGTTCTCATTTTCTTCCACTATGATCTCTTCCCTAGTAGGATAGTTTTTAGTAGAGTTACAAACTAGATGTTCATTACATTCAATTTTTGGTTCTTCAAAAATAACTTCATCACAAGTAGGGGACTCATCAATAGTTGGATTAGCTTGCTTTTCAATGATGGTATTTTCTTGTTTAGTTTAATGTTTTCCCTAGGGGAAGAGAGACAAATAAGACTTTCATGAAACTTAATGATTCAATCTTCTAGCATCAAAGTATCTTCTTTACCAATAGACATATTAGGAGAACATCCAATTTGATTGTTATGATTGTCCATGATTTCATCCTTATACTTTTGTGTCTTACAATCTATGCTTGTAGGAGATATTTTATCATGCTTGTCAATGATTGCATCCTTTCATTCAAATAGATCTTCCCAAATGGTAGGAGCACTAGGAAAGGTAAAAATGAGATGTTCATGAATTTCAAACTGTGTTTCTTCTAACACTAATCTATTTCCTATATGACTAGGAAGGATAGTGGGAGAAGAACCGATGTGATTATCATGATCATCTACAATTACATCCCTATGTCCTATAATGTCTCCCTAGGATAGGTAGGGGAAGAAAAATAAAGAGGTTTGCCATAGATATTAAATATTTTTTTATCTAACACCAACATATCCTCATCATGTATAACATTATCACAAGAGGCGAAGATGTTGGGAGATATGTTACGTAGGTAGGTTTCAATGGCCTCTTTTTGTATCATGTGATTGTCATGATTACCTATTGTTATGTCCTCTTGTTTAGTAATGTCTTGCCTAATAGGAGGGGTAAGGTGAGAGAAACAACTAGGGTTCTCAAAACTCTCATTGATTCGTTCCTCTAACACCAAAATATCTTCTTCACAACTAGCAAAGATATTAGGAGAAGAACAAATATGATTGTTATGATTACCCAAGGTTGTATTCTCTTTCACTAAAGAATTTTTATGAGTGTGAGGGATAGACTTATGTTTAGAAAGGTAGGATACTAACATTGTTTGACCAAAAAATGAAAAGTACCTCTAACAAATTGTTTATCCAAAGCTGAAAAGTACTCTTATCCAATGTATGCAAGACTTCAAAAATGCCAACAAGGTGTATCCAAAAATGAAAAGAACTTTTATCAAAATCATGTGAATCTTTATGAATGTATGCATTGTGTATGCAAAAGTGAAACGTACTTTTCTCCAACTTATGCAAATTTTCATGAGTATAAACATTGTTTATGCAAGAATGCCAAATTTCATAAATCTAAACATTTTTTAGATCTGATGATTTTTTCTATTGAAATGATTTCAAAAATGGCTACCCTAAATTGATGTTTTTGGTCACCTAGATACATAAAACAAAATTTCCTAAAACTTCTTAGACTAACACTTTGGGTTACCAGCAAGCTTAGGAAGTACAAAAATAAGGTTTTCAATGTTGTACAAGGCAATTTTAGGCCTAATAAGGGACTCGTTCACCTTTACTGGTGAATGGGTCTTGGATAAGGATTTTTCAAATATTTTTTCTAATTTCTGAGTGATTTTTACCAATTTTTGAAAAGGGACTCATTCACCTGTGGGTCCTAAATCAGGGTTTTAAAAAGGTGAAAACTATAATTTTTAAGTTGTTTTATGTGTTTTTCATTCCCAATTTCAAACTATAACTTTTATGACATAAATTTACAGAATTTGATGACTTAATGCAAGTGAAATGAAGGATAAATGATGGCCTATATAACACCTTTTGAGATGCAATTTTGTTTTGATTTTCAAATGCAAATTTATATGATCTAAATGATATTCAAAGTGAATGATTTGTTTTGTATTTTTCAGATTTAAGAAATGAAAAATAATGCAATTTTGAATCCTAAATGAGATGCAAGATTACAATGAAAAACAAGAAACCCTAAATGAGATCTTTAATTCAATGCAAATTTAAATGCAAATGAATACAACATCTAACCTAGGATGCAATGAAAGACTCCAAAATCATTAAATTGCAATATTTAATGAGTCGAGTTCACCAAAATGTTTAATAGAAATACTAGGGTTTACCACTATAAGATGATAAACCACTAACTTCTTTTTCTTATTAAAACATTCAACTATGAGGGCCAAAACATGCAAATAACAATAAAAAACTAATCCTAACTATTATAGCAACTATGAGGGGAGTTTTGAGAGTTTGAAATGATGTGTACTTGTAAAAAACTTGTTTTCTTAGGCTACAGAGGACTCATGCACCTTTAGTGGTGAATGGGTCCCTCTGAGGGATCAGGAAACTTGCTTGTGGGTTTGATTCCTCTCAGTGTACACTCCCATATCCTAGGTTTTCATTGCTTCAAGCCCTACTTAGAAGTCATTCACCTTTAGTGGCGAATGGGTCCTTGTAGGGTTTCAAAAAACTAACTTTTGGGTTCTATTCCTTGATGTTTGCACTTCTAGATCCCTAATTATCAACTCATGAAAGTTTGAAATAAATTTTGTAGCCTCCTTTGTTTGTTCTTGCACTATAAATGACAATCTTGCAACTTGAAAACTTTTGCAATTTTTCTCCAAATCTTGCCCTGTAACCTAAAACCTACAATCACACATGCAAGAGGAGAAAAATGTTTTTTGTTAAGGGATATGGGTTTTCCTTGGTCAAACCCCTTTTAGGTAATTAAACCAATTGATGAAATAATGAAATTGAAACATGAAACATGAAATATGAAATTGATGATACGTTGGATGTTGTCTTGGATTACAAATCTGCAACTAACATGAAGTGGCCATAAATAATGTAGATCTTGATCTCAAATGGATATGAGACAATGCTTGCAAGGAAGATATTCAATACTACATCAATAATCTTAGCTCAACAATATGCATGAGTTCATAAAACCCTTGACATGATGAAATGATCTTGAATTGCTGCAATAAACTCTTGAAATTTGCCTTGAAATGCTTTGAAAATGATCTTGTAATGCTCTAATTCTTGTAAAATTGAATTGTTGGAGACATAGAATGAATTTCCAGGAGAAACAATGTGAATTAACCCCTTATTTATACTAAATTGAGAGATGGACCCCAAAATTCAAAGAATTTAAGTCAACCTCAAATATGGGTATTAAAATTATAAGGATTTGACCACAATTAAATTCAAAAATGGTTTTCCTACTCAAGGAGGACCCATTCGCCACTAAAGGAAAATGTTTCCTAGCACAATTTCTAGGACCAAGCTTTGGGGAGGTGAAATAAGATAAAAAACCCACCTAAAAAATGTAAAGAAAGGGGTGTCTTATGTGGAGAGGACACCCTGCGCTAGTAAAGGTGAATGGGTCCTGGTAGTATTTTTCAAAACATCATATTTTCTAAATTAAATGTCATATAATATCATTATTGGGTTTTGGGATAGTTCCTTGAAAAGGGGGGCTTGAGTTTGAAAAAGGGTCAATTAAACTCAATTAACCACCATTAATTAAGGGGACCCCAGATAAATGTGAAAGTGTGCTATAAAAATTTACGACACCTAAATAATGTACAAGTTAAATATATTTTATTAAAAGTGGCCCAGTAGGCTTAACTAAATAAATAAATCCTAGAAAATTTTAAAAGTGTGTTACAACACTTTACAACACTCTTGAAAAGAATCAATTAGGACATATTTTAATCAAATAAAGGTCTTAGAATGATGTGAATGTGTACAACACATTACAACACTATTCCTAGACACCATTAATTCAGCTTTAATGTCAATTAGATCCCAAACCAAGTAAGGGAAAAGGATACCTTTTTCGTTACTACACCTACTATGGTTGGTGTAAATGTGCAAATAAAAGGTATAGTTGTGGGAAAGTAAACTTGTTTTCCTCCTTGGTTTTGAGAATTTTTAAAATGCTTGAGAACAACTAGCTATCTTAGGGATATTGGAATCAAATATGTGAGGTAGAATATGAAAAAATTATATTCCTTAAGTATCATTTATCAACTTTGTAAGGTTAGTCACAATATGAACCATTTTCCTTCTAAAGATTTGGTGCTTAAATACTCTTGAAAACCTTCTAAATATTTATCTATTTTTTAAAAATTTCTTATCAAGAACATGATCAATAGTGGTCTTTAAGTCCACACAAATGTTGTATTGTGAGGTGGTCATGGGTAATATGTGGTTAGGAATAGAATCCAATATGAATTTTCTTCGAGCCATACCTTGTGGTAAAGAGTTAGAGGACTAAAGCTCCATAATGGATGTAGTGACAACATGGGATACCATAAGTCTAAAACTTCATCTCACAGGGATAGTAGTAGTAGGACTGCAGGTTGTGAAGCTCATATGAATTTCACAATGCCTGAGTAATCCAACTATTCAAAGAAAGGTTCATGACAACCATAGTAGATGCAACAAAATGTAAAAATAGAAAGCATAAACATTAAAAAAAGTAGTGAAAGAAATTTTTGGTTAAAATTTAAGCTAAATTTAGCTGGTCCAAGCTACAAGGATGCCCTAGACTATCAATGTATTTTATTAAAAATAAATTTTAGGTGTGTTCTATAATTCTTAAGTGTTTTTTACTGTGACTATGTGGGTTTGGTAGGAAATAAATCTCCAAAATTTGACCAATTTATGAATTTTGAGATGTAGAATGCAAGTGTGCAAGAAATTTTCAAAATTTTCCAAACATAAATGCAATGTAAAATGTAATTTTCAGATTGTAAGATTTAGACATTTTCTAATTCTAACTTGTGAAATCACAAAATAAAAATTTTGATGTCTTTTTTCAATAATAACAATACACTTTCCCACATTTCCCACTGTAGTGTAGCAAAATGCATACCCTGGGATTTTCATAGTTTTTAAGGCCTACCTTGCTTTATTTATTCCTATTTATGTCCTAATTGGTTATATTTTTCATCCACAAGCCCAATGAACTATATCTTTTTATGGCTAATTCTGACATACTTCAAAGGGTAAATGATAATTTAATGATTTTGTCTGAGTGTCCCTAATTTTTTGGGTCAAGACTAAGATGCCACCTAGGGTGTCTTTGTCCACAAAAGGTCTTGGGACCCTAATTTTGAAAGCACCTAAATAGGTCCCTTTTTGGAGTCTATGCCACAAGTTTCAACCCTTGGGACTAAGATGCCACCTAGGGTGTCTTAGTCCTCCTTGAGGTATTTTCAAGATTTAATTTTAAATTCTGGTAGGATTTAGCCTCCTTTAATTAATGAATCCATATTTTGGCTTGTTGTGGTGTAATTTTGGGATATTGAGCATGAATAAGCATAAATACAAGGTTCTTTCATTCATTTTAACATCAATTATTTTGTGAGAGAATTCCTAATAGCAAGTTGGAGTCTACAAGAGAATTCAAGAGAAAGTCATCAAGCATTTGAATCCATCATCAAGATTCAAGCATCATGTCAAGGGTTTAACACATCCATTCATGTTGTTGATCCAAGATTGTTGATGTAGCATTGAAGATCTATTTGCAACCATTGTTCACATCATATCCAAGGATCCAAGATCTAAACTCTTCATGGACACTACATGGTAGATTGCAAATTTTCTTCACAAGACATCATCTAAGGTGATATCATTTACATATTTTGTATTTCATGTTTTATTTCATTCATTTCATCATTCACTAACAATCAACAAGTTTTTCTTATCTTGCATGTTTGTGATTGCTGATTTAGGTTTAAGAATTGAAGATCATTTGAAGTGAAAAGTTGAAAAGTTCCAAAGTTGCATTGTAAAGTTGTCATCTTCATAGAAACTCACCTACAAGCCAAATCTGGAAGTTTTAGAACCTGAGATTTGAAAAGGAAGTGCACACCTTGAGCCTCAGGTTCACTGTCAAACATTTAAGAAATTCAGATCAAGACTAAGATAGTAGTAAGGGTGTCTTAGTACTCCAAGTGGTGTTTTACAAAAATTCTTTCAAATCTAACTATGGCATCGGAAGATTTTGTATCTACCCTGAAAAAGCAGCAATGAGACTAAGACAACAATAAGGGTGTCTTAGTCTTCCATAGCACTTTTTGACAACATCTTTACATTTCTAGAATCCACATTACATTTCCAGACTTCCTAGGTACGTACATCATAATTTTATGTTGCTTAATTTCATCATTTGCATCCTTCATTTAGCTTGCATTACTAGGTTTTTGTAGGTTGAATGTTAAAGTGTCTTCTCCAAGATTTTGCTTGGTGGTGAACCCATTTTAGCTGAAATAACCTTTTCCTAGGTCTTACTTGTTGAGAATCGACTCACCTTTGAGGTTGATAGTCAATCCATTTTGGATTCCTAGGACATCATTGAATGACCTAAGGAGAATAAGAGGGAATTTCCCCCATCTATTTTCTCTACAGTTCACCCACTATATGTAAAATGCCTAGATGAATGTTCTAAATATTTTTAGATTTTATTTTAGAGCTAATATCACCTATTGCAAATTTATAAATGCAAATAAGTTGAAGATCTAAGTTTTGATGGCTGAAATTAACCCTATTTGAACTTTTGGTGCAATATGGTATGCAATTTTTTTTCAATGCTTTTTCATGAGATGATGGGTGCCTAAATGATGAATGCAACAAAAGTTATGCTTAAACTCATATCCAGGATGATATGCTTCATATTTTAGAAGGTGTATTCAATGCAAAGTTAGTTATATTCACCAAAATGTTATGTTAGAAAAGGGTATCCTAAGTCTAATGAATAGATCACTACAATCACCCTTTTGCAAAAATATATGTTGAGATAATCTAGACCACAAGAATATGGATTGAATAACAACCTAGAAGGTGAACCAATCAAGCTTGGATCTAGATTCTCTTTGTTGGAGGTGGTTGAGCTGATGGAATGAAAATTTAATGCAGTGATGTAACTAAAAAAAAATGCACAAGTAGCATTCTAAGATGAATTATGATAGACTAAAAATGCATAGAAAATTTTAATTTCAAGAAAGTCAAAAGGTAGACATTGATGCACCTATGATTTGAATTTGAGATGATTTTGGGTGATCTAGTACACAAGGATTCCCTAGAATAGGGATCTTAAAACAAAAAATAACTTCACCAACCACAAGTCCCTAGTCTATAGCTTCTTCCTTCTGGGTCCCATTGTTAGATCTTCATCTATTTTTTTTGAAAGAGGAAAAATGGGTTTTATAGGGACCTAAAACCACAAGTTTCCAAAGAAAAGAAAAGATTGTCAAAGACCCCATAAACAAAGAGGTTGTATAGAGGAAAACAAAATGAAAAATACACAACCACAAAAAAAAGGCTAGCAAGGCCACAAAAAAGACCCAAAAAGACCAGACAAAATTCCAGCAATGACTAAACTTGGGACTTTCAAATTTCCGCTGTCTCAAATTCCATGTCGTTCATTTCCTGAATGCCCCTCTTTAAGATCTGGACCATCTGGGTAGTAGGAGACACTTTCCTCTTAAGGTGGGCATAGGTCCTCTTTGATATTCCTTGGTCCTCATTCTTGTTTTTTTCCTTGTCCTCTTCCAGATCAACAACCAACGAGCCTTGTTGTGACTTTTCCAACTTTTCAGACATTGCATTGATGATAATGGCATTGTGCCTTGCCATTCTATAGTTTTGTTCCACAATAGTTTTTATATTGTTTTTTATTTGAACAATTTCAGCTTCCAGAGTCTTATACTTGTCCTCAATGTCATAATCTATTATTCCAGTATTGTTCTTTTTCCACTTTCCTTCCTTATTGGGCTCAAAGCAGACAACTTCAATTCCAGTTCCTCCAACTTTCTTTTTAGAACCCTATTTCTGAGATTAAGATTATTAATTTCTTGATAGGCCTATTCATAACCCTGAAAATATCACCAACGCCACTTCTAGTAGAGGAAAGGATATCTCCAAACTGATCCCGGTCTAAAATGAGGTTAAAATCATCCGGGTTAGGGGAGCTAGGAAATATGGTACCATCATCTTTGAAAGAGGCAGGAGGGGTAGAGACAAAGTTTCTACTAGCTTTAGGGTTCTCAGTTTTTTCCTCCAGAGAGTCCACAGAGTAGGAAACCAACTTATTTGTAGGGGAACCCTTGAGAGAAAGATTCTTTAAAGGAACCAAGTAGCCAGGGTAAATCTCAGGGTTAGCTTTTGCAAGTTGGGGTTTACAAAGTTGGGTTTTCTTACCAGACATGATAGGGGATGGATGGGCTTAAACAATTCTCTCTAGGTTAGGCTTAGAATGATTCTATGAACCACCACTGTCCATATCATAGTCCTCAGACGCCGTGGAGGAAACCAGTTTAGATAAAGCTGACAGGCTTTGAAAATGTTCATAGATTAACCTAATAAGACTAGAATGAAGAATAGGGTATGTCCTAGGATTTTTCTTGTGGTCCTTAAGGCTATTGCTCAATGAACCGAACAGATAATGATGTAGATAAATTCATACCTTATGGCGGAAGTGGTTAATGATAGCAAAATGATGACCATAAAATTTGGTGAATCTCCTGTCCAAGGTAATATACTCCATTATGACACAAAGCACCTTTCTCCAAAGTGCCTTGATGGTGTCGATTTCAAAATAGTTGTTGGAAACTTTGACCAGTTTCATTTTCTCCTTTTCTTTCTTAGGGAATTTGATTACCACCTTGTCTGAAAACCTTCTGTCATGATAAAACTTCATGCCCTCAGTGGAAATTCTAGTCACCTCTCCTATGATTTTCTCATCCAGTTTCACCTTTTTCCCAAAGAGGATTATTTCTCCATTATTCCAGTTTTTCTTAAAGTAGTTAGTAGCCATAGGATCATGCCCATGAATTTTTTCAAGGAATGTAACCAAACCACCTCACTCAACCTATTTCTAGACCTTAGCATTCCTCATGTTCATTTAGTAGCTATTTGTATCGATTCTTTTCCTATCCCCCCATATTTGTATGCACCTCACTACAATCTCTACCAGTGCTGTAAAAACTTATTACAAATTTATGCAGCCATTCCAATGAACCCACAAAGCGTGCCACTTTTTCTTACCAGCTAAGTTATTTGACACAACCCCACCAAATCTCTTGATTTTGATGTACTTAGCTCTTTTCCCTATCATCATTAAAGATACTTGCCTCTTTCCCATGTGTAACATCATAATATAATAAATGGCAGAGCACGAGCACGGGCATGAGCATAGGCACGAGTGGGAAAAGAAGGATTTTGAAAAATCAGGCATTGGAGATGGAGGCAGACCAGGATCTGAGAATTTGTAGGTGGGATCGGTGCTTATTTTGAGTAAGAAGAAAAGTGAGGTTGATTCGGAAGAGGCGAATTCCAAAACCAAAATTCTAGTGGACCCGGGAGGCAAGGATATTTCGGCTGCTAAATTTGTGGGTTCCCCTGACGGTCAAAAAAGTGAAAAATCTAAAGGTGTGGTGGGGACCGCTGGTGAAAATGGAGGCAATCGTAAACCTTGGGCTTCTCTATTTGGGGTTAAACCAAACGGAAAGTAAACCTTCCCTCCAGTGCAAAATATCTCTATCCCTGAGAAAGGTAAGTTTGCAATCGATGTGCCTGATTTGTTAATTGATCATAACATTAATTTAATGGAAAGAACCCTGGTGGGTAAATTTATGGGCCCTAGACCAAATATTGAAGTGGTTAGGGAGTTTGTCAAAAAAAAAAGAATAACTTATGGAAAATTTTCAGTAGCAGTGCTCCCAAAGGGATTTTTTGTGTTTGAATTAACCTGTAGGGAGGATATCTTGGTTGTAAGAAGTGGCGGTCCATGGGTAATAGGGAAATCTTCCCTGGATCTTAAAAAATGGTCTTGAAATTTGGACTTATCAGATTCTATTTTTGAGAATGTCCCAGTGTGGGTCAGACTCCCGGGTCTCCCCCTGGAGTATTGGAATGAAGATGTCTTTTATGGCATTGCAAACTCTTTTGGAGAGCTTCTTTCTATTGACTCTATGATAGTTGCTAGAAAAAAGGTTGGTATTTGCAAGAATATGTGTGGGGGTCTCTCAAAATGTTGACCTTCCTTCATCAGTCAAGATTCTTTCAAAGTTGGGTTCCTGGTCACAGGCTATTGAGTTTGAAACTATTCCTTTTCCTTGCTTCAAATGCAAAAAATATAGGCATTGGGCTAAGAAATGTCCTTTGAATGCCATCAAAGAAAAGGAGAAGCCAGTTGGAACTTCAAAATTTGTATGGAGAAAGAAATTAGAAGGGAAATTCCTAGAGAATAAAGAGTCTAATGTTCATGGTATCTTAAAAGAGGTTGGCTGTGATATGGGGAATAAGTGTGTGGTTCCCTAGGAACCCCAGCGTAAGGAATTTGAGGACACCTTGATAACTAAGGAAAAAGAAGCAAGTGTGGGGCAGGCGATTGGTGAAGAAAAGCAGAGTCAGGATGTAGGTCCTTTATACCAAGAGATGAGCCCAACTAAGAATATTGAAGGGAATATGGACTTGGAGGACATAACTATCTAGGGTCTATCCTTGGAATTGAATATTACTCTTCTGCTCCCTTCCTCTGAAGGTTATTTTCCTTTGGGTGCAGATCCCTCAACGGATCCTATCTCCCCGAAATTGGTATACGACTACTATGATAATCAGGGCCAAGCTACTAAAATTTCTAGTGATTATTCAACCTTTCATTTGAATGGCCTCATGGACACATTAACCTAGGAGCAAAGGCTTCTAGCTGATAAGGAGTGGGAATCTAGTAAAGAAATGGAAAGTCAAGAAGATATTGATAGAGAGGAGGTTTTATCCAAGAAAAAGAAGAAAAAAGATAAACAATGGAATAATCCAAGTTGTATCTCCACTAGGTCAAGAGCCAAGGAAGAATGTGGAGCAACAAACAACTCTCGTGGAAAAAGATCTACTAAATGGACAAGAGAGCATAATAGTTTTCAGGATATTGTGAATGGATTTCAAAAAACTATCCCAAAGTTTCTCCACTCCCCTGGAAAATCATGAAGACCATGTCATGGAATATCATGGGACTTAATAATCTCCATAAGTAGGATGTACTACACAA
The DNA here is from genome assembly GCA_007258455.2 of Sequoia sempervirens. Classification (NCBI taxonomy): domain Eukaryota; kingdom Viridiplantae; phylum Streptophyta; class Pinopsida; order Cupressales; family Cupressaceae; genus Sequoia; species Sequoia sempervirens. Next base: position 437,160,053 of record VDFB02193867.1, read on the forward strand.
TTTTTTTAGAGATCATAAGCCAAATATTCTCCTTATTCAAGAAACTAAAGTGTTGAAGAAAAAAGTGGGAAAGATGAAACTATTTCAGTATTGTAGTATACATGGCAATAACTCAAATGGTGCTTCAGGAGGTATTGCCACTTTCTTGAATAGTCACATAATCAAAGGGGATCCGATTTTGGAAGGCTTGAAGCACATTTCTACTAGATTCACCCACATTAGGGACAATTTCAGTTGGATTCAATCAAATATCTATGCTCCCAATGGAAAAGGTACCAGAAAATATTTATGGTTGGAGCTGGCCGCTTTCTGAATTATTTTTGATAGTGATTCTTAGGTTGTCATGGGATACTTTAATACCCCCTTACTAAATGAAGAAAAAATTGGAGGATCCCAGATCAATGTGGAAAGTAAGGAGGATCTTTAGAACTTTATCAATAATCAGGCGTTGATTGATTTGGATTTGTAGGGTGCTTCCTATACCTAGTCGAATCACATAAATGGTATGGATTTGATCCAGGTTAGATTAGATAGAACTTTAATTTCTGACCAATGGTTCTTAAACTATTATTTTTCTCTTAAATCCCTTTCAAGGATTAGATCTGACCACTTTCCCATAAGTTTTGTAGCGGATCCTTTAAAGATAAAGAAAAATATCCCTTTCAGAGTAGAAAAAATGTGGCTTTCCCATCCTCTTTTTAAAGAGGAAATTAGGAAATGGTGGAACATTAATATCTTTGGGAAAACTATGTTTAGAGTTGCCAAGAAACTTAGGGAAGTTAAATTAAATTTTAAAAAATGGAAAAAAGAGTCTTTTAGTAACATTTTTAGGATTAAAACTAATCTTCAGATGGAGTTGGGGGAGATCCAAAATAAAATCCAGAAGCAAGGATATTTGAATGATATTAAGGAAAAAAAGAGCGAGCTCCTTATTAAGATGTACAACATCATTTCTAAAGAAGAGAAGTTCTGGAGACAAAGATCTAGAGCTTTATGGTTATCTACAGGTGACAATAACACTAGGTACTTTCACTTGTCGGCCTCAAAACACAAGGCATTTAACAGAATCTCTCTTATTGAAGCTGATGGTAACTAGTATGAGGAGGAGGAGGAGGACATTAGAAGGAAATTTGTTAGTTTCTTCAAAAATATTCTTTTTGTGAATGAGGAAACTAATCAAAATGATTAGGATCATTTGATAGAGGTTATACCTAATGTGATTAATCAGGAAGATAACTCTAAGCTGACTGCTATTCCCTCTAGTGACGAAGTTAGGAAGGCTATCTTTTCCTTTGAAAGGAGTAAAGCTCCAGGTCCTGATGGGTTTCCTATGTTCTTCTTTCAATGGTTTAGGGAGATTGTTAGAAAGGATGCAGTGAATGTTGTTAGAGAATTTTTTGGGTCCAAAAGTCTCCTAAAAGAGTTAAATGCTACTTTTCTGGTACTTATTCCTAAGAAGCCTGGAGTGGTGGAATTTGATGATTTTAGACCTATCAGCCTTTGTAACTCTATCTACAAAATTATCTCCAAGGTTATGACTTCCATATTTTTAATTCTATTGCCAACTCTGATTTCACCTCAATAAAATGGATTTGTCCCTAACAGATAGATCCTTGATTCAATAGTCACAGTACATGAGAATATCCATTCCCTCATTGAGTCAAAGACTGAAGGTTTCCTCTTAAATCTTGATATATCGAAAGCCTATGATATAGTTGACTAGAAATTCTTGTTTAAAATTTTAAAGGCATTTGGGTTCAGCAACAGGGTTCTTGAGTTGGTGGAGCAGCTTGTGTCTACAAATTAAATCTCTGTTATGGTTAATGGATCTCCCTCAATTTTCTTTCAAAGCTCCAGAGGTCTAAGACAGGGAGATCCTATTTCTCCTATTTTATTTACTATTATGGCAGAAAGTCTTGGAAGAAATTTGAAAAGGGTAATAGATCAAAGATCCCTTGTTGGTCTTAAATCGTCTTCTAGCAATTTGATTTGTTCTCATCAACATTACTTTGATGATACCATACTCTTGGAAAAATCTATTGTTTTAGAGGGAAAGACTTCGAAAAATCTGCTGGATGCGTATGGGAGGGCATTTGGCCAGCTGATTAAAAAATAAAAAAGCTCTCTCTTCTTCTTTAATACTCCTGAACATAGACAAAATAAAATTGCTAGAATCCTAGGTTGCTGGGTGGAGTCTTTTCTTGCCACCTATCTAGGTTTACCTTTAAGCCTTAAACCCTTGGAGTCCCTTTGGATTTCATTGGTTGAGAGGTTTAGCAAGAAGCTTGCTGGATGGAAAGGAACTCTTCTAAGTCAGGCCGATAAATTACAACTCCTCAAAGCTCTTCTTCAAAATCTTCTGATTTATGCATTAAGCCTTTTTAAAATCCCTTCGAAGTTTGCGGATGCTATTGAAAAGATTCAAAAAATATTTCTTTGGTCAGGTGTTGAAGAAAGAAAAAGGTTTCCTTTAATAGGGTGGGATATGGTGTGCAGACCTAAAAAGGATGGTGGTTTAGGTCTTAGAAAAATTAGGATGGTTAACAAGACTCTTCTTGCTAAACAAATTTGGAGACTATTTTCGTCCTTAGGGGAATGGACTAAAATCTTGACAAGCAAAATTTGGAGAATAACACATCTCTTATAATCATGATGGAATCCCATGATCTTCTACCTAGAGGCTTAACCTGTTGGAATAACTTGATTGCTGGTAGAAAAGTGGTTGATATAGGAGTGGGTTGGCAAGTCAAGAGTGGAAACCAAACAAGATTCTGGTATGATAGATGGTTGTTCAAGGAGCCCCTTGCCAAAATTGAACCTTTTTGCGGGTGGGTTGAGATTTGTAAAGCTCTCTTTCGGTTGTATGTTAAAGATTATTGGAAGAATGGAAAATGGGTGGATCTGTGTCTTGTTAGTCAGGTTCTTGCTCCTATTCAATCCTCCCTATTGGTTGTCAGACTTTGCCATGATCAGACGGAAGACTGTCTTGTTTGGAAAGATGAACCCTCAGGAAACTACTCTATTTTGCCAGCTTTTTCTAGGTTGTCTTCTGCCTAGGTTCCCCCCCTTTCTGGTCAAATGCTTAGATCAAACACCTTGTACCTAAATTCAACATCTTCTTATGGATCCTACTTCAAAACAAAGTGATCACGGTTGATAATATCTACAAGCGAGGTTTTCAAATACCAAATAGATGTTATCTCTGCAAGATGGAGGTAGAGTTAGTTTTTCATTTGTTTCTTCATTGTCCATTTGCTGCCTCAATTTTGAAAAAAATTCTCTGTTACTGGCATTTATCTTGGGTGTTCCCCTTGTCAGTTGAAGACTTTTTCATCCAATGGAAAGCTCTCACTCACAACCCAACACTACAGATGTGGGATTTTTCCTTCCCTCATGTCACTTGGGGTCTATGGAAAGAACAAAACAATAGAATTTACAAAGATAAGGAATCTTCAGAGATCATAGTGTTTGATAAAATAATCAAATTAATGAAAGAAAATTTCAATGCAATCCCCCAAAAGGATTGTAATCTTCAGAAAGTGGCTTGTTCTTCCTATTATCTAATGATTGCTAAGGAATGGAAAATTAGTTATGATATTTCTTGTGCTCCTAAACATGCTAAGAAGGACAGGGAGGGTGTCTACTAGAATTTTTTGTCTAACGGTTGGATCAAAGCCGACTTTGATGGGGCGGCTAAAGGAAATCCCAGTGTGGTGGGATGTGGCAGAGTTATAAGGGATTCTTTTGGAAATTTTCTAGGTGCGATTGCTATCCCCTTGGCTCACAAACCAATCACTTGGCTGAGGCTATTAGAGCTTTTCATGTAATAAATTTGGCTCATAGTTTTAATTTTAAAAACCTTTTGCTTGAAGGGGACTCAAAAAATATTATTGAATGTCTTCTAGGTAGGTCCCCTTCCTCGTGGACCATAAAGTCTTGGATTGATGTTGCTATTTCGACCTTAGCTAAGTTTGATAATATAAAGATATCCCATGCCTATAGAGAATCCAATGCGGTGGCAAACATTTTAGTGAATGAAGGGGTTAAAAGTATAGGACAATGCACATGGTTAAATATCAGTGATTTAGGTGTTGATGTCTAAGCCTTATTGAACTATGATGCGTCACATGGGAAAGATGTGTGTCACCTCAATCATAATGATAAAACAAGGTTAGTACATCACTATCATTAGATTGCATGGGGTCGAGCTAATTAGCTTGTCTTGTAAGCTTGCTCGGCATGCTTTGTGGGCTCACAGGTTTGGCGGGACTATTTCGAACCAATATTTTGTCTCTGTCTGCATTACTGTGCTTTCTAAAATGGGAGGAGAAATAAAAATAGTTGAGCCAGACATCTTCAAGATGCACACAAGAAACACTAAAGCGTGGAACAAAGTTAAAAGTGGGGGTTTACTCCCTTTTTCTGGAGAAACTCCATGGGTCTAATTAGGAAGTAACATAGCTTTTTTAGAAGAATTGGGACAATGGGGAAAAAACCCTTTTTGGCAAGAAAGTTAAGCTTGATGAAAAACTCATTGCTAAAGTGACTGGAATGTCCACTAAAGGACACAAATTTTTTCGGAAAAGGAATTTCTCTGATGAAGTGGTGGTAAGATTTCCAAAGAAAGACAAGGAAAAATTGATACTTGTGAAAGTTTCCAAAAGCATTTTGGGTGTGCAGAAGTTGAGTCCACGAACGCGGGAAGTTTTGCCTTAGCCAAAAATTGAAATCGACATGGAAGAAACGGATCCCGATTTGGGACCGATTTAAAGTGGGATCCCGTTAGGTTCGGGATCTGAAACCAAACGGGATCCCGTTACGGTTCGGGATCCCGCCGGCGACCAAACGGATCCCGCTTTTAAAAATCGGGATCCCGTTTCCCGTCGGACTCCCAACCAACGAGGACGGAACGGGATCCCGATTTTTAATAAACGGGATCCCGATTTGAAAAATACGGGATCCCGATTTATAGAGAACGGGATCCCGAGTTATATAAATCGGGATCCCGTTTTATAGTGTTATTTATTTTTTTTAAAAAAACAGCAGTTTTCACTGCTGCGAACGGGACCCCGAATTGCTTGGCGACAGCGACATCAACATCAGCTACAGGTACGCCACTTCTTCACTTTTTTTTAGTTTGAATTGAAATTTTAAAAGAAATACGTTAATTTACATGTTTTTTTTTCAATTTATGTCACGTTTTAATGCTTTTTTTAATTGTTATATTAGAATTCAATAGTTGCAAATTAGATGAAAACTTTCAATGAAATTTAAACGTTTTTTAATAAAATTGAGAAAAAAAACATTGAATTGTGTGTTAGAAACAAATTTTAACTTTTAAATCTTAAATTGATCAATTAAACCCAAAAAAATTGATTTTGAAAACCTTAATTGAAACAAAACAAAAAAAATTGCATTTCAAAACCCTAGAGATCGAAATGAAATAAAACATCGCATTTACAAATCCAAATCGAGCTTTTTGAAACCCTAAATTCAAATCAAACGAAAAAAATTGAATTTGAAAACCCTAGTTTGAATTGAAACGAAAAAAAATCATTAAAAACCCTAATTGTTTTAAAACTAAAACCCTAAATTGAATTGGAACAAAAAATTGTTAAAACCCTAAGTTTGGGAACCCTTTAGACTCCTGTAAAATCTAAACCCATAATACTAAAGCATTTGAAATTTATGAACCCTAGACCCTAATCTTTCATTGGACATACCTAAAATTATGTAGGTTCAATATCAAGAATGGGTCTATTTGGTAGATTTATGAAAACTATTTTGAATATCTAGAATGCCATAAAAGTATAATTATAGCAATTCCAATTGGAAACACTTCCAGATACATATATATCCTAGATAATAATCCACCCATCCTCAATCATAATGGATTATTTGCAATTAAGAGAGATTCAATTTAACCATAAAATTACCTATATTTTGATACTATATAGATTTATGTGGAAGGATAGAAATGCATCAATATGCTTTGTGCCATATTTTATGAATATTAATATTTAAGAAAAATCTAGATAAGATTGACCTAAGTAGATGATTTATGTAAGGGCTTTTTAGTGAACAAGTGACACACCATGGAGATAGGGATGGTACTTAAATTCTTATTTATAAATATAGTGTACCCCCTTTAAATTTGTATTTGGTTTTTATAATGAGTTGAAATTATCAATGTGTTACATAAAAGAAATTTGTGCTTAGATATATTTAAATTATATAATAAAGATCTATAGTTATATAAAATAGGGAATCCAACATGAGGAATAAACCTTTAATGTGCCATTGTGTGCATCTAATTTATGCCAATGATTTAGTAAGAGTGATCGTCTAAGAGGATGAAATAAGCCTTGAAAAATTGTAAGATCTAACACTATTTTAATGTAGTTTTATATGTGTGTACATGTCCACTATATTTTTTGAGTTTATGTTAATGTAAGATAAGGAGGATTGGTGGATATATTTGAAATCTAAAGAAAAAACAAAAATGATGTGAATATATAGATATATATTTTTAAAATGATTCTTTAACTTATCTATATTAAACATTGTATATTATCTCTATATTACTATCATGGCTTGATTTTCATTATGTCTACTAAATGTTGCTATATTTATTCATTGTTGTAATTAAATTATAGGGCTCAATGTGTAATCTATTTTACATCAAATTTTATAGTAGACTTATAATCCTAGAATGTTTGTAAATTTAATAGCTAACAAATAACTTGATAGGTGCAACTAAAAACCAAAAAATGTGGTTTGATTTATCTCCATTAGGCTGGAAAGCTAAAAAATCTACTAGGTTTATCCCTATTAGGTTGAAAACCCAAAAGTGTAGCTTAATAAACTTACAAGTGGTGAAAACTCACAAAAGCACTAGAAACTAATATTTGCAAAACTACCCTTGACATATCAAAAAAAGCCAAAGGTCACCATATGTCATACCTATATAGGTTGTATAGTTATATTGGATACCTTATAGTATCTCCTATTGGTTATATATGTTTGAAGATGACATTAGCGACACATCCCTACATTTATATGAGATATATTATTAACATGTCGTGTTACACATATGCTAAGATACTCAAATATGGATAAGGAGAACTAGGGAATATACATTAGAAGAGAAAGATATACTAAGCTATCCAATATTATATTTTTGTACTTAGTGTAGAAGAGAAATTCTAGACCAAGAATGCAAGTGCAAACTCAATACTCTACTTCTAATGAAAGGTAAATAAAATAATGAAAGATTAGAGAAGCATAATATGTTCCATAACATTCTTTTATGGCTCTAAATGTATGTGTTGAAGTTGCTCTTTGGTTCTCTAATGTGATAACATATACATACAAATTTTATCATATGGAAACATTTGGGGATGTCATTATTTTATAGAGTTGAGGGGAAAGGAATGGAGGACTAGGTTTTTTTGGAATCGAGGACTAGAATCATGAGAGAATTTTTGAATTTGAATTTGAGAGGGAAGAGAGAATTAAATGTAGGTGGTTGGGTTGATGGAGGGCTTGTGTTGACTTGATTAGGTAGATGGGAATAATTGAATGCTAATTTGAATTTGGATTGAAGGTCTAAGTTGGAAATGAATGGCTATGATTAGTCTAATTGATTTGATGGCTAGGATAGATTATTAATTTCATTTTAGATTTGATGAAGTGGAAGTAAGTTACATTAGTTTGAGTTTGGATTGGTGATTTGGAATTATTTTAATTTTAAGCTATGGATGTGACATGATTATCCCCTTAATGGTTGATTAAAAGTTAGGATTTGGGGATTTTAGCTAATTAAATAATAAACTCTAAAGTCTAAACCGTAAACCCTAAAGCCATCATTTTTTCTTAGGCTCTTAATGAAATTTGCTTGTTCGAGGCAACTCTGCACCAAATTTCATTACCTTATGCCATGTAATTGTTTCCTAGGATCTTTGGCAAGATGTAGATCCCCTTAAGCTATCCGCATACCTTAAACCCTAAACTCTAAAGTCTAAAACTCCTAAAACCCTAAAGTGCTTCACTATTTTCTTTCTTTAGTTGCTCTTAATGAAATTTGGTTGCCTTCGGCAACTTCACCAAATTTGATTCATTTGAGCCATGCCATTTTCTCCTAGGACCTCACTAGACGTAAATCCCCTTAAGCCATCCTGTCACCCTAAATCGTAATTCAATTTTCTTAAGGGGTTGACAATATGACATTTCTTAAGGGGATTAAAGAAGCTCTTAAAATTTGGTGATCAAAGTTGCCCAAGGCCCAACCAAATTTAACAATAATAAGATCCTGCAAGATTATACAATATCAATTTAGTTAATTGTATTTTCATTCAAATAACATGTGCCTTAGACATATAAATGAGGCTTACATATAATTTTATCATTTGTATTCACTTATTTAAGGCCATTTATATTGAATGGTTTAACTTGGTATAAATTCAAACAATGATCTTAAATAGTTATGAATTTATAAATTTGGTGAACGATGGATATTTTTAGTGACATGAATTTACGATTTTGGTTCTATATGGATATTTTTAGTGACATGGATTTGTGAAGTTGGTGGAATTTATGAACTTATAATGAATAGTATATAATAGTATATATTTAATGACTATCTATTAGATCATGATTTCTCCTGTTGAAAAATTGTGTGTGTGTTAAAAGACATAAAATGAGATTGTGAATGCTCCAAGCTTCATTGTTTAGTATGTGTGCATGTATTAAAAATTTGCATAATAGTTCTTAAATCTCCTGAAATTTTGTATATGTATGTGTATGTATAGTTTAGTTTTATCAGATTTGTGCTCTACGCAAATTATGCATCGTATTTTTATTTTAAATGTACATGTACATACATTTAATTTTAATTTTGTTGACATGCTCTTTGAGTTGAACAATCCTAATGTATATATATGTGCATTTTAACGTAAATATATGAGGAGCTTAATATATATGTTGCTCATCCCATTTCAATTAAATATATGATCTTAATTTTTGTATGCACATGGGTCCTATTTTGTATGATTTTAAATGCAGGTGCACATTATATCAAGCATATATCATGGATGATTTTAACATTGATGATATCATCAATCCACCACCCGAGCCACAGCCAGATCCGCCTCCCTCCCCCCCTCGACCTCCCTCCCCACCTCCACCTCCACCTCCACCTCCACCTCCACCTCCACCTCCACCTCCACCTCCACCTTATATGCCACCTCCAGCACCTATGGCATCTGATGAGGCTCGCTTGAGAGCACGTATAAATGATCAAGTTGCATCCTTACAGACACAAATCAATGCTATGCAGAGTCAAGCATTGATTGCACCACATGTGAGACGTTTTGCATCTATAATGCAAAACGTTGTTGATTCCATCAGGATGATTGATTATGATCTTGATAGGCATCGTCGAGAGAGAGAACAAATGAGAAAATTTTATTCTGATGGTCTCTCTTACAAACAAATATTAGACCTTAAAATAACGAAAGCCCATCTAGCCCCCTACTTTCTTGACCCCGTTACCTGACAACCCATTCCACCCAACAAATCTAGAATATCCATGAGGTGGTGCTAAGGACCCCTGTGATGATTGCACATTCTTGGGATCTATGGTATATGGTGGTTTTGGATAGTCCCCACATGCTAATTGGGAGTGCCCATTGGTATTTTGGAGAAAATTCATGTAGAGTTTGTTTTGGGGCAAAAGCCCAATTATTTTGGATTTTAGATCATTTCTGTGTTGGTATGCATTACAAATGTAGGATAGCGGGCGCTGACCTCGGCAAGTGCATGCACAACCCCGTTGCTGCCCTCAACCCTACCTCAAGACCTCGCATAATCACATCAAGCCTCGCATCAAAATCTAGTTCCCTTAGTACACTCAAGTAGGAGACCTTGATCAAAGACGTATAGCGAAAGTGGGGAGCATAGAGACGGCGATGATGATGGAGGAGTTTCTTTATGGAGCTGGTCCGAGTAATTGGCCCGTATGCCTATTCCATCCCCCATATATGTACCTAGTTGTCATCAAGGTGTTATGGACTCCTGACTGTGCTAAGCACCTAGTCTGTGGACGAGACGTGGTGGTTCATCCGTCGCGACCGGGGCCTCATTTGTAGGAGTTCCTCGTGAGCGTAACATAAATCTCCGGTGACACTACTTAATACAGGTAGCAACATGCATCTAGATGTACCAACCCATTCTTTATAATATTTTTTATGGCTGTATATATATCAAAGAAAAGTGTGCAAATACATCTTTTAACAATCACTTTGGTGCATAGATGATGAATTTCTCTGATGCAAGGGCACCATCCAGACTCACGAAACATATATCGACACCCCGCCATACTTGGCAAACTCCTTATGGGGTATTTTGATTTCATTTTTTTAAATTATATATGAAATCATAAATTATTTAACTTGAGTTTTAAATTTATAATTGAATCACATATATATGTTTCAAATATTCATGTTGGTTTAGGTGACTCAATCGGCATCCACGTCGATTCCTCCCGAGGGATTGTCAAGCACTCCTCCACTATCGAGCGTCATAGATCATGGGTAGGTACATTCATATTTTAAATTTGTTTAAAGTTTACATTAGTGTAGTTACAATTTTATGAGTTTTGAATTCACTAGATATATGAAACGCATGCATGTACACTTGTAAATATTATAAGCATTAAATGTATATGTACATGTATGTCTAGGTTGATACCACAATAAGAATGGGCATTGGGCAAACATTTGATGTTGCAGTTACTCGTGAGGCCACTGATTTCCAGGTTGTTTACAAAACTTTCTAAAAAAATGTGCAAACTTGAATATATATGTATATATTAACCTAATTGAATTGTACATGCTTTAATTTTGATCTTGTAGGACTTTGTTGGTGCAACTTTCAGCCCTAACCCAGACATAGTTACACCACCAGGAGGACATGTAGAGCAGGCCTCAGATGAAATGGTAATTTTATTTTTTTATTATATTTAAAGTGAATTATAAATTTTAAATTGAATATATACATATTAATATGATATTTTCACATATTCTTTTTCTTTTATAGCATGAGACACATCCTGTAGTTGAGCATGTTCAGACAGGTCCTGGAGAAGAGCCTAGTGCACAACCTCAGAATATGGTATGTAATTAAAATATGATAAATTCTGAATTAAATTGAATAAAAAAATAATAATTGTAGAGTTGTACATCTAATTTCGAATTTCTTTGTCTTGTTTATGTAGACTGATTTAGAGAATTTAGAGGTTTCTTCAGGCTCACCAGAGCATCCAGATTTAGAGATGGTGGTAATTTAATTTTATGATCGATTATAAATAAAATTGTCATTAAATTATTTTTTATTGTCTTACATCTAATTTCATCTTTCTCTTATGTACAGAGTGTTTCAGGTCATCCACATAGTCCGCATGGTGTGAAGAGGTCTCTTGATTATAGAGACAGTACATGACCTACAAACATGTGATTTTATGTGTTTTATATTTCTTGTAACTTATCATGTACTCTGTTGGACTTTATTTCATGTGTGCTTAATATATTGGTTTCATACACTTAATATGTTACATAAATTATGGAATTTATTATTGTTTGAAATTTTAATTTACGCATGTACATTTATGCATTTTATGTTCATAATGAAGACATTAATATAGGACATTAATGTGAAATTTACTGAAGACTTCATAATTGTAGAATAATTTTAGGTTTAATCTTCTTTTCAATGAACAAGAAGATATTTTCCTTCTAATGTATTAATTTTAATTTTATGAGAGAAAATTTATGTGGATTTACCTACTTATTTAGTTCTATAAATTGAATTTTACCTCATTGTTGGTGCACTTGGAATTCCTATACCTTCTGAATATCATGGATATCACCATTCTTTGTTATTTTATTCTTTAATTTTTCCTTAACTAAATTGACAAATAAAGTCATTGCTCTAAACTCTTAATCAAATAAAATTCTTTATAGTGAAAAAATCTAACAAGGTATTGATATAATTAGCTAATGTACATATTTATAAAATGACACCATTAGTTTCTCACTAGTAATGGAAAAAAGTGTTCCTACTAAAAATTAAGGAAAGAGGTAATCATTAGAAAAAATATAAATTATGATAACATAAGAATGTGTATATGTAAAACAATTGTAACCATTAGGTGATGAATACGTAGTGTACACACATGATAAATTTTAAAAATGATGAATATGGAGCTCAATCCAAAGGAAAATTAATTTCATCATTGTTTCCCCATTTAGAATATCATGATTGTGTGTAGTGTATAAAAAATGAATAAAAGTCTTGCCTCTATTTGTCAATAACAAGGAAAAAAATAGAATATCACATAAATTATATGATAACATAAGAATGTGTATATGTAAAACAATTATAACCATTAGGTGATGAATACATTAGTGTACACACATGATAAAATTTTAAAAAGTAATGTGAAATGAATATGGGAGGAGGAAGCTCAGGAATCAAAGGAAAATTAATTTCATCATTGTTTTCCCCATTTAGAATATCATGATTGTGTGTTGTGTATGAAAAATGAATAAAAGTCTTGTCTCCATGTGTCAATAACAAGAAAAAAAAAAGAATATCACATAAACTATGTACATAAGAAAGAGAAATATGACCCACAAGAAGGAAATTTTCTCTGTGAATTAAGGTTAGGGTTATAGGATAAAACTTTAAGGTAAGAGTTGGGATTAAGGAGACAACTAGAAGTTAGGGTTAGAGTTTCAATTAGAATTGAATACAACAAGGCTTAGGGATAGGATTAATTTTAGGGCCAGTGGGGAGTTCATCTAACACTAATTTATAAGTTGTCCAAAGCGAAATAATGATGTCTTAGGGTGTCTAGGGGTCATAATAGAACAATTTAATTAAAGGGCGTCTAAAGGGGTCATAATAGAATGTCTTAGGGATGTCAAAGTCATAATGAACATGTTATTTAAGGGGGTGTCTAAAGGGGTCATAATAGAGCGTCTTAAGGGGATGTCTTAAGGGTTAGAATATGTCTTAAGGGGATGTCTAAAGGGGTCATAATAGAATGTGTTAATTAAGGGGATGTCTTACGGGGTCTTAAGGGGATGTCTAAGGGGGTCATAATATAACATGTTAATTAAGGATGTCTAAAAGGGTCATAATAGAATGTCTTAAGGGGATGTCTTAAGGGGTTATAATATGCTTAAGGGATGTCTAAATGGGTCATAATAGAATGTGTTAATTAAGGGGATGTCTTAAGGGGTCTTAAGGGGATGTCTAAAGGGGTCATAATAGAATGTGTTAATTAAGGGGATGTCTTAAGGGGTCTTAAGAGGATGTCTAAAGGGGTCATAATATAACATGTTAATTAAAGGGGATGTCTAAGGGTCATAATAGAACATATTAAGGGGATGTATTAAGAGGTTATAATATGTCTTAAGGGGGATGTCTAAAGGGGGTCATAATAGAATGTGTTAATTAAGAGGGATGTCTAAAGGTCATAATAGAGATGTGGTGAGTGGGGATTATCTTAAGGGGATGTCTAAAGAAGTCATAATAATAGAACATGTTAATTAAGGGATGTCTAAAAGGGTCATAATAGAACGTCTTAAGGGGATGTATTAAGGGGTTATAATATGTCTTAAGGGGATGTCTAAAGGGGTCATAATAGAATGTGTTAATTAAGGGGATGTCTTAAGGGGTCTTAAGGGGATGTCTAAAGGGGTCATAATAGAACATGTTAATTAAGGGGATGTATAAAAGGGTCATAATAGAACAATAATGTATGCATGATATTTAGTGATTATAGAATTAGACATAAAGTTTCAAAGTAGGAAAACATGCACATTTAACAAAAAAAAATATATAGAATATATATTTGATACATAGAAGTACACAGAGTATGTTTAGTTCTGTAAGTATGTACATATATGTCATCTCAAAACAATGTTTACAAAATTTAGATATGCCATCTCAAGAAAATCTCACACTTGTGCCTAGAATATGGTAGGTCTTCACACCACCTGATATATAAAAGGTACAAGCAATATCAATGAAATCATCAAAACATACATATTTTAATTTATATAAAACTATCTATATGTACATAACTCAAGTACCTGCATTTAAAAGTATTCGAGGTTGAATGCAGGCATCCTCTCCTTTTTGTTTTAAAGTATGAGATCAATGCAATGATGGCTTTAGGATACAAAAAATGACAACAAATCAATTTTAACTATTTATGTCCAAGCAATATCAATATGTAATAAAAACAAGTATTTAAATATAGTTTAACTAATAATTACCTATTTTTACCAAGTATTCCATGTTGTCTAGGTTGAATTTGCATAGACTAGATCCTTTTTGTGATTATGCCTTAAGGATATATAAAAGAACAATTTAAATCAATTTCAACTAATAACACACTTGACCAATGTCGAAACATGTATTTAATGTATTTAAAAGGACAAAATAAAACCAAAACTATATTTACCTGTATTTACTTAGTCCATTGTACCATCTGCATCCTCTCTTTTTTGCAATGCATCTATGATTGCCTCATGCTCTTCCATAGAAATTGACCATAGTAATTTTTTTGAAGGTCTTCCGCGATAGCGCTCTAGTTTTATATTTGTTGCCACCACCAAATGTGAATAATGCAAAATCTTTTTATAATGAACAAGGTAGAATCGCGGGGAGTGAATACTTTCTTCTCAAGTATTTTAAGCCAAGTGCCAACAACCACCCAGATCTATTGACTTATGTTCCAAAAACCACCATCAAATAACTTCTCAAATTTACTTAAGGGGATCAAAGACTTGTTCTAAAGAAGAATTGCTTAGGGGATCTAAAACTTGTTATCAAAATTTTGTAGGAGGTGTCTTAAAGAATTTTGCGTGCACCGTTGAATGTCAGCCATCATCATCTTCTCGAGGTGTTAACAACTTATGTTTAGTTTCCACACAACGAGCCAACCAATATTCTATTTGCTCTTCATTCCCCTCAGGTGCAATAACTACATACACATGTCCTGCCAACAAAATTTGATTTAATAACTTGTGCATATCCATATAACTAATTTAGTATTAAAAAATAACTAAATAAAGCAAAATAAAATGAAATAAATTAAATTAAAATTACCTTATTGTACAAGGTCTGAAACATGATCATAATCTTCGGATGCAAACAATTGATCACTTTCTTCAATAGTTATTTCATATTGATTATGTGCTTCTACAGGTGTCAACGATCTTTGCTGCCATTGTTCAACCCATTATGTATTTTCACAAGCTTCCCAATTTCTTGAGATACAAAAATGGAAAAAACAATATGCAAGCTCCTTATCCCAAGAAAGTCCATGTGCTTGTTGTGCAGCACTCCTAAATGAATGCCATTTAGTAGATCCACTAATTGTCTCACAATCAACTCAGATACAATGTTCTCTTCTTACACCAACCAAAAGAATCGATGAACTGTAGAGTAATCACTCGAACCAGGTGCAAATAATCTTCTATTACACCAATCCACAATCTCATGTGCATTTTTAAATTTTATTGAATCCTCGAATTTTAATTGTTCTCTAGCAAGAATTCTTTTGACACGCGCACTAGCTCCATCATGTTCTCCTTTACCATGCCCAGCTTCAAAAAAACTCCATATATGTTGGACATTAAGTTCATAGCCGAACCCTACTTAACCAATAGAACATTCTAGCATTTTTGAACTGCCCAGGTACAATTATCGACCATATGAGGGTGTTCTTTCATATGGATTCCTCTTTCTTTTGATTTCTATAAAATATACTAAAACAATATTGAACAAGCCTACGATGAATATAACCAATTGTCACTCAAAATAAAAATGATACTCCCTCAAAACTTTTCTATCATCTCGATTGCTATCATCGCATGTCTATAAACAATATGGACAAACGCAGCTGCTTGTGAATTATAATATCCTTGAGATTGAATTTCCTCTTGCGGGCGAGTATAATTCTGCATAAAATCGCTTGAAATTATAACAGTGGAAATGTGTTTCTACATGCGCGAAATTGGCCATCAAGCCATCGAGCATGTTCAGAGTGCATAACATATTTGGTACAATTTTATTATTAAATTCACTCATAAATGCATGCACACTAACTTTTTCTGTAACTAAATCACAACGCTTTCCTATTTTTCCATCTTTTAAAGAATACTGAACATTCCTAAATCTTTTGATGTCTACTAATTGTTGTCCAAAATCATGATTAACACTTTCATGCAAACAATTTCTTAAAAATGAAATATTTCTGCAGTTAATGCATTGTCCAGAAATACAAGACCTTAAATAAAATAATCTATCATTAGATTTTTCACAAAACAAACCTGAAATAAACTCTCTTATTGATTCAGGTGGCATATCAATACCACATTCATGTATAATCATGTTAGAATGCAAGGTACAACGTATATATCGAAAAACATCATAAAAATAACGAAATTGAACATGTATTTTACAACAACAAGATATTCATTGCTTATTAATTTTTACATACCAGGGTTTACATTTTTCAAAAGACCTTTGACTTATTTTAATATTACCAGGTAACACTAAATCGCTACAAAATTTTCTATAAAATTCAGTTTGTGTTGTATCTAATAGGTGTTTTGGGTGAGGATCGCAGACTTTGGACCCCACCCTTAATTTTAAAACATCTCTAGCATTAGATGAAACCCTAGTATTATCATGCCAAAACTTTTCGATCAAAGATTTAATTTCAACACTCAATTTTATATCAGACCTTGGTAGTCGTCCACTGAAACTCCAACATTGATTGATAGGATCATTTTCTATACTTTCTCTTCTTTTTGCTGCTCTTAGTAATGTTTTAGGATGCATTTTAAAACTTCACTAATATTGCTTACCATTCTTTTATTCAAAGTTGTTTTATTGACTATAGCAGTAGTTATAGCTCTTCTTGCTGCGTTTTTATCTTTAGATAAACTATTTTTTTTCCAATAGATTGAATGGCACTAACAGCAGTGGGCATAGCATGTTTTAATGATTGATCTTTTCTTTTGGTTTTTAACATAAAGCTGCCTTTTTCCTTCACTTTCCTCATTTTGCATTCTCATCAATTGCATCATTGATTGACATTAAGTACAATATTTCTCTGATAAAATTGATTGTATATTCAGCCATGCGTTTTATTTGCCTCCAAGAAATTTGACCAAGAAGATTATCGAAAACACCACTTCCAATTTTTAAAAAAAAATATTTTTATTAAATTCAACATCACATTCTAATTTTCATCTTCATATTCATTTTCATTTACATTTTCATCTTCATTTTCATCAACAAAACGGTTTTCATTTTTCATTTTCATCTTCATTTTCATTAACAAAACGGTTCTCATTTTCATTTTCATCAACAAAGCGGTTTTCATTTTCATTTTCATTTTCATCAAAAAAATAGGTTTTGTTTTCATTTTCAAGAAAATGATCATTTTGATTTTCATTTGCAACAAAAGATTTTTCTTTTTTGTTTTCAACAAATTCTATAAAAGTTTCATTTCTTTGAATATAGTCAATGTCAACATCATTATATCCAACTTCTTGTAAATCTTCTACAAACAAATTTACCATGTCACTAACATGTGGATTTGAAGACGTACCTGGATTTGTGTATATTGAAACATTCTCCATAGCATTCAAAGAGGGATTTGAAGACATAGTAGGACTTGTTTGTCTAATCATATTCTTCTCCAAATTGACTCCTTGCAAATTAGCTTCATGTACAACTATGGTATCTTCAATGTTTTCATCTTCAATAGTTGTTGAATTGGGTTTGCTCCACCATCGTTCGTGATTTTATTCTCATTCTTCTTTCTCTTTATCTTTGTCTCTCTTTTTCTTTGTTGCTTCCAACTTCTTGAGAGTCAATGTCTTTCTTCTCTTATTAGAAATTTATCTCCCATAATTATAAAATTCTCCAGCACAGATGAATGTTAATAGTGAAATACTTCAAAATATTGAATCCAAATTGGAAGTTGAATACCTATTATGCCAAAATTCTTCTTCTTGTGTTCCTCAAAACAAATAGAAAACTACCACAATTCCACTTTAAAAATTGTTCTCTTTATGCTTCCTTTGAAAAATTCAATCCATATTGCAAATTTCACTTCAAAAATGGTGTAGACGATGCTCCCTTTGATAAAATCAACAAAAAATCAAATTGACCACCTGTAAATACAATAACATATGAAAAATAATTGATTTTCAGTGCTCTCGGCCGTACATGTCAAGTTGCAAAGTTGCAGAGTTGACAGTAATTGTCAACAGTGTTTTTAAATAATATAAAACAGGATCCCGTCTATAAAATGCGATCCCATTTATAACAAAATGGGATCCCGATTACCAAACGGGATCCCGCTTCATAACCGGGATCCCGTTTATTAAAACTCACTCCACGAGCCGTTGTGAAAGTAACGGGATCCCGTTACTTTTTCAACGGTCGAAAACAAAACGGGATCCCGATTATAGCACGGCATCCTGTTTATTACTAAACGGGATCCCGTGTTATAATCGGGATCCCGTTTTTTGAAATTTGAATTTGGTTTTGCATCGTGGGCGGGTTTTTGCCAAGGTTTTCAGTTCGGGAATAGCTTTGGAAGTCCGAACCTAAGCCTTCAACCTGGTTTGACCTGCAAATTGAAAGCCCTAACAATGTTAAAGCAAAATATCGACTTTGGACATATGGCTGATGACCTTTTTTTGAAAATTTTCTGACAAAATGAAAACCCATTTTAGATCAAACAATGCAGATTCTAAATATATAATTTGTTTTGCAATTGAATTAATTTTTGTATTTTTCAATTAATTTCTAATAAAATTGGTCCATAAACTTTAAATATCAGAGTTTTTTACTATTTGAATAACTTTTGATTAACATAACATTTTGACAAACGGATTGCATGAGAGAAAACTTCAGACAATTCTTTTCAATTTGAAAAAAATAAAATTAAAAAAATGATAAGTTTAGGTCATCTTATGCATGTCGTACATGACGATTTTTCAAAACAACAAATCTGCCTAATAAAAAATTAACAAAAAAAATATTCAATAAAAAAATTACAAAAAATATCAGAAAGGTTGGGTGGGTCATAAAAATTTTCCCAAAAGGATTTAGAAAATACAATAATTTAAGTCAAAATATGGATGTCGTACGTGCATGGTATGGTACAAAAAATGATTTTAAGCAATTGGTTTTTGGAAATGCCTATTGAAACTCAATTTGTACAATCACAGGTATGAAATAAATTACATATTTGGAAACTAGACTCCGAGCACTACATTTTATGATCAGTGACTTTTTTAAAGATTTCATCTCTAAGTGCTTCAAATTTTAAGGTCAAATGTGTCAAATACTGAAAATCAGGGAAAACACTTCCACTTTTTGGCCAAAAAGTGGACTCAACTTCTTGCACACACCCACAAGTTGGATGCACAATCATTTCAGTGCAATAGTTCTTCTGACATACCGAAGAAAAGACCTTCAAATTTTTCATCTTGACTCTCAGATCATGCAAAGAAGAAGTTTTTTGCAACTACATCTGATGGTCATGCATTCTAGGTACCTAAGGATGCTCATTCCATGGAAATGAAGTTTCCTATAGAGAAGACAATGTTATGGCACCAACAACTAGGTCACATTGGTGAGAATGATCTTAGAAACCTAAAAAATAAGAGCCTTATTGAAGGCCTTGATGATTTTAATCTTGAGTTTGACTTTTGTGAATATTATGTTTATGGACAACAACACCATGTTTCAGTAATGTCTCCTTTTTGAAAAATAGCAATTACTATTTTTAGTAAGCCTAGTTTTCAAAATTGCCAATTACAACCTACAAATAAATTAGGTGATATGGATTTTCAAGACAAACTTATTAAATTAATTTTGGGTGATAAATTAATATTTATTTTTAATTTATTTTCAAGGGGCCAATTTTTTTCATTGGAATTTGGGAAGAGTTATTTTGGAGCTTGTTTTGGCTAAAAAGGAAAATTTAACTTCTTTTGACAATAGTTGTCATAAAAACAAATATTTTTTAGGAGATGGCTAATTTCATGGAGACTAATTGGGAAATGAGTTACAAAATCAAGAAATGCAATATTCCTTCCATTCTTGGCATGTATTTTTGATGCCCAAGAAGATTCCTAAAGAAGGCACCACTGAAAATGCAATTTCATGGCTTTTTGGATTATTCTATGCATTTTTCTCTCCCACTGATTTTATTTAGAGGCTGGTAAACCAATGAAGAAAGAGTATTTGAGGCTAGTAAACCAAGGAGATCTAGACTCAAAGATAGTGGCTTTGAGAGTGTATAGGCACAACTTCACTCATAAGTTATATTTGTGTTAAAGATTATCATTTGGTGTGGATTTCATCAAATAGATTACTGAGATAGTTGTTTCAAATTGTGTAGTTTGAGGTTTTGTTGTGTTGGTGTTGCTAGTAGCATTAGATACTGATTATTACAATACTTTAATATATTTTTTCTGTCATAAAATTTTAAACAGATGCTAGAGAAATTGTATGAAGTTGATTTTTCAATGTTTTGGCTTTTGGGTTGTGTTACCAATGATGTAAATTTGAAGCTTGTTATTATTGTTGTTTTCTACTATAAATAATAGAAATATAATGAAAATATAAACTTTTTTTTGTGGCAAGGAATTCCTATTCAATTGCACAATATTTATTAGCGAATTTGAAAGTTTTGGTGAAAGTTACAATTTACTTGTTTTCTCTCTTTTTGGATTTGAGTAAAATAATTTGTTACAAATTTGGAAAATTGTTTTAGGAGGGATATTACAATTTATTTTTACTCTATTTCTCACAAGTCTTCTGGGGTTTTGGACTATGTTCATTCATATGTGTTTGGACCTATGAATGTTTCTTCGTTATCAAAATTTATATATTTTGTTTCTTTCATAGATGATTATAGTAGAAGGACATTCGTTTATTTTATCAAAACTAAAGATAAAGTCTTTAGTTAGTTTAAGGATTTTAAGGCCTTGGTATAAAATTAGACTAGCAGAAAAATTAAATGTTTGAGGACTAATATTGGTGGTGAGTTTTGTTTCATAGAGTTTGATAAGTTTTGTAAGGGCAGGAGATTGAGAGACATAAAAGAACTCCATACACTCCACAAAAAAATGGAGTTGTAGAGAATATGAACATGATGTTGATGGAGAGGGATAGGAGTATGTTTAGTGGAGCTAGCCTTGAGAAAATGTTATTGGATGATGTAATAGCCACTACATGTTATTTGATCAACAAATCTCCTACATTGGTGCTTGTTGGAATGACACCCATGGAGGCACGGTCTAGTAGAAGTCCTTCAATGAGACATCTTAAAGTATTTTGGTTGTGAAGATTACACTCGTGTTTCGATTAAGAAGAGGCAAACATTGGAGAACAAGGCAGTTAAGTGTATCTTTATTAGTTATGGTGTCTGTGTGAAAGGGTACAAGCTTTTGGATCCAAAAGCTCAGAAGGTTCTCTATAGAAGTGTGATTTTCAGAGAGATGAAACCTTCCACTATTGAGCTACAACTAGAGAAAATGGAGAAACAAAACAAGGAGGTAGTTAAAATTCCACCTACTTTTCAAGAAGAAAGATGAACTACACACTCTTGATTGCTAACATTGATGGGCCTAGGACTGTTAGAGAGGCTATGGGTATGAGTGATGTAGATTCCTAGATGAAAGCCATGGACGAGGAGATGGATGCATTGAAGAAAAAAAAGACTTAAGATCTAGTGCCTTTTCCTATTGGATGCAAACCTATTGGGTGTAAATGGGTGTTCAAGAAGAAATGTGGTCCCGATTGTAGTGTTGAGAAGCATAAGGCACAATTGGTTAGTAAGGGGTTTTTATAGGTGGAGGGAATTGATTATGGTGAGATATTCTCTCTTGTTGTGAAGCTAACATCTATTTAGTTCTTGCTATCACTTGTAGAAGCATATTATTTAGAAGTGGAACATGTTGGTGATTTTTCCAGTAGAACCAAACAATCCTCTAGGAAGTAGCCAACTCCCATGATGAAGAACCGTTAGGTTAGTGGCCAACACAACGGGCATTAGATTTTAAAGTTTGTACTCCTTCACGTCAGGCTTTGTGATACCTAGGAGGGTAATCCTAATTGCATTTTCGTTCAATATAATCAATTAGTAACACATTTATACATAGATTAATTCCTTTCTATAGCAAATGAAATCACTTTGATTGAAAATTTGGTAGATTTTCAAATGAAGGACTAGCTATCTACTAGGAATTAAGATTATTTCTACTTCTACTACCCTTGGATAGATTTTCTATTTTGAGTATTGTTCTTCTCATAAGTCTAGAGCCAAGAACACTGTCCATTCATCTTATGCAATATTTTCTTATAGAATGACCAGTGTCTAATCAATTGGAGCAACAGAGTCAAGTACACAAGAGGATCAGTAATTTACAAATTACTCTTTTAAGTGAGAAATGAACTATTTTCATATTGCTTTGCGTTATGAAAACTTACTGTGCAAGAAACATTCACTTCTTAGTAATCCTAAGCCATTCCTTACAAATTTTATAACACTATTCAAGCATTTTAATTAATTCCTTGAATTAAATTTGAAAACAGAGTAATACATTCAAATGAAATATTTGAAGACAAATGATAACACCTTTGGTATTTCTCATTCATAAGTCCATAATGAACATACATAGGAGATTATAAATTTCTTGACTGATATTTGTTTCGATATCAGTAATTTCTATAAAACTCATTTAAGATCGTTACATACATGACTTCTCCAAGACAAACCACTGGCCTACTTTAGAATTCCATTCTAAGTGCCCTATCTGAACTTCAATTTTACCTAGAACTCTATTAAGACTTCAAAATATGACCTTTGTAATAAGTTCCAAAATCCCCTTTTATAGGATAAGCATTAGGGGAAATTTACATAAAAAATGGGCCTCCTAAGGAACTATAAAAAAACAAAAATTATCTCAAATAATACAAATTATTTAAATATAAAAAATATAAATTACTTAACTATATGAGTTAAGTGGGGACGTGCATGTTTCTATTATAATTCCTTAAAAAACTCAAGTCCATTATTTTTTAAAAAGTGGTACATATATTTCTATTGACAAACTCAAATTCACTTTTCATTTTACATTATTTCTTTTCTTGATTTTTTATTTTTTATTTAAAAATCTTAAACTCAAGTTCATATTTTTAAAAAAAGTGGTAACATATATTTCTATTATAATTTATTAAAAAACTCAAGTTCACTTTCTTTTTTTGATTTTATGTATTTATAATTATATATATATATATATATGTATGTATATATATATGTATGTATATATATATATGTATGTATATATATATATATATGTATGTATATATATATATATATTTATGATTTTATATATTTAGATTTATTATGTTATGTAGTTTATTTAAATAAATACATTTATAAGTTTTATAAATAGTGGCAAATTAATGTAACTTAATATATTTTATTTTATACTTAATATTTTATTTTATATAAATTTTTTATATTAAATCAAGTTCCATATTATAGATTTAGATTTATTATATTAAATATGTTTATAACAAGTTTTATGATTTTAAATACATGATAAAGTTTTTGAACTATATAAAATTCAAATAAGTTTACTAAAAAAATTGTAGAGAAAAAAATTTGAGGGAAAATTTTGATGTCAAATTGTGGAGGGAAAAATTTGAGGTTGAATTATGGAGGGAAATTTTGAGGAAAGTTGTAGAGGGAAAATTTTGAAGTTGAATTATGGAGGAAAAAAATGAGATTGAATTTAAAATATCCATTTATGTAGACTTTCAAAACAATCTCGCTCTAGGAGGTCAACACAATCCGTCACAAAAAAAACACAAAATCAAACGTATTTTAGAAAAAAGCAAAAAACAATAAACATTTTTGAGAAACAAAAAATATTTTTAATAATATACTTATGTATTTGAAATTAGCAATATACTTTTTAATATATTATTATATATTTTTGAAATTATATATTAACTTTAAATAGTATATTGTTAATTTCAAATATATAATGGCTTTAAAAAGTATATCATTAAAAATAATCATAATTTTAGTAATATTTTTCTTTTATTTTAGTAATAGTATTAAAAAACATGTAATAATAATAAGATATATCTTGACGTATTTTACATAGATTATATTTAAGATATGTATACTAGTATATATATTGAAAGAAATAATTTTTTATTTATTTAAAAATTATATGTAATTAGTGTAGTTTTTTTTATCTTGTTTAGAAAAATAGATATTGTGTTAAATAAATAATTAGCTTTTAAGTAGTTTTGAAATTGAGGAAAAGAAATAAATGAATAAACAATTATGTACATATGATCATTATTATTTTTTTCCATATATTTATAAATAAATAAATATTAGTCAAATATTAACAAGTATGCACATAATAAGTATTATTGACAATAATAAATAAAATTAAAAATTATAATATTGTTTGGTTAATAAATCTGAGATCAATTATTAAATAAGCATACATATATTATATATTAAAATGTTCTTGAACTTTTACACTCCTACTTTTGAGATTTACAAACTTGGATAAATTACGTAGCTTAGATGGATGAGTAAAATATATCAATATTACTGATGAATTTTATTAAAAATTAATTTCATTCCAAATTTTTAAAATATTTTAAAGAAAAGTCTTGTTAAAATATTTTTGAAATGTTTTTTATATATTTTTTTGTTTTAAGAATGAAAATATTTTTTAAACAACAACATAATTTCTATAATAAAACTTAAGAATATAAATTTTAAAAACAAAAAGAATATTTTATATTTAGAAAGATGAATGAGATAGAATAGGATATGTAGAGTTAAATTAACCATCATGAGTTAATTTATAATATTTTAAAAAGTTTTATTTTATAAAATAAATAATTTTATTTTTATTTTGTATGATGTCACCATACAGGTTGATGTCATCTTTTAGCTAATTTTTGATAACTTAAAAAGTAGATGATGTCATCCTTAGGAGGCCCATTTTTTATGTAAATTTCCCCTAATGGGAGCAACAAGCATCAGGCTTAATTCCATTTACATTTCATTTGCACCAGAATTTGAGATATTCTTAGTTTGTTACACGCAATCATTTGGGAAAAATGGAAGAGTAAAAGACCGCATTCCACATTCCTTGAATGAAGACACACCAACTCCTTGAAAAGAAGAGTTTGTTGTAACCGTGTTGAATCCTCATCATTATTGACCAAAGAAGATTCTCCAATAGCAGCTCCAAAACGAACTTGTATATTTCCTATAAATGACATACGCACCACCAAGGTTAACTAGTTTGGCACTTCTCCTACATACTAGCCTGAAAAAATTCCACCTTAGTAGATGAAACAAGTGTAAGCATAGGAATGAGTTAAACAATCTAAACATGCTTCTACACCTCTAAATACGACATTGTATCTAAGATTGTAGAAAATTAAGCTAATTTAAACTAAGAATCTTCAAAAATCTGTCCTATTGCTCTCTAACTCTAAAGATTTCTCTAATCTACTTTGCTCTCAGATTTTAGAAGCTAATTAGATTATTGAAATAACACTTAGAGAACAAGAATTAAGCTATTATGATTCTATAATGCAACTAAGATGATTCTACAGTAAAATTCATGAGAAAAAAACTACTGTAAACAGCCATGATTGTAAACTATGAAATACTGAAGAAAGCTTGATGGATGCTTGATAGATTGATCCTAAAACTAGATTGCTTGAATGCTTGAATGTATGGAAAACTTGCAGAGTAAGATTGCACAAGTTAGGATCCATTTCCTGTAGCCAAAGACCTATATTTATAGCTTTCACGGCAACACATTTGCACAGGGGTACAGGATAAAAGGCTGGGATTCAATCTGGAGAATTGAATGGCATGAGATGAGGTGGAGCTGATCATGAAGGATTGTTCGTCCCCATGAAAACACCAGGCAAGATGAGAGGGAAGGTGGTTGGAAGAAGATTGGGAGGATTTTCTACAGGTTTGTCCTCGAAGCTCTTCCCGTGAATGACAGTAGAATTAATTAGATTTTAAAAATTTAATTTTATTGGTGAGTGATAAAAGGAATATGATTTATGCATAAATTTAAATATTTTTGATTCATTTAAATTTAGCAAAAGAGGATTGAATAATTTAATAAATCAAACTATAGGGTTTGTTTATTAAATTAAAACAAAAGGAAAATGATAATTAAATAAAAGATTTTAGAATATCTTTATTTAATTAAGAAGAAATGTGATGAGGTAATTAAATAACACAAATTATTTAAGTTGTGTATTTAATTTAAGATAGAAGTATAAAAGAAGTAATATGATAATAATTAAATAAAACAAAGTTTTTAATTTTGTTTATTTAATTAAGAGAGAAATAGAAGAATTAATAATGAACTTAATATAAATAAATATTTCTATTTATTTACTAAGTAGATGAATTTAAGAT
The DNA here is from genome assembly GCA_007258455.2 of Sequoia sempervirens. Taxonomy (NCBI): domain Eukaryota; kingdom Viridiplantae; phylum Streptophyta; class Pinopsida; order Cupressales; family Cupressaceae; genus Sequoia; species Sequoia sempervirens. Next base: position 437,186,655 of record VDFB02193867.1, read on the forward strand.
TAATTAATCAAATAAGTCATGTTTAATTAATTAGATTCTCCAGACCATTTTTAGGTGTCTACAATAAGAAATCACATGAGTGTTGAATAGGAAAATCCTAAGAAAAAGGAGTGTCATCAAAAACAAAAACATGGCACATTCATCACTCTAAGTCATCAACCTCAAAGGATATTTGCCCATGTTTTACTCATGGTGGGACTAAAGAAATTGTCACTACCTCTCAGGATTCCTTGATAGTCCTAGGGAAAGGGGATAATAATCACCCTCTAATTCAGTGCCACCCTCATTTTCTGAAGGGTTATTAAGAACCTCACATGGAGAATTGCATCCCTTTGGATAGGCCTTATAATGTTCACTCTCCATCCATGCCCTTTTTTAATATTTTGCCATCCTCTCTCTATGTTTGACTAATTCTTCTAAGACTCTCTACTCTCTTGGATGATAATTTTCCTTGGTACTATACTCCTTGAATCTCCCTAATCCTACTCTTCCTTTTGGCATATCAGGAGCTCCATGTATTCCATTTTTATTCTCAAGACCTCCCTTAGGCTCAAACAAACTTAGCCCCTCAGACTCTCGAATCATCATGGCAGCCCTACTTTCTTAGAATGTCTACACACTTCTTAGGAGAATTCAATTCCCACACACTTCTTTATCAACCTTTGACCCTCATTCATTGCAAAATGAATTATGACATGGAAAATCACTTAAGTAATCTATATTAAATAGGAAATTTGAAGCATGCAAGATTAATGACTCGAAATATCCTTATGCGAGCAAGTTGATAACTTACAGCTCAAGATTGAATCTAAGTTGTTTCTTTTAAAGCACTTAAAACTTCATCCATGGAAAATAGCAATGCCAGATCAAGTGTTGTGATCTGCCAATCAACATTTATCACCAGCCTAATCCATGCTTTCATTAATATCAACAAAGTACGCAAAACAAGTTTTTCTTAGAGCAAAACTTTCTTTATACACTTCATTGCTTCATTACTGATCCTAATTTTTGATGAAAGCACTTATGTGGTGATTCTTAGTCCATTGGGTTATCCTGCTTTAAAATTTTTTATCAATGATCCCTTAGTCTTCTCGTTGCTTTCCTTTTTGCTTTATGCTAAACCTTCATGATTTTGCCACATAGCTTGTTCCATGTAGTGACCATCACTCGGCACTGATCTATTTTGTCTTTGCCCCACTCTTATTAACGATGAAAACATTATGTCGATGATATTTAGCACTTGGATCCATAGCTTGACTACTTGTCACACTTATCCTCCTATCGCATATCACTAATTCTAACCTTGTACTGATGCTTCTATCTGTGACAAGAAATGTTGTGATGGCACTAGCTTTGGACACATACAACTTACATAAACCAAACATCACAAAAGACATCACTCATAGGATGATATGATTTTAGCGAGAAAAATCCTTTTAGAGAACGTCCATCGCTTATTGCTAATTTAGAACTCAAGTTCTAAAAAAAATCAGTGATGAGCAATGAAGTTATAACATAAGTTCCTTGTTCATCACTAATTCTCCTCATATATTTTGCAAGCAATTAGCGATGAGAAAATTTACAACTTTTGATGTCCATTGCATATCGCTGATGTGAGATTTTACATTCAAAACATATCTGTGATCACATCGCTCATCATCATTCCAAGTTTATCTTTTTTATGACCATTAGCAATGAGTGATAAGAACATAAAAATAGAAGTATCACTCATCACTACTATAATTTCAAAAACTTAAAAGCAATTAGTAATGAGTGATATTAAAAGGAAAACATCAATCCATCACTTATTGCTGTTACAATTTGTGAATTAATGAAAAATAAGCGATGAGTGATATAGCATTGAAGGCCATCGAGTCGTAAGTGGGAACCTTTTAAGCACATTCTCATTAGTTTTTTCTTATGGAGGGGACTCCCTAGGACAATAATTAACTCAAAAACCTCTAAATTATAAAATACAAAGAGCCTAAGGGCTCAAAGATCCTTACCCAATTTTATAAAATAGAAAGATTTGAACCTAGGCTAGAAAGGGTCAGTTACCAGTTGACAATGAATGATTAAAGATACATTAAAATAATTGGCAATGGGTAATAGGGAGTCAATGGCCCAATAGAATATTATAAGCTTTTGCAGATAGCAACCCTATATCCAAATGCAATAAGAGTTTTATCATGGAACAAGGAAATTTTTTTGAGGGTTCCATCAAAATAGATGGATGTGAAGATAACATTCCTTCATGGTGACTTGGGGGAAGAGATTTACATGCCAAAAGCTAGAGCGATTCATTGAAAAAGGTAAAGGAAATTTGGTTTGTAAACTGAAGAATTATCTTTATGGTTTGAAATAGTCTCTTAGTTCTAATGTGGTACCAAAATTTTGATACCTATGTGTTGTCATTGGGATTTTAGAGATCTAAATCTTACCATTGTGTGTATTATAAATCTAATAATGGTTGCATTCTCATTATTATTTTTATACATAGATGATATGTTGTTTATTGGGAATGTTAAAAGTATGATTTTAGATTTGAAGTTTCAATTGTTAACATAGTTTAAGATGAAAGACCTAGGTGCATCTAAGTACATTCTGGGGATGAAGATAACAAGAGATAGAGCTAAAAGAAATATTTGGTTAAGTTAGAGAAATTATTTGATCCCAGAGTTGGAGAGATTTGACATGGTAGATTATAGACAATTAGTTGTTCTTGTGATATAGGGGATAAAGCTTTCTATGAATGTCCAAAATATCCTATTGAGATGGAGGACATGAATAGAGTACCATATGCCAATGTTTTTGGTAGTTTGATGTATGCTATGGTGTGTACGAGACTAGAAATTTCCCAAACAGTGGGAGTCCTCAATAATTTTATGGATAATCCTGGATGGATACATTGGGATGTAGTTAAGAGAGTGTTTAAATATTTAAGGGGAACTTCCAAGTATGCCTTGTGTTTTCATGGTTATTCTAATAGACCTCAACATTATATGAGTATATGTGGATATGTGGATTGAGATTGGGGAAGTGACATTGATAGTAAAAGATCCACCAGTGGTTATGTATTTATGATGTTTTGTGGTGTTATTAGTTAGATAAGTAAGTAGTAGGCTATAGTTGCTTCATCCACAATAGAAGTAGAGTACATGGAAACCACTCATGCTTGTAAGGAAGACATTTGGCTTAAGATATTGTTTTTTGATTTTGGTTTAGATGCAAACAAGATTACTATTTATTGCAATTGTTAGAGTGCCATTTTCTTAGAAATTAATCCTACCTTCCATGCCTGAACAAATCACATCAATGTTTAGTATCACTTTTTTCATGATATGGTAGATGATGGCAAGGTGAACTTTGAAAAAAATTTAACACTTTCATGAATTTTATAGATGCACTAACAAAACCAGTGAGTAGAGAGAAGTTTAGATGGTGTTTTGATTCGATGGGCCTTGGGGTCTTGAGTAGATGATTCTATATGACTCTTGGTAGGTCTTCAACAAGTGGGAGAATTTTGGGATTAAGGTGTCTCAACCTTAGATTCCTAACATGTTTAATTTGATGTATTATTATATTTATTTGTATTATTTAATTTCCTATAATGTCATGTCATAAATTGGGACCCACCAGCTAGGTGGCATCCTTGTTAGAGGTGATTAGATGACACATCATCATCCGAAGTGGAGAAAGGCATCGAACTTTGGAATCTTTGACTTATGATAGATTCTATAATGCATCATAAGGAATCTTAGTGCATGGGGAAAGTTGGCACCCAAGTTGGGTTCTGATAGGCTATAAGAGAATCAAATATTATGGCAAGTTATGATGGATTCTATGATGGATCTTATGACAAATTTTATGATAGTTTTAAGGTATTTGTCATAGGCCATTATTAGCATATTTTGGGTGCCCAAGTTTGAGAAGAGAATATTGCATGTTATGACGGTTGTAAGAGGTATAAGGGAATATTGTACATGTGTTAAAATGCATTTTTATGGCATGGGATATTGTGCCATGTGGATTTGGATGCCCATCCTCTTCTAAATGCTTCTTCAAGTGCCCATCTCTCTATATATTGTATGCCTTGCATTGTAGAATGCATAGTTTGTTTGTAGGTAATGAAGTGCTGCCAAATTCACTCCATAATAGGTGTTTGTTTCGAAACACTTGTTGAAGAAGCTTTGTACTTAGAGTTGCATTGTATTCATTATTTGAAATAATACATTACTATCCTTTGGGAGGGTGGGGTGTTTACTCGAAGGGGTTTTCCCCACGTATATCTTATGTTATTTGTTTGTATGTACTTGTAGTTCTATATTTTTCTTTCTATTTGATTCTCTTTTTGTAATTGTGTAAGGTGTTAAAAGGATTTTTCTTGTAACTCTCCCCTACTTAGACTAGTATAGGAAGTTGTTTACTCTTAGGTAACTTCCTTTCATTCTATGTGAATAGACCTAGTGGATGGATACATGAATTCATTGAGATTTAGAAGAGAAAATAAAATGTAAATCCCAATTACTATTTTAAACTATTCAAATTTTTTTCAAAAATAACCAAAAGGTCATGGCATAGAGGATTCAAATTTTACAAAAATATGAAAGGTCACATTGTGTGAAGAGGAGAAGACAACACCCATCTTTAGAATGCAAAGGGATAGTGTGAAGATAGAGAAAGACAAAAAGGAAACAAAATCAATTTTGGGGAAAATGGTTCCTTCCCTTGTCAATCACACAAAATAAGGAGAAGGTAAGAGGAATAAAAAATATATATAATGCATGGGTCAATATAAATAGTGCGGGGGTGAAAGGTTGTCATGCCTCCTATATAGGGAAGAAAAAGTGTGTAGGTTCCAAATGAAGGTGAATCGAGCCTTGAGATGGGAGAATGGAGCATCTAGATAAAATATGAGTGGTATATTTAGTAATGTGTAGGGGTTATGTCGTTAAATATGGTATTATAATACTAACATAGAAATGAATATGCAGATTAAAAAAGGAGGATCAATCTAATTTATTAAGAGTGAGGGTGCATAGAGGACCCATAAGGTGTAGAGGAAGGCTACACTCTATAGAGAGGAGTCAATGAAATGAGAGAATAAAATAGAAGGCTACAAATTATAGTGAGACATGTGTGTTTGTAGATAATAGACTGAGATTGAGCATCTTTTGAGAAGAGAGGTAAAAAATGTAATATAAATTGCACGTATAATTTAAATTGAAGAAATAAAATAATTTATCTTTATTAAGATTTGTGTAAATTTGAATTGATTTAATTGACAAATGAAAATTTCAAACTAATCTATGTTGGTTATGGAATTGTGGAGATTTTATAATTTGAAGAATAGAATAGTTTTTATTGAAAACTTTGGGGAAAGAGTTGCCTATGGTAGCTGAGATTTGTGATTAAGTGCATTGTAAAAATGAGAGGGAAGTTTCATCTATGTTAGTTTTCCCATGACAAGTTATAGTTGAGCTAGGCCACCTATTAGAATTATAGATCTTCCATCCGAGAAAAATTCTTGTTAGTGGGGAAATGCCTCATGTAGTCTACTATGTATCTTTATTAGAAGCTTTGATCCTATGATGCTCAAATCATTTATTTATTTTTTTCAAATAAGATATTAGATTTTATCCAATATCAGACTTGTGGGCCATAGAAAAACCCCATGTGGGCCATTTTGGGTATCCCAATAGACCCTACATTCTATTTGTAGGCTTTGCAAGTGACAAACACATGATTTCAAATAGGAAGAGACAAAGATCAACTTTTTGGAGCATCTTATACTCAAATTTGTCAGAAGAAATCATTTTTTAGCATCTTTTATGAGGTATAATGGGGAACATAAGTCGTTAGAAGCGAAAATGTAAGAGAAAGATTACAAAAGAACAAATTGAAGCATATAGACAAAGATATAGAGAAGGTTATAGGAAGAGAAGACAAGGTATGTTAAATATTGGTTAACCTAAGCCCTATGGTCTTTCAAGTGAAGAGGAAATTGAATATGTTCAAGGTGAAAATGTTGGAATTAAAGATGTTGAACATGATATTCAAATTGGGAATGAAATTATTGAAATTGATAATGAAAATGTTCAAGTTGAAAATGTTGGAATTGAATCTATGTTGAACATGATAAAGAAATTGGGAATGAAATTATTGAAATTGATATTGAAAATGTTCAAGGTGAAAATGTTGGAATTGAAGATGTTGAACATAATATTGAACCAAGTGTAAATTATGCTTCACTAGATTACACGAGAAATGAAGAACCTTGTGTGGAAGAAAGACATTCCAAATTCAAGACCTTCAAGAACCCCTAAATGATTACTTGAAATTGATGAGAACATTATAAAAAAATTTGAAGGAAAGAGGTTAACATGGACCATTCGATTGTGGGCTACAAAACTTTTCAACCAACATATTAGCAATAAGACATTGACTGAGCAATGCCAAATTATTGTACAATTGCTAAAGATGCAAAAGATGAGACCTTTGCTAGCCAAATTGAAGATTCACATGAACAAGAAGACCGAAAAAAATTCTATTATTGTCAATTTTTTTTTAATGCTCTCAAGTCTATTGGAAAAAATAACAAGGAAAAAGATAAGAGAGCTACTTGGAGAGTCATTACAACTTCCCTAGTAATCCATCAATTGAAAAAGGCTTGCTTTATGAGACAAACTTGTATTGATTTTGACATAAATCATAAAACTTTGGATAGATCAGTTGCAAGAAGAGAAAGAATTAATGATCCTCTTCAAAATGATACATGGGATTTTGCTGAGAGGCTTCCACATGTTGATAAGAAGCTAACTGATAGTGTAAAGTAGGTAATTCAACAATTTTGGCATGATAACTCTAGAGTATCACCCAATGCAAAGGATGTTTTAAAGTTAAGAATTAGCAATCGAGATTGTACACCACATCCTAAACATTTCTTGGAATCAAGCCAAACAATGTTGTTCAAATTTTTTATTGAAACACATCCAAATATGGAAGTCTCACAAAGGACTTTTGAATGTTTGAACCCATTTTATTGTGTGCCTCTTAAAATTCATAATACTTGTTGCAAATACCATGTGTAGTTTTCAATGTACCATGAACTCTTATGCTATATCTGTTCTACTTTTCATACTCATGAAATGTTGCAAGAGTGCATGGTGCAATGCATCTTCCAAAATCATCAAGGGACTTGCTAGATCTATTTTTATTTTCTAGAGATGATGGTCACTTTTTCTATAGAAATGATTGTTTAAATGTGAAGTGCTCACAATGTGGTGGATTGTCAAAATTTATTCAATGTTTTGATGAGGGTTCTGAACATGAATTTGGAAAGAAGCTTGTTGAGAAAAAGAGATATGAGATAGTCAAATATACTTTGCAGAGTGGAGGTGAAGGTTCTAGATGGGAGTTGGTTACAGAAGAATGCAATGTTGCTGATTTTATTTCAGGTTTTAAGGAAAATATTTTCTACAAGAATGCAAGGAATAACCATAGGTCTTAGTGGTTGGATCAAAAATTCAAGATGTGTAAGGACTCTTTTTTGATTGACACTATTATATCAGTAGTTGATTTTGTAGAAAACTACACATTGCAACCAAAAAATGAGGTACAATCTCATTATCACAATTCCATTTAGAAATGCACTTGATAGTATAGAGGAGGATCAAAAGATAATTAGAGTATCATTTTGATATAAGTGATGATAGATCTCACTTGTCTGAGTATGTCCAACATTGTTTTGAGAATTTTTTTGAGTTATTGTAGGAGCATGATATAGCACTCAATTGATATCTCAATTGGTCAGATAACTACACTAGTCAATTCAAGAATGATCATATATTTTATTGGTTGAGTAGAATGCATGTAGAGAGGGGTATACCTCATATTTGGTGTTTGTTGAAGCTAGGCATGGGAAAGGGGAGCATGACAGAGCAGGCACATGTGTAAAGAGAGCTCTAGTTAAGGAGTAATTGAAGATTTTAGGAGAAAAATTTAGTGATGTACATTATATTGTTGATTGGTGTAGGTCAAAATTGTCACAAGGAGGGACACTTGATTCCATAGTGTACAGATTCTTTTGGTTGGTTGAGGAGGGTATAATGGGAGGTAGATTGGATTGTCATACAATCAAAGACTCTTCAAAGATGCATTCATTTCAAAGCTTAGATGCAAGAACATGGACCATTTGGACATGAGAGTTGGCTTGTTTTTTTTAGAGTTGTATTCAGTGTGAGTGGGATCAATGCAATTCAAGTGAGTGGGTAGATACATGGGTTCCACAATATCTAACTCCTTTATCTCAAACAATATCCATGACAAATGAAACAATGGAAAGTTCACTTGATTATGACCGTCTTTCAGATCTACTACAACTAGGACATGTTTTTGTAGTTGTTGCATCACAAGGGAATGAAGAGAGATAAAACTATTGGTTGGCTTGATGTGTGTGGGTAAAGCACAAGCTAACACAACTAATGGAAGATGATGATGGGTTTGTGTATCCTACAGGTTTAGTTGTGGTTGTAGGAACTTGGTTGCGAACATACATGATTAGAAAGAATGGAATACCTACATTTGAATGCTACGAGAAACACAAAACCATTCTCATGTGTTCACACCTTGTTATAGCAACAAATGTTAAGCTATTGAAGCATCATGCCAAACCAAATACAAAATGACTATGGAAACTTAGTAAGGTTGATCATGAAGCAATATTGGATACTCTTAAGCAAAGAGATGACCCTTCAGGCACACTTGAATAGCATATTCAAGAATGGAAGGTACAACACTTAGGTTCATTATGATTAAGTTCATTAGTGTTCTTTATTTAATACAAATATTTTGTATACTATTGCAATGCAGGTGTCTTTAATGGTGATATTTTGTATGTACTTTTGCAATATTCTTGGCATGATTGATCATAGACCTGCTGCAACAAAAGCTAGATCTAATCCTTTTGAAGAGGTATGCGAGAGATTACAATAATATAAATTGGTTATTTTAAGCGTCTTTTATAGTTTGCATTACCATCTCATCATCAATTAGGTCATTTATAATAATATAGATTGGTTATTCTAAGCATCTTTCATAGTTTTCATTACCAATTCATCATCATTCAAGGTTTTTAGATTAATATAGATTTATTAGTCTAAGCATCTTTTCTATTGTGACAATATAGATTTATCATTTGACAACTTTTGCGATATTTTTGGCATGATTGATCATGGACCTGTTGGAACAATAGCCAACTCTGATCCTTTCAGAGAGGTATACGACATATTACAATAATATAGATTGGTTATTCTAAGTGTCTTTTATAGTTTGCATTACCATATCATCATTAATTAGGTTGTTTAGAATAATATAGATTGGTTATTCTAAGCATCTTTTATAGTTTTCATTACCAATTCATCATCATTCAGGTTGTTTAGATTAATATAGATTTGTTAGTCTAAGCATCTTTTCTATTGTGACAATATAGATTTCTCATTTGATAACTTTTGCAATATTTTTGGCATGATTGATCATGGACCTGCTACAACAATAGCTAGCTCTGATCCTTTCAAAGAGGTATGTGAAAAATTACAATAATATAGATTGGTTATTCTAAGCATCTTTTATAGTTTTCATTACCATCTCATCATTAATTAGGTAATCTAGAATAATATAGATTGGTTATTCTAAGCATCTTTTATAGTTTGCATTACTAATTCATCATCATTTAGGTTATTTAGATTAATATAGATTTGTTAGTCTAAGCATCTTTTCTATTGTGACAATATAGATTTCTCATTTGACAACTTTTGCAATATTCCTATCATGATTGATCATGGACCTACTATAACAATAGCCATCTCTAATCCTTTCGAAGAGGTATGTGATAGATTACAATAATATAGATTTATTATTCTAAGCGTCTTTTATTCTAAGCATCTTAAATTCTATTGTATGTAGTTTAACTGCTACCTTGATGGTTTGTACAAGTGCTTGTCACTCCAGAATGTCAACATGCTACTCTTGTGGAAGACTATGCCCTGAATGCCTCCAATAGGAAAATTTTGTAAAATTTGAATTTTTAAATGTGAAACAATGTAAAAAGGTCATAACTATGTATGGGCATAATCTATATCCAGTGATATTTTTTGAAATATGGGTCAAATATCTGGCATTGTATAAAGGGTATGTTTAAAATGTAAAGGGGTCTATATTTTTGGAAATTCATAGCTTGAAATAGTCATGCAGGTGTATGCTTTGTTACTATTATTGGGACAATTGTGTAATATCTTTTTGTACTTAATCGAACTACAACTGGAGGTTTTCTTCTTGGTTCTTTCCTATCGGTATGCTCACTTCAACTGGGTTTTGTAATATCTCCTATTTATATATAATAAATTACAATGGCTTGCCACTTTTTCCAAAAAGAGAATTTGAAAAGGTCATGTGAAGGTCATTTCCAATGTAATTGAGTCTTTGATCTAGCAAAGTGGAAACAAGGTATTTGGGTGTGCATGATGTTCAAGTTGATTGGGTAATAGTTTTTTGATGCAAGAGCTAGGTGGGTTTAAACAACACAATTATAATTAAAGATGCTTCAAACTCCAATTTGATCCTCAAACCCAAACTTGGGTGCAAATTCACTAAAACATGGGTGGTGTAATACCAAGAAAATGCACAAGAAGAGATTAAAAGCAAGCATGCAAATGCAAATCTAAATGCAAATCTAATGCTAAGCAACAAAGAACAAAGGAAAATAATAACATAAACAAATTGAAACAATCTCACCAAATTTGTATGTATTTCCATGATTCATCTCGATTGCCCTTCTCCATTTTGCTTGTAGTAGTATAATTGCCTTCAGATTTTTAAGAGTTCGTGCAAGTATAGCCTATGATAAAGATTAGAAAAACATCGAAGATTCAAGATAAGTGCTCTCAAAAGTCATAATATTTTACGAGTTTTCGAGAGAGATTGGAATGAAGAATGACAGGCCAGGATTGAAAGATCAACAGATGGTTGAGATCGACAGATTAGACATGCATTCTGATAACTTTCAGTGATGACTTGAGTGATAAAAATTAGAAATAGAATTAAAGATTAAATAAATGATTTAATCTTCCAGTTTGGCATTCGAAAACAAAAGAATTATCTTTGCATGACAAAGATGAAGATTGATTAATGCAACTCTTGTTCGAATTCACGTACAAGGTTTAATCAATCAAATAGGAATATTTAATTAATCCACATGTACATGCAAATGAGTTAGAAATAGATGACTGAATGATTTGATGAAGAGATTACTCGAGAATGCGACTCAGACATTAAAGCAAGAGTTAACTGAGCGATTTGAAATAGATGTCGAGTCGAGTAAAAGTGAATAGTTAGATAACTCACAGAATTATCCAAATATAGAGGAATGAGTTAAAATAGAATTAATGAATTAAATAATTCATTTAATTCAAGATTTGATATTTGAGGAATAATTAAATAAATAAGATTTATTTATTTAAGTGGTAAAGGGATTTAAATGAATAACTAAATAAATAAAGAATTTATTTAATTATAGTTGAAATATGATAAAGAGTAAATTAAATAAGAATTTATCTAATTTGACAAGAAGGATAAGATTAATTAGTAACATAATTAAATAAAAAGTGTTTATTTAATTAATCAGATAGCATAAAGTGTGAATTAATTAAATAATTAAGATTATTTAATTAATAGAAGAAATGAAGACTATAGAGAATAATTAAATAATTGACATTATTTAATCATGACCATGAAGAATATTGAAGTCGCAGGCTTAGACCAAATTTTGGTGTCTACATTTTCCCCTCTTTGATACAATCTCATTTCGGCATTGTGTCAAAGAAAATTGATAACAAATATGCCCCAGTAATGCCCCAGTGTAAAACAGGTGAAGTTATGCTCCCTCAGGAGGACAGGCGGGTTCAAAGAACATGAGTGTGCTCTTGAAATTGATGAGAGAACTAGAAGATGAAAGAAAAAAGGATAGAGGAAAATAGATAAGGGTGGTGAAGATGTAGAAAAGAAGAAATGTTAGTGTGAAAAGAAAGATTGAGAAATAATAAAAGAAATGAGATGGATTTTAGTATTAGCAATCTTCGATGTTTCGTTGTATCACAAAAGGAATTGCACTTTATCATCATTGGGCGGGACTAATACAAATGGAGACAAACACCAGGATATGACATAGATCAATGTGTGCAAGGTCATCCACTTGCTAACAACAGTCAGTTGCAGACAAGGAGTGTCGTTAACTCATACTAAGGACACAAGTTGCCCCAGTCTTTTTGTCAGGACAAACCACAGACAACAAAAAAAGTAAAAGATGAGTCATGAGACGTCATTGCTCCTCTAAATCCTTCATGGGACATCCTTGAGGAAACTAGTAACATGACTCAAAATCAAATTTAAAAGACAATCGACAGACAACAGTCAAAGAAAATAGAATGTTGATACATCATTGCTTCTCTAAATCCTTCATGGGACATCCTTGAGAAAGCTAGTAACTTGAATCCCATTCATCAATTCAAGATAAATGATAAGATAAATAAGCCATAAAGTCAAAAAGCCAATAAAATATTTTCCAAAACTTGATCTTGTTTGTTTGAGTTATTTTAATTGATAGAGCCTGATTTTAGGAGATACACATACTGGATAAGACTGTGAGTCTAGTTTTGATGTTATGACTATTTGTATAAGGCATGACAAAGCCTAGTCTTAGAAAGACATGTATCATATAAGATGTTGAGTCAGATGTCGTTGATGTGATAACCTATGTAAGGCTATGTTTGATTGTTTGACAATGTCAATTATACAGGAAGGACTCATCCTGAATAAGACACAGATCATTTTGTTAATATCAGTATCTAGGAAGGAATCATCCTGAATAAGATACAGGTTGATTGCTATGATGATGTATGTTTCCAGGAAGGACACATCCTGTAGCAGACATTAGTTGATCTGTTTTGGTTGTTTTGTTTGGCAAGTTGTTTGATTTGACTTAGAGACATTGCTGACTTGTTCACCAGATTGATACATGACTTGAGATGATGCATTGACAATTGACTGTGTGATGAAAAATCCCTAAAGGACTGACCTAGTGTGGCCTCAGGGGCTCATCAATTGATGGCCTTGCCTATGTTGTACATGCAGAGACCTTGTAGTTCGACTTGACTTTGACTAACAAGACAGACTACAAATATAAGACATGTGTGAAAATGAATGTGACAAACCCTAATGGACTGACCTAGTGCAGCCTCAGGGGCTCATTGATTGATGGCCTTGCCTACGTTATACACACAAATACCTTGTAGTTCGACATGACCCATGACCTTGTCATATAGACATATGGATTGAATCATGATTTTATATAGACAAATCTAAACAGACTGACCTAATGTCTCAGGGGCACATTGGCAAATGGCCTTGCCTACGTCCAGTCACAGAGGCAACATAGTTCGACAAACGACAAAGACTGACAAGTGCGATTGACTTTGACTCTATTTTTTGGATTTTTGAAATGTTTTGATTTTTTTGTCTTTTTGAATTTTTCTGATGTTTTTGTGTTTTCTTAGGTCTTTTGTGATGTTTGTGGATTTTCCATGGTTTTACATCTTCAACATAGCCAATGTAAGAACCAATATGACACAGGTCAAGTGTCTACGGTCCCCAGTCGAGTATAAGACCAATTGATTATGAATAGGGTAAAATGGGGGATATGAAATGCACTCGATGTCAATCGTTCCAAGTTATGGGAAAGACTACCACTTATTATGAATGGTATTTACAAGTGATGGATACAAAAGATAAGGGATATGTATAGGGATAGGTAGTATGTATAGGGTAGTGGACTATGTATAGGGTAGATACTATGTACAAGGATAAGGACTATGTACAAGGATAGATACTATGTACAATGATAAGGACTAGATTAGAATAATAGTAGACAAAGGAGCAGAGTTAACTACACATGGCGCCTGTTTGCCAAGTTTTCACCATGGTATCTATCCAAAGCACCACCAAAGTGGTTTTCACGATTAGACGAATGATTTGTCTTTACTATTTTCAAGATTATCTATTTTTTTTGGTGTTACCAAGACGCCTATTTGCCAGGTTTTCACCTTGATAATGATTTTTGTGATTTTCTAATTTTTTGTATTTTTGCTAATTAAGGCAAAGATCTCAGAAACTATGCATAGAACCTTTTTAGATGCAGATTATTGATTGGAAAGGACAATGGTTCCCCTTTAGGAGTAGAGAGTTGGTATGCTCCTGATCCAAAAGCTTCTATAACAATATAAGGTCCTAACTAGTTAGGTTCAAACTTTCCTAGTTTGTCTCTTTCTGCTTGATTCTTTGGGTTTTGCATTAAAACCAAGTCACCAATGTCAAATTTTTTGTTCAAGACCTTCATGTTATAGCTACGACGAAGGCTATTCTGATATGCTTGGAGATGGTCTAGTGCCTTCTATCTTTTCTCATCCAAGAATTCTAGCTCATGGAGTCTCGATATTTGGTACTCTTCATCATCAATGTGGCCTTTCAGGGATATCCTTAGGGAAGGAATCTCAACCTCAATAGGTAGAATGGCTTCACAACCAAATACTAGTGAATATGGAGTAGCACTGGTGGGAGTACATATACCTGTGCAATAAGCCCATAAGGCAAGGTTAAGCTGTAAATGCCAGTCACGACCAACATCATTGACAGTCTTCTTGAGGATTCTAATGATGGTTTTGTTAGATGCATCTTCTTGGTCGTTACCTTGTGGGTAGTATGGGGTGGAGAAGTGATGTTGGACATGAAATTCATCACATAGATGGCAGATTTCTTGGATAAATTTAGAAATCTGTGTGCCAGTAATGTATGTCATAGGAATGGCTTCAATCCACTTCGTAAAGTACTCAGTGGTAGTGATAATGAACTTGTGTCCATTAGATGATGTGGGGTGGATCTTACCTATGAGGTCGAGTCCCCATTGGGAAAAGGGCCATGGTGACATTATAGGATGGAGCTCTTATGTTGGGGCATGTATCAAGTCTCCATGAACTTGGCATTGGTGGCATTTCATTACAAAGACATATGAGTCTTTTTCCATAGTAGGCTAGTAATAACCTAGTCTCATAATGTTTTTGGCTAAGGTAGGACTGCTAGAATGGGAACCACATATACCCTCATGCACCCCATGCAAGGTTGCTTGTGCTTCAGTAGAATCAAGACATCTTAGTAGGGTATTATCTAAGGCACGTCTATATAGGGTGTCTCTGATGATGGTGTATTTGGCTAACTTGCAGAGGAATGTCCTACATTGGTTATTTGATAGGCCAGTGAGTATGACTTCATCATGAAGGTAATCATAGATTTATTTGTAACATGGGGAATTAGGACCAACAATGTCACACACCATTTTAGAATCTAGGATATCGTAGGCTAGGAACAAAAGCTATTCTACCAAGAACTCAAACTTAGGCACGTTGTTAGGAATGTCAAGAAGTGACGTAATTGTAGCCATAGCATCTGTTTCCCTATTTAAAACATGAGGTATTTGATGAAATTTGACTTTGTCAAAGTACTCTTTAAAGCTATCAGCCATGCGCTTGTATGGAGCAAGCTTCTCTTCCTTAGTCTCATAATCATCATTTACCTATCTGATTACTAGTTGAGAATCCCCATATACCTATAAAATCTTAATTTTCCACTTAACTACCATACGTAACCTTGTCACTAGAGCTTCATACTCTGCCATGTTGTTAGTGCATGGAAATTCAATCCTGAATGTCTTAGGGATGGAATCACCCTATGGTGTAATAAATAGTATACTATCCCTTGAACCATGATTTGTATGTGAGCCATCAAAGTACAGTTTCCATGTTATGTTTGTCAATTGTGAATATGAACTCATCAAGAAATTCTGCAACTAGTGGGTGATCTGCCTGTATAGGTGTGTTAGCTAACTGATTAGTAATGACTTGTCCTTTAATAGCTTTTCTTTCTACATAATGGATATCATACTCACTAAGTATCATAACCCATTTGGCCAATCACCCTATTAATGTTGCCTTGCTGAGAAGATATTTCAGAGGGTCTATTTTAGCAATCAACATTGTTTGATGGTTTAGCATATAGTGCCTCAATTTTTGAGTAGCAAATACTACTGCAAGACAGGCACACTTGATGGTACTATAGTTGAGCTCATAACCTACCAAAGTCTGACTGATATAATAGACCGCCCTTTCATGACCTTCATCATCATTCTGTGCAAGCAATGCTCCAAGTGATGAATGGGTTTCTGTAATATAAAGAATCAATGGTCTTCCTTCAACACGTGGCATTAAGATAGGTGGTGTGAGTAAATATTTTTTAATTAGTTGAAAAGCCTCTCCACACCTAGCTATCCATGCAAAGGGTACTCCTTTCTCAAGTAGATGTTGGAAAGGATGTGTCTTATCTGCTAACTGCACTATAAATCTTCTGATAGATTGCAATTTACCCTGTAATGTTCTTAGCTGACTAAGATTAGTGGGTGGTGGCATGTCCTCGATTGCTTTTACCTTAGCCGGATCCACTTCAATTCCTCGTCTAGAAATGATATAACCTAATAGCTTTCCTGACTTGACTCCAAATACACATTTCTTTGGATTGAGTCTCACTTTATACTTCTCCAGCCTCTAAAATATTTTGTCTAAAACTTGTAAATGTTCTGCCCTTGTCTTGGATTTTACAATAAGGTCATCAACATAATCCTCCATAAGAGTGTGTACTAGATCATGAAAGATAGTAGTCATGGCACATTGATAGGTTGCTCCAACATTCTTGAGTCTAAAGGGCATAAAATTCCAGCAATACGTTCCCCAAGGACAAGTGAAAGCCATCTTAGGTTGGTCTTCAGTTGCGATTCTGATCTAGTTATATCCTGAAAATCCATCCATAAGGGACAACATCTCATATCCTGTTGTCAGGTCGACTATCATGTCTATGTTAGGCAAAGGGAAGTCATCCTTAGGACAAGCTTTGTTGATATCTCTAAAATCAATGTAGATGCGGATGATCCCAGTTGGTTTAGTGACTGGTAAAAGATTGGAAATCCAATCTACATAGTCGATAGATCTGATGAAACCAACGTCTAAGAGTTTCTTGAGTTCTGCCTTGACTAACAAAGCAATTTGTGGGTGCATTTTTCTCAATTTTTGTTTCACTGGTTTGGCACCTAGTTGTAAGGGAAAATGATGCAGAACAAGTTCAAGATCCAACCCTGGCATGTCGGCATATGACCAAGCAAAATTTATCTTTCTTTGTGCAAAGAAGTTATGGAACTCTGGCTACTCTTCTGTTGTTAATGACACTGCAAAATAAACTAGTCAAGGATTCTCTTTTGTGCTTATGTTGACTTCTACTGATTCTTCAACGAGCATGGGTGACTTTTCCTATGCAACGGGGAGAATGTTCAAACCTCCATCCTTAGGTGCCTTAGAGAGGTTTTCACCTTTGGATGCGTCCTTTCGTTTTACTTTTTCATTTTCTAAAGGTGCCTTTCAATTTTCACCTAGAGACTCATCCTTTTTATCTTGTTTATTCTTTTTCTCATTTTTGCGACTGGAGGGTTAAATAGATTCCCAAAAATATGCTTTGTTGTCCAAGTCAATGGTAAAACCAGCCTTATGATCCCCATTAGGTATGCCTTCTCGTAATCCCAGGAACTCAACAATTGCTTCGTAGTTCTCAAAAGTGTCTAAGACAAGTGTGTCTTGTTGATCCCAATCAATGAGTTGGGGATAGACTAAGGGCATGTCATCGTCGGGGTTATCAAGGTTTAATGGGGTCAAGGTAAAGATTGAGTTATTCATATGGTCACAAATTTTTTTTACTAAATCTCGTTTGTTCATAGTTTTAGGTCTAGGTGGATGGATAGGTGGGCCTAATGCCAAGCTTTGACTATCAGAAATAGGTGGCTCAGGTTGCCAAGAGGTAGGATCAAGTGATTCCCAATAGTAGTGTTTAAACCATTCCTCTTTTGTCATTTTCTTTGGTGGACATGAATTCAAGGGATTTGGTGAGGAACTTAACATCAAGTCAAGTTCTCCAAATAACTTGTCAAGGTCCATGGAAGAAGTAGAGGATAGGGAATCCCACTCATAATCATTAGAGTTGGGGGAGTCAGAATGACATTGGTCCACTAGTTTGTGAGATGTCTTAATATCCTCTGAAGCACTTACTTTCTCAAGTAAGGGTAATGGGGTACTAGGAATGCCAATCTGAATTAGTTGAAACCATAGCCCTACTCCTTTTGGCCACTGAGAAACAAATATTGGTTCAATCCTCCCATCTTGGTTTAAGCCTAAACCACTCTGTCCATCATATCCTTCGCTCTGCATGATTTTGAAACCCTTTCCATATAGATTTGTAGGAATATGAGCAAGTAAGATGGGTTCCTCATCATCTTCCCTATATAGCCAAGAAGTGACATCTTCTATATTTACGGCCTCTTTGCTTAATTCTCCCAATTTGATGAAATTTGTTGTGGGAGGAACATGTATAGTGACCATAGAATTTTCCCAATCTGATGTAGGTAAACTATATGTCTTAGGAGGGATCAAGTGGCTAACACAATAAGAAGTTTTCATGCAATACTCTCCACAACCCTTGTCTTGGATCTCAACCCTAGGAGTGGTAGGAACTAAGGGTGAAACAAATGTTCGAGTGAGTGTGGATGGATCAACATAGGAAGATGGATTGGATGATGAAGCCTCCTGGTTCATTGGCACTTGACATTGGGGGATCTCTTTTAGATTGGTGCATTATTGAAATGGATCAAGATCACCATCTATAGTTATTTCTGCGCCATTGTAAGGGAATATAAGACACTAATGATACGTGAAAGGGACCACCTTCATGGCATGAATCCATGGTCTACCGAGCAAAAGGTTATAAGGGAGGGTGAGATCCAAGACCTGGAACTTTGTCTCCATCACTGTAGGACCAATTCTAATAGGAAGTGTTACCACCCCCTTTGATTTTCATTCCTCATCATCATAAGCTTTAATGACAATAATTTTGGTCATGTCTACGCATGCTTCTGAGATACCTAATGCCTTAATTAGTTTTAAAGTGCATAGATTTAACCATGCTCCTCCATCTACCAAAACTCGTCTAACTTTGGTGTCAGCAACAAGGACTTCTAGATGTAAAGGGTCATTGTGGTTAGTCTTTTTAGTTGCATAGTCTTGTTTAGAAAATGTGGCATGATGATTATTGGTCAAGTAGCCCATAATTTCCTGGAAATGATTGACATCAAGGTCATTAGGGACCATGGTGTTCTGTAAAGCTTTATCAAGAATAGATCAATGCTTAGGGGAAATTCACAACAGTTCCAAGATTGAAATTTGGGTTGGGGTCTTCCCCAACTAGTCAAGTAGGTTATATTGTAACTTGGAAGATTGTGGTGTTTGTTGCAATGGAGGGCCTTGGATAGTGAACTTAGTATGATGAGTATTGATCGTGCACTTCAGATTTGTATTGATAGTAATGGTATTAATATTCTCATCAGCGGCGCGAAGGCAATGAATGATTTTGCCACTATTATAATCATGCTTGATACTCACATAGTTGGCTGACATATTGGTCTTAGTACTCGAATTGGGGATAGTTCCTTTCCCATGGTCATGTAGTGGGTCAGAAAAGACTTGATGATCCGTGTTCGATGACTTTTGTTTTTGTCCACTAACTTCAATAATTCTCCTTTTGACAAGATCTTGTATGATATTCTTCAGTTGTTGACAGTTTTGTAGGTTATGTCCTTTAGTCCTATGATAATCACAAAAGGCATTGTCATCCCACCAAGCTGGTTTAAATTGTCCTGGATCTTATTGTCTTGGTTCCTGCAACTGTATAAGATTATGTTGTAACAATTGTTTGAACACCGACTCAATGGGTTCCCCTAAGGGAGTGAACTCACATTTTTGAAATCACCTTTGTTGTGGACGTTGAGTATTTTGGATCACATTAGGAGGTTGATTGACATCATTAAGAGTGTTGGAAAAAGTATGAGGTCCTTGTAATGTGAGGAGGGGTCTCGCTTGTAGTTTTTTAGCATCAACCACCCCATCATTGGTGACATTTTGTTGCGAGACCAAAATCTGTTTCTGTCAGTGGGGGTGTTTTGTACAATCGGGTTTCTATTGGATGTTGATGTCTTGAGTTCACCCTTTTCAACGAGATCCTTCTCTATTATAACCCCTTTTTCCACTAGTTCCGAAAAAGATGTGCAACAATGTACCCTTAAGTTACTCCTGAGTTTTGCATGAAGTTTTTCTTGAAACATTGTAACTTTTTGTTTTTTGGGTATCTCAACAGGACACCTACTAGCTATAGTTCTCCATCTCTGGAAGAAATCAATGAATGTTTCCCCTTCGTCTTGCATTGTGTGACACAAGGTTGCTATATTTATCTTATGGTCTATGTTGAAGGAGAGTTACTCCACAAATTTCTCAACTAGTTCACCCCAAGATCTAATGCCAAAATCTAGACCCGAAAACCATTCTAGTGCAATTACTACAAGACTTCTTGGAAATAGCCTCATAAAATACGTGGGGTCATAAGCGACATCTATGCATATGGTAGAAAATTACCTTATATGTTCTATTGGATTTTGTTTGCCATTGTACTTAGGGAGATTCAGTATGACATATCCGTGAGGGAAAGGGGTCATGTACAATGATCTATCAAAGGGGAATGGGCATATGTCCTTTGTTGAAAATGATTTCTTAGTTGACATCAACATGTTATCCATTTGCATTTGTAATGCATGCATTTGTGTTTGTAAGATGTCAACTTGGGTCAAAGATGTGCTAGGAGGATTATGTGGATTCGTGTATGTGTTTTGAAATCCAAAGTCTCGTGATGGGTTTTGATTGAACATTTGCATCTGAGGTGGATTTGGATTCAGAATGTTGGTAAATGTGTTCTGGTATGGAATATGCATAAATTGGTGTTGACCTGGGATCTGTGTAAATGGATTCTGAGTACCACTTTGGGAAAAAGGATTCTGATTCAGAATTGATGTAAATTGGTTTTGACTTGGAATCTGTGTGGATGGATTCTGACTACCAATCTATGAAAAAGGATTCTGATTTGGAATCGGGGTGAATGGATTCTTACTGCCAGTCTGGGAGAATGGATTTTGATTACCATATTGGAAGGAGGGAATGCCTCATGTTTGTGTAATCTATGGTATAGTACTAGTGACTGGAACACTAGGTATGGCCGTTGACTGTGGCATGGTGCTCATGATACTAGCATTAGGTATGACCATTGACTGTGAACTTGTGACACTGACATAAGGTCTAGAGGCTAAGGTTTTAGACCTTTTACTCCCAACAAGAGGACTAAAGGGAGTTGATGATGAATCCCCTACAGTGAAATTAAATCCCGATGTCATGCTAGACATACCCAATGGGGAAGTATGGACTGTTGTACTCTGTGTAGATGTGCCAGATGGCATAGTTGTGCTGACTTGAGGTATAGTAGTACTAGCAGTCATTGTTTTGGTTCCTTGTGTAGGTTGAGTTTGCAAGGTGCTAATATCAAATCTTGCAGGTAAGGTAGCACCTTCTGCTAGCAATTTGGCTAAGTATCGTTGTCGATCATTTGCTAGGTACTCATCTATGAAAGAGGCAAACTTAGGGTCCTGTGCGACAGCCTCTATGTCCTCTACTACAATATGTCCTTGAGTGTTTCTAGTGGTGAATTTGTCTAATAGAGTCTTATGAGGTTTTGAAGAAAATGGATTGATGAATTCATTTGGGTTTGACATGTTTTCTCTATCTTCTCTTAGACCTAGTTTCAACCATGTAAGACAAGCTCAATACGTGGGAAATGCAAAACTATAGCTATGAACAGTATGACTTCTAGTCTATGTTTTTTTGGGATTTTTGTATGCAAAATAAGGAACGTTCTAGGATGACACTAGCCTAAAATCTAAAGGTGCAAGGCCTAAGCAAGGTTCTAAAATAATCAATTCTATAAACCCAAGATGAAAGGACCAACTACCTAAAGTCTAACCAAGGTGTCAATTTAGTTTAAGTCAAGGAACCAATGTAGGACGAGAATCAAAGACAAGCTGAGTTTCCTAACTAGACTGATGAGCTAGGAGGACTCTCTATAGGACAAAGGATAAACTTATAAAACTAGGTTCAATGATAGATTTCGTTGACACTATGACTTTTCTAGAGTGTAGATGGTGGACTAATCCTAAAGTTTGCAAAAGTGACCTTTCTAGAAGTTTAATGCAAGGTAATATGTATTCTAAGATGAAACTAAACTCTAAATTAAGACAACTATGGTAATGACTGAATGAACCTAAAAGATGCAAAATTGAGCAAATTGTTTCAGGTTTCTGTTCAAGGACTGTTTGTGTAAAGACAACTAAAACTGGTATAATCATGTTGATATGACAGTGACTATGAATTCTGGTTTTCTGATAATCAGACAAATGCATCGCGGAATTTCACAGATGTGGTCAAGTTTACCAGTTGTAGTTTTCCAGTGATTAATTGTGTTTCTTTGGTAAAGTTCAATGTGTGACTCTAATAGATGCAGTTAACCTTCTAATAGATGTGACTCTAATTGACTGATGCGACTCGAAGTTAAACAGATGCGACTCTTAATAACAGATGCGACTCATAATAATAGATATGACTCAAAGTTTAACAAATGTGACTCATAATAACAGATGTGACTCAAATTTTAACAGATGCGACTCTAAAAAGCAATTGCGACCTTCTGGTGAATAGTTGCGACTCTCTATGAAATTTTTAGTGACCTAATATTTAAAACTGACTCCATTTTTCATGATCAAATTTTAGAAAACAAGAACAATCATAAGACAAAGTGTTTTTAGTTTGATTTTAGACTCAAAGAATGTTTAAGTTGACAATAGACAAGTACATCCTAATAGGCCAAAAGGCCTAGGGTTTGTATACTTGGTATAGCCCACCTAAATACCCTAGATTGGTGATAAACACCTTTCCTTCTTGAGAGCGGATAGCTTAGAAATTTGGTGGCATTAGCTCATCTCCACGACTCATTAATGTCTTTCGAGCACACCAATTTTGAATTCTTTGGGCAATGACCTCCCAAGAACTACTATCTCTACTCAAGGGGATCAATAGTGAGTTTCTTCAGGCATAATACTATACCCTGCACTATACCAAGCAATGGCCAATAGAACGGTTGGTCTCTAAAACAAAAGGTGTTTAATACGGGAATTTTGTTCGTGGGGCATGATCCATGTGGTGAGAGTCCCCTTTCAGATCCATCTCATCATAAACACACTCGTGATTCTTGGGTTTTCCCCAAGAACCCACTTTTATATACTGGCTGGAAGTCCCTCAGGTTCAAGGTGCTACTAGTTTGAGACGTCCTAGGGTAAGTACTTTTTCCCACTAGAACAAGCCCAAGTTCTAGATTTGGTAACCATTTCTCTTACACCCAGGATCTCACAAATGCGCAAGGGCAGAGGATACTTTGATGTACCAAATCATGAGGGTAATTACACAGATGTGCTTTCGCACCAAACACAGTAAACACTTGTTAATTTTAAACCAAATGAAAGATTTGCTATGCTACCAAACAATTTGTTTCAAAAATTAACTAGGGTCTTCGACAAGCGTCCTGCAAAAAAAATAGTTAGTAGTTTTCAATATTGTCTTCGTCAATCATCCTGCAAAAATTTGTTAACTTCCAAAAGGCTACATGCTAAAAATCAGATATTAGAAACACACAAATTAATTGAAAATCTTATATTTCCGAAAATAGAAATAAAGGTTACCAGTCATTTGCATCACTATGTTACTAGTCAGATGCGTCGATATTCTCGTCAATTGCATCTTAATATTCACCAATCAATTATGATTCAGGATTCTTCAGATGCATCGTGGTTTTTTAGATGTGGCATTTTGAGTGTCAGATGTGGTTCAGGAAATCAATTGCATCACTTCATCAAACTAATGCATCTATTAATTTCAATTGTGGTGTTTCGTCAAGCTGATGCGTTGTTCCATATAAAAAACCTGCAAAAATCAAAATAAAAGTCTACAGATATGCAAAGATGGTGTCTTCACGTCAGGTTCACCAAATGTAACGCCAATAAAATGCACAAGAAGAGATTAAAAGCAAGCATGCAAATCTAATGCCAAGCAACAATGAACAAAGGAAAGTAATAACGTAAACAAACTGAAACAATCTCACCAAATTTGTACGTATTTCCATGATTCATCTTGATTGCCCTTCTCCATTTTGCTTGTAGTAGTATAATTGCACTCAAATTTTTAAGAGTTCGTGCAAGTATAGTCTATGATAAAGATTAGAAAAACATCGAAGATTCAAGATAAGTGCTCTCAAAAGTCATAAGATTTTGCGAGTTTTCGATAGAGATTAGAATGAATAATGACAAATCAATTTATAGAAAATTGATTATTCGAACGACATGCCAAGATTGAAAGATCAACAGACGATTGAGATCGAAAGATTAGACATGCATTCTGATAACTGTCAGTGATGACTTGAGTGATACAAATTAGAAATAGAATTAAAGATTAAATAAATGATTTAATCTTCCAGTTTGGTATTCGAAAACAAAAGAATTATCTTTGCATGACAAAGATGAAGATTGATTAAAGCAACTCTTTTTCGAATGCACGCACAAGGTTTAATCAATTAAATACGAATATTTAATTAATCCACATGTACATGCAAATGAGTTAGAACTAGATGACTAAATGATTTGATGAAGAGATTACTCGAGAACGCCACTCAGACATTAAAGCAAGAGTTAATTGAGCGATTTGAAATAGATGTCGAGTGGAGTAAAAGTGAATACTTAGATAACTCATAGAATTATCCAAATATAGAGGAATGAGTTAAAATAGAATTAATGAATTAAATAATTCATTTAATTCAAGATTTGATATTTGAAGAATAATTAAATAAATAAGATCTATTTATTTAAGTGGTAAAGGGATTTAAATGAATAATTAAATAAATAAAGAATTTATTTAATTATAGTTGAAATATGATAAAGAGTAAATTAAATAAGAAATTATTTAATTTGACAAGAAGCATAAGGTTAATTAGTAACATAATTAAATAAAAAGTGTTTATTTAATTAATCAAATAGCATAAAGTGTGAATTAATTAAATAATTAAGATTATTTAATTAATAGAAGAAATGAAGACTATAGATTAAATAATTGACCTTATTTAATCATGACCATGAAGAATACAAATTATGAAGAATATTGAAGTCGTAGGCTTAGACTAAATTTCGGTGTCTACAAGTGGAGCACTCTTTTGTTGTCCAAGACCCCAAAATAGACCCATTTTACAAAGAGACTCATATTTAAACACTTCCCAAACTTGAATTTTTGATGGGGAAACATTAAACAGCTTACCAAACTACCAAAACCACAATTTTTTTGGTGAGATACGCTTTCTAAGGCTCTATTTCAATAAACCCTCATTTTTAACAACTTTCATGAGGTTTTTAAGAAAATCAATGTTTCCAACCTTTCCACACCCTATAAAATCATCAAACAAGTCTATTAGGACCTGCACAAGCCTGATCCAACCTTAAATCTTGGTGCCCCCACATTTCATTGACATTAGCAGGTTGTAACCACCATTTTTCACCTAATTTCACTCATTTTTGCCATGCATGGCAACTCACCAACTCAACTACAGACCTTTCCAGCTCTTTAAACCCATATACTCACCTTATATATTCCTAATAACATCTACCATTTCCATACCATCGAGCTACAAACTGTACAATAGATGGTATGACCCTTTAGCACTTTGGACTCTTAAGGGAAATTGCCAGTCCAATGTAGCTCAGAGTGATTAAGCATATTTTGGTGCAAAATAGGACCATCCCTAGCATAAATGTACCCATCTAGACATGTTAGAATAGTCCATTTGGTCGTACGAGTTGCAAAATGAAAGTTGCACCACTTTGCAACTTTACACTATTTGCATCTGACAACTTTTCCCTTAATTGAAAACTCATCACCATGGGAAAACGCCTTTAAGATAGCACAAAATTAGAGAGGCTATTGTAGATGGTCTCAACATGATCCTATAGCCTCATACATAGAGTCTGTAAGCATCACTATTTTTAAGAAATAGCCCTTCAAAGATTGTTGTCTTATAGCACTTTGGATTGTTAAGGAAAATCGTTGGTCTAATGTAGCTCAGAGTGATTCGGTCTATTTGGGTGCAAAAGAGGACCATCCATAGTGTAAATGTACCCATCTAGATGTGTTGGAACAATCTATTTGGTTGTACGAGTTGCAGAATGAAAGTTGCACCACTTTGCAACTTTACACTGCCTACATTTGACAACTTTTCCCTCAACTGAAAAATCGTCACAACTGGTAAACACCTTCAATATAGAAAAAACTAAGAGAGGTTATTGTAGATGGTCCCAAAATGATCCCATAGCCTAAGATGAAGAGTTTGTAAGTGTCATGGTTTTCTAGAAATATCCCTTCAAAGATTGTTTCCTTTTAGCACTTTGGACTCTTAAGGGAAATTGCTAGTCTAGTGTAGCTCATAGTGATTTGACATATTTGGGTGCAAAAGAGGACCATATCCATAGCATAAACATACCCATACAGATGTGTTGGAACAATCTGTTTGGTCATATGAGTTGCAGAATAAAATTTGCACCACTTTGCAACTTTACACTACTTGCATCTGACAACTTTTCCCTCAACTAAAAACTCGTTACCATGAGAAAACACCTCTGAAATAGAAAAAAATGAGAGAGGTTATTGTATATGGTCCCAACACGATCCCATAGCATCAAACGAAGAGTTTGTAAGCACCATTATTTTTGAGAAATATCCCTTCAAATATTGTTGCCTTTTAGCACTTTGGACTCTTAGGGGAAATTATTGGTCCAATATAGCTCGAAGTGATTCGGTGTATTTGGGCACAAAAGAGGACCATCCCTAGCATAAATGTACCCATATGGACATGTTGGAATAGTCTGTTTGGTTGCACGAGTTGTAGAATGAAAGTTGCACTACTTTGAAACTTTACATTGCTTGCATTTGACAACTTTTCCCTCAACTGAAAACTCATCACCATGGGAAAATGCCTTCAAGATAGCAAAAACTAAGAGATGTTATTGTAGAGGGTCCCAACACGATCTTGTATCCTTAGACAAAAAGTTTGTAGGTATCATGATTTCTGAGTAATAGTCCTTTAAGATTGCTTCCCTTTTGCACTTTGGACTCTTAAGGGATTTCACCAGATGAACATAGCTTAGACTACTTTGTCTTGTTTGGGGACCATACCTAACCTAAACATACCCATTTAGACATGTTGGAACAATTGGTTTGGTCGTATGAGTTGTAGAAAAATATTTATTTATGCCCTTACAAGTAGTTTTCAACCTCCAACTGCACTCCAACGTTGATTTTTGTGTGAAAAAAAGCCATGAGACCATAGCCTGTTACTTTCTATTACATGATTTGATTAATTTTTTCCAAGCATCCATAGCTTGTTCAAAATCACTTGCTTTAGGCTTTTAGCCATAACAACAAGGCAATGAACTATTTGATAAAACACTTTGGTAGACATGTATGAAAAATGTGGTAGGATAGACAAACTTTTGAAGAAAATTCCTCAAAGAAATGAGGTCTCATGTTGATGGAATGCCATGAGAATCAAAATTGCTTTTGATTGTCATGGCATTCTGACACCATGAGACCTCATTTCTTGGAGGCATTTTTTCAAACAATTCATTTCCTTGTCTATGCTATTGCTTACTATTATGCTTTGATAGAATTTTTCCAAGCATCCATAGCTTGTTTGAAAGCACCTATTTTAGACTTTTAGCCATAGTTTACCAAGGCAATAAATTGTTTGATAAAATGCTTTGGTAGACATGTATGAAAAATATGGTAGCATAGACAAGATAGTGAACTGTTTGAAAAAATGCCTCAAAGAAATGTGGTCTCATGGTGATGGAATGCCATAGAATGCACATTGAGACCACATTTCTTTGAGGAATTTTTTTGAATAGTTCACTACCTTGTCTATGCTATTGCTTATTATTATGATTTGATAGATATTTTTTGATGTAAGGATAGGGGTGGAAAAGGTCACAACAACTCAAACTAACACAATTTCAAAATTTCATGTTTAAAATGCCTCTTATGTTTGAGTTTGATGTTGGAGAAACCAAGTTTGAAA
This sequence comes from Sequoia sempervirens, assembly GCA_007258455.2. Classification (NCBI taxonomy): domain Eukaryota; kingdom Viridiplantae; phylum Streptophyta; class Pinopsida; order Cupressales; family Cupressaceae; genus Sequoia; species Sequoia sempervirens. Next base: position 437,214,942 of record VDFB02193867.1, read on the forward strand.
GAGAATCAATAAAATATTGTTATCTCCATGCAAATTTCTATTTTTTCCCATAATTCTTGAAGTTTCTTAGTACTGTATGGTTTTGTACAATGTGGTTGTGTTTCTTTTTAATGAAAACTAGTGGGTACAAGAGTAAACTTCTTCACAAACTTGGTTTGAAGTAATTTTATTCATTTTTGTGCATTTAAGAGGCATTTTACTGGAGGTTGGTCTATGAGCCTTGTTCCAAGGGTTTGAGTGCATTTAAAATGGAGTTTTAAGCCTTCCACCCACTATATGATGTTGTAACTTAGTGTATAGGCTTATTTAGGATGAATAAACCTGTTTGGATTATTTCTTGTGTAGGGGAGGTTAGCACTATGATTTTTGGTGATGCCCTAGATGGCATTTGGGGTGTTTTTGCATGAAAAAGTGAGGTTAGAGAGGGTAAAAGTGGGAATTGTTTGAGGGAAGTCATTTTTCTTGTCCTTTTAAGCTTGTGCAGGGTTATTCAAGGATGTTAGAGTTGGTGGTAAAGTCTGGGGAAGTCTGCAAGTAGGTTTTTCAATAAACCCTTGCCAAATTTGAGTGATTTGAGGGTTTTGTGGAAGAGGGTCTGAGATGGCGAGTTCCAGAAGATAAATGGGAAAATTTGAGCTTTTTTCATTTGTTGAGTGCTGCCCCAAAATTTTTTAGGGTCTATGAAGTGTTCCAAGGGTGGTTGCTTTGGAAATTTGGTTTATTTGGCTAGGTTGAGTAGTGTAGTTTGCATGATTTGTGAAAGTTGTTCTAAAGGAGTCCTATGTGAGTTGGAGGTATGTTGAAGGGGACTAAAATGGGTGTCTATAATGATGATTAATTTTAGGAGTTGTTAAAGAGATCTGAGAGTTAAGTTGAGAAAATTGGAGCTATTGACATACAAGATTGTCTAGGTGAAAGATTAGAAAATCAGTCTTGATTGAGTTTGTAAAAAGAAAGGTGGTTAGGAATCCCTTGTATTGTGAAAGTGAGTGGTTTTACATGTTTGGTTACATCAAATAACCATCAAATAGTCCTCTATTTCCAAGGTACTCTTGCATCATTTTCCAAGCATCCATATAGCTTGTTTAAAAGTACTTATTTTAGACTTTTAGCCATAGTAGCAAGGCAATGAACTATTTGATAAAATGCTTTGGTAGATGTATGAAAAATGTGGTAGCATATAAAAGGTAGTGAATTTTTTTTAAAAATGCCTCAAAAAAATGTCATCTCATGGTGATGGAATGCCATGACAATCTATAGCAATTTTCTTATCATGGCATTCCATCACCATGAGACCACATTTCTTTGACGCATTTTTTTTAATAGTTCATTTCCTTTTTTGTGTTATTGCTTACTATTATGCTTTGTTAAATTATTTCCAAGCATCCATAGCTTGTTCGAAATCACTTGTTTTAGGATTTTAGCCATAGTAGGAGGGCAATGAAATGTTTGATAGAATGCTTTGATAAACATGTATGAAAAATGTGGTACCATAGACAAGGTAGTGAATTATTTAAAAAAATGCCCCAATAAAATGAGGTCTCATGGTTATGGAATGCCATGAAAATCAACAAGGCAGTCAACTGTTTGAAAAAATGCCTCAAAGAAATGAGGTCTCATGGTGATGGAATGCCATGAGAATCAAAATTGCTTTTGATTGTCATGGCATTCCATCACCATGAGACCTCATTTCTTTGAGGCATTTTTTCAGACAGTTCATTGCCTTGTTTATGCTATTGCTTACTATTATGCTTTTATAAAAATTTCCAAGCATCCATAGCTTGTTTGAAAGCACTTGTTTTAGGATTTTAGCCATAGCAACAAGCCAGTGAATTGTTTGATGAAAAGCTTTGGTAGACATGCATTAAAAATGTGGTAGCATAGACAAGGTAGTGAACTATTTGAAAAAATGCCTCAAAGAAATGTGGTCTCATAGAATTCCATGACAAGCAAATGCAATTGACACCTACTCCTAGTTATTAGTTATGCAATGTGAAGTAACTACATAACTGCTTAGGTTGACTTTTTAAAAACTATATTGTTATTGGATTTTTTTCATCTATCAGCATCTAGTTGTTAGTTATGCAATGTGAAGTAATGCTTTGACTTTGAAAGATGTGCAATGCAATGTAATCAACAATATGAATATAAACTACCTAATATAACCATTATTTTTTATGCTATTGTACATTGATATTTAACCATTGCTCAAGATTAAATTTTCAAAGAGTTTAATCATGCACACATGAGGAACAAATTATTTTGATTTTCAACTTCTATATATATATATATATCAAATTATCCAATAATCAAGTATATGTCCATATACAAAAGTGACATCAATGCCAACTCAAACAAAGTTTTACAAAATGTGGCATATGCCATCTTGATATCTATTCAAAATTTACATGTCAAAATTTCTATCTCATCCTAAACTACTAGTGGATCATCAAAATGGACCCTCTTTGAAGCACTCTTTGGCTCTGAAGGTAGCTACACAAGAAAAATTCAAACCACAATTGAGATTAGTTATACTATATAATTTCAAACTGAATAATTAACATCAAAATCAATATACATTGAATTATAATTGAACTCTAAAATTGAAATCTTGATTACCTCAAATATATGTCTCTTCAAAGGGTCAAGAGTCCTAGAATATGCCCCTCTCAAAGAACCAATCAAACCAAAATTTGAAATGTCAATCTATATATGTGAACAAAAACATAAAATTGATACAAGTTAGCATACAATTGTTAGTAATAGGAACATATTTACCAAACACAATAAAATAAACACATACCTCTTTAAGCATCTCTTTTTCTTTATCTCCTTTAGGTGTTTTGACACCTACTTGAGGTGTTTCAACACCTACTCCTTGAGGTGTTCCAATACCTACTCCTTCAGGTGTTGTGACACTTGTCAACAAGGATGTATAGCTCATAACCGCCTATACATAAAAATGACAAGTACATATGAAACTACCAATCTATGTTGATGTATGTATAATCAATATAAGATCTTAAAAATATTAATTCAATCAAATTTGAGTTCAATTACTTTTCCCTTATCTAAAATTTCACCTCCATAGTCTAGATAGCGCTACACCTCTCTCACACTAGGTGTTTCTTACAAGAGGAAAATAAGATAAACATATAAGTTAATATATAATTTCATGAATGACAATTCAAATGACAAGCAAGCATATAATAACAAAATGTAAACAAGTGAGTGTGAAAATATATACCATGTGAATGTCTAGGCCAAATGAAATGACCCTAAGGGTGCTATCAGTCACCTATGTGAGCTCCTCCTCAAACATCAATTGTTAAATAGACCATGTAAATAAATATTAGTACTTGATACTATCTCTTATTAATATTCATTTAAAAACAAATGCAAGTTATGAATTTACATCTTAAATCTTACCTATGTAACTATTCCAACGTCCTCCTCTCTAGTAGGAGAGGACTTTGTAGGGTGTGTTCCACTCCCCTGCGTCTGATCTCCTATAATTTCCACATCAGGGAGGTCATAATCAAAAGTTTCCAAGGGATGATCACCAAGTTATACAAGAGGACCCAAGCATATCTGGTGCCACATAGTGCAAGTATGTGGCACACAAATATGTGGACCTATGGAGGATGATGTAGCAGCACTCGATCCATCACTAACATCACCAGAATGTGGCTGAGCTATTATAGAAGTATGGGAAACCAAAAGATCACTCAAAGAGTGAATAGCCTGAATAAATGTGGTGGTGATAATCTTAGCATAACTTATTTTTTATTACATTACATTGTTTTTTAAGCATCGTAGGTACTTTTCTATTTAGGCACGTATACAGTTCTCTTCTCAACTAAATTTTTTTTTGTTGAAACTGCCAAACTTCTCGCTACCTCTCATGTATTTATTCTTCTAATGTGTTTCTAATAAAAAATCAAGTGATTTTGTTTATTATTTGGCATAGAGCACTACGGCGATCTATTGGCATTCGAGCGATGAGATTATGATGTTGATTCTAGATGCTTCTCTTAAGACTGCAACTAATAAAGGCTTATATAAGAAGGGCAATGCAATTGTGGCCTTAAATTGTATAGGTTTTCCCTTTTTCCTCAAGATAAAAGGAAGTTAAGTGAGTAAAATACTATGGTGATGATTTGTGCTTTGGTTCTTCCCGACTTCTACTTAGGTGGACTAATGTCAGTCAGAACTCTTTATCTAAAGTTAAGATCCTAAGTTGATAGCATTCTATAATTTATCTTGCTTTCAATATTCTACTAGGTACAGTCTCATTTATAGAGGATTGGTCCCCCTTTTGGTAGAAGGGTTAGTAAAGGCGAATGATTTTGAATCTACCAAAGTGATTCTGATGATGCATTTGAATTTTTCCTGCACATTGGAATCCAAAGATCTAGCATGAAAGGCATTACATATGTTCATAGCAGCTATCTATGTGGAAATTGAAATAGAGTAAAAATACCTTGAATTAGATTGTACCAGTTCGTGATTGTGGGAATATTGTCACAAGAAATTTCAAGTGCCAAATTATTTAGTTTACATTTTTTTAAGCCTTCAAATTATTTTCATTTTCCTTGGGACTGGACTACAAGCATCTTGAGCATAGTCACGTCCTATTAGTTGAATTTTCAGAACTAGAATAAAAATGGGAAACTATTTTGTCACCTTATTGGAAATCAAACTAGTGATGTGTTGATGTTGGGCCCCCACATAACCTGGTTTTTTGTACAAGAATTGTGTGATTGCTGTGCAAAGGAAAGGAGTCAAAAATTTGTAATATTGTATGCATGTTGATTGTATCTCAGTAGTGTAGCTAACAACTATGTAAGTCACAATGATGTTGATAAAATCATCAATTTTTATTTTTCTATATTAGATGCCCTTTGAAATACCAATAATCTACAATTTGATGAGTTTCTTAGACAAGGTCTATTAGAATACTTTCTCTTTGATGTATGTGTGTGGAAAATGTTAGTATCAAAACAAGACAATAAAAACACACTAATGCAACATTAAACTAAAGAAAACTAAATAAAATGAAATCAGAGAAAACAAATAGAGCTTCTTTAGAATCGTTCCATTTTCCTCTATCTCCATTGATTCACTTGAATTTTTTGCTCTTAGATTGCATAAGAAAAGCTTCTCAGAATGGAAACCTGCAGAATGAGTATGCAAAGGGAGAATCTCTTTCCATCCTATATGTTGTGAAGTGAATACCGATATGCACAGGGGCTGTAGATTATGCACAGGGGTTGTGGATTATGAACTCTATTAAAACTATGATATGAGGTTGATAAGCCATGATATGGATTGCTAATATACTAAGCTATGCTATGCTAAAATATAGAATGCTATGAATGCTAAAAGACTGTGCTATTGCAAATTAGCTATAGTTTTCCTATACAAAGCTTATCTCTTGTTTAGAGACCTGATAGTCCTTTTATATATTTTTACAGGCAAGAACCTAGCTGGCAAAGATCAATGGCTATGAGATTGTCTGGCAAGTTTGAATGGTGAGAGATGGAGAGGTTGAGAGGAAGATGGAAGATGTTGGGAGGTTGGAGAGAATAAGGGAGGTTTGTCTTCAACCCACAGGAACAAGCTTGCTTAGAAACAAAGAAATTAATTTTCTATTTTGAAGTTTGTTTCACGGTTGTTGGAGATAATTCCAAATTAAATAAATAAATTATTTAATTTCATGTGAATTTGGAGATTTAAAATATTTTTGAAATATTTGATTTGAAGACTATAGAAGACTCAATTAAATATTTGGAATATTTAATTGTGAATAGAATTTAGAGGATTTTTAGAAGAGAAGAATATTTAATCTTTATTTGAATAAATAATTCAAGCCAAGATTATGTGATAATTAATATAAATAAATCGTAATGTTTATTTAATTAATTAAGCAATGGGTAAGAAAGTGATTAAATAAACTTATTTATTTAATCGTAATGAAAGAATGAACAATATAAATAAATTATTTAGATTTATTTATATGTAGATTCAATTTAGAGATTTAATTAAATATTAAAAATATTTAATTAATTACTAGACTATCATGATGCGACCATTTTTAGGTGTATACAGTATGATGTCAAGCAACAGGAGTTCATTTTAGGCTTGAGGAGGGTTATGATGCAGACGATGAGTATGAGGTGGAACATCCACATAAATGTTCATGTCTCACCTCTTGAACATACAAAGCTCATTTCTATGCCTCATTCCATCCTTAAAAGGATGTAATTTTTTTTTTAAGAGTAATTCTTTTTTTGTTTAATGGCATCATTATGTCTGCACCCAAGTTTCTTCTCTCATATGCTCAACTCATCAAGGGGCCTAACTATTCTACATGGAAGAAAAAGATACACACAATTCTTAATTTTGAAGAACTATGGGCAATTGTTACTAATATGGTTTAGTATCCAATTGATGTGGATGAGAAATTTTTTTTAATAAGGTTGACAAAAAAGCTTTGATGTTTATCACACTGAACATCTTTGACGAGGTTTACTCAGATATTCAGGATGCGACAATGTTAAAGGTGGCTTGGGATTCTCTATCTACTATCTATGGGGCCAAAAATCAGACTAAGATTCTCCATCTCAAATCAAAGCTTCATACACTTAGTATGCAAGCTAGTGAGAAAGTAGAGGAATTTTTTATGTCATATATCAAAAATCTGAGCAAAGCTTGTTGGCGTTAGCAAAAAGGTCACAAAGGACAATTTTCTTGTTCCAATCACTTTGAGAGCTCTTCCTTCAAAGTTTTGAACTTTTGTCACAATATTGAACATCACTAAGTAGAAGGTGTCTTTTGAGGAGCTGGTGACTTTACTACAATAGGAAGAAGCCATCTAATTAGTGCAAACTGAGTTTGAGAATAAAGCATTCATCTTGAGAAAATAGTGTGTTGAAAGGTTTTGAAAGGGACAATCACAAAAGAAGACATATACACTGCCATAACAACCATAGAAGCATCAAAAGGAGAATCATTTGTGTTAAATCTATAGTACTCTTGCACATGACACTGAACGCTCTTGGTATAATGGCCTAACTCAATAGAATTCTAGTCAAGAAAGGTCCATCTAGTGGAGGTGTTTTTCACTCCAAACAACATCCTCACCAATGAAAGCACAAAGGACATATTGTAGCACAAAAAGATGATACATCTGATGAGTACATCCTTGATATAACAAATTATGGCATCAATTAGAATATGGTTCTTTTTTCTCAAACCTCACATCTTTGGTTGATTGATTTTGGTGCTAATAAACATATGACAAAATCAAGATATTTTTGATACATTGATTGATCAACCCACTAGACATGGGGTTTGCATTGCATAAAATAAGAAGTATGTTGTATAAAAAATAGGTAATATCACCATTCCTCTCAGGACAAGAAGTTGTAGTACTCTCACAAAAGTAGTCTATTTTCTAGGTTTGACATCAAATCTCCTATCTATTAGTCAACTTTTGAATCACAACCTTAAGGTGAAGTTTCAGGTTAAGGATGACATCAAATGTTGGTTAATCTCTAGAGATGGTATAATACATGCTAGAGCTTTCATGAAAGATCATTTATTTTCCCTAGATACAATTGCATCCTCTATAGTTTCTTTCTCTACCTCTATGGTTGAAACCACTTTTGGAATTACCACTATTGACACCTTTTAGTTAGCTCCCTCTTAAAAGGAAATATGCATCTACCCAAGATAGTTTCCACATAACCCAAATAAAGAAATCTATGTAAACAAGTATTCAAAATCCATATGCAAAATAATAGATAACATACCATCAAAGATAACACAAGATATACCATGGGAAAACCATCAAGAGAGAAAAAATAGGCTCCAAAAGAATCCATCACTCATGTATTATTTAGTAATAAAAATTTCAATACATCTTTGGAGCCCTCTATGAATACCTTTGAAACATCAAACCCTCTATAAGAACTACATGTGAACAAGCTTGTAACCACACATCCCATGCCATGATTCAACCCTCACAAATGCTAACAAGATCCAACCTACCAACTATCCAACAAGCCAAATCTCAAACCTTAAACAACTACCCATGTGTTTGATTTTATAGAAATAAGCTGACACAAAACCACCAAGTGGTATTACATAAAACCATGTGGCTAATACCTTAGCTTACAAAATCATTAACCCTTCATTTAATATTCGTAGTAATTTTTCCCAATATTAAATATTATTCCCATGCGAAACCCCACATTAAATATTTAATCCATTGTTACATACAACACATAAAGTAGCCCCAAGAATGCTAGACCCATGTGATGCATGCATCCCTAGATTCCTTTGGTGCACCACATAATAAATAAAAGATTATATTATATCATTATGAAAGGTGGAAAACACACCTTTTCCTAACATTCTCCCATTTGGTGTATACATTGCATTAGGGGTAAATAAGTAAACTCAAACATGAACAAGGGAACAATCTGTCTAGCCACATATGCCATCAAGGAATAAAAGTGTTTCATATGCTCCATCAAGATACCTACAACAAGAATCAATGTGATCACCATTTGAAGAATAAATGCTCTCATCCTCCATCATGCCAATGGAAAAAGATAAGAATCCACCCATAGATATGTTGCACTATTATCACAAAGAAGTACAAGTTCTTCCTCCAACTTTTATAATCCCCACACCCATTGTCTTGGATAATGACTATAATTTTGAGATATTAGGGATGGTAGGTGTCTTTGTCCCAGAAGTGGAGGCTAAAGTAGCCGGGTCTATATATGGAGTTGTGGGGCCTTCATCATTCTTTAGGACCTGGGGGATTTATAGTATTTTGCTTCCAGACTCTTGCAATAAGCAAAGGGCTTGGGATCACTAAGGATAGTGACCTCTTGATTTTGATATGGGAATTTGACACATTGATGGAAAATTGATGTGACAGCTTGCATCCCATGGATCCATGGATTCCCTAGGAGGATGTTATAAGGTAAATAAAGGTCAAGGACCTGGCATGTGGTTTCTATAAATGCTGGTCCTACTTGAATAGGGAGTTGGATAGTGCCCTGAGACACTCTTTCCTGATCATCATAAGCTTTGATTGTGATGCCCTTACCTTTTTCAATGGCATCCTCTGAGAATCCTAGATTCTTTATTAGTTTGAGTGAATAGATATTTAGACCTATACCCTCATCCACCAAGACCCTTTTGACTATATTTTTATGAACCAGGATTTCAAGATGGAGTGCACGATTATGAGATGGTTGGGTGGGAAAGTCTTGATCAAAAAATTTTGGGAGACTTGGGGTGGTGATGTGTCTCACCATAGCTTGGAAATGGTCAACATCAAGATTCGTGGAGACAATGGATGAAGCCAATGCTTTGTCTACAATTTTTCTATGTGCGAGTGATATTTTCAGCAACTCCATGATTGAGATTTGAGTAGGAGTTCTTTTCAATTGGTCTAAGACATTGTCACCATTAGGAACGGATCTCAAATTTGAGGTGAATGCCCCTAGGTGGTTGTGATGACCCAACAATGGTGACTTTTCTGTCGTGTGTGGTGACTCCACAATCATCTTTGGCTCCCTTGATGTTTATATTTCCATATTTCGCCTTTCAATGGTTGTTCCCTTTGTTATGAACCGACATTGGATTTGTGTATATTTTTTGGTCTTAATTTCTAGCTGGTTGTTCAACGTTTATGACCTTGTCATCGATGAGGTCTTGGATAGATTTTTTAGCCTCATGCAACTGGCTATTGTGTGCCCCTTGATTTTGTGAAAATTGCAAAGGTGATTTTCATTATACCATGGTGGTTTCACTTTGGGATCTTGATAATTCTCATAAGTGGGAATTTTTATGAAATTTTCATTTACCAATTTCTTCATGATTGATTCAATTGGTTCCCCAAGGGCACTGTATTTTCACTTTGATGGATATTTGTTTCATGGGGGTGGTCCCCCTTGATTGTTCAGATTATTGACTTGATTATTGGGTGGTTGTTGTGATACCACATTAGCTTGGGTGTTAATTCTATTGTGGTTTTTGGTATGTTTGCATGTTTTGTTTTGGAGTATTGATTATGACCTCGACATCCACCGCACCATCATTGGCGACATTTCTATTTTCTACCCATGTGCTAGGTTTTTCATTATATTTGGTGGATGAGAAATTATCTTGATGTTCTGGATATGTGGGTGTCCCCCCTTGTGCAATAAGGACTCGTTCGATGTTGAGTTCCTTGGGGATCAAATGGTCATACATAGTGATACATTTCATCTTAAGGTGGAATGACAAGGTTTTCTCGATATTGGAAATGATGGTGCAAATTTTTTGTTCCTCTGGCATGGCCCACTTGCTCTTGTTGGCCTTGGATTGCCATCGTTGCAAGGAAGCAAATGTTTCCCCCTTGGATTGTTTGAGCGCAAATAGTTCCTCTAGACTAACATCAATACCAATGTTGAATGCATAGTTATTTATAAATGCATCTATGATTTCTTGTAACTTTTTGATTCCAGGAGGAAGGCTAGAGAACCATTCCATGGTAGGACAACCAAACTTTGAGGGAATAGTCACATCAAATATGTATCATCATATGCAACCTCCATGCAATGTACTTGGAATTCCCTAATGTGATCTTCAGGGTTTCTCATCCCACAATACTTGTCAAACTTAGGGATTTCAAACCCCTTTGGGAGTGGTACCATTGCAAGACTCCCATAGAAATGATAGTGGCATAAATTGCTTGGTGTTTTCATTATTTTCCTTGATTGGAGATCGATCACTTGTTGTGAGAGTAATTTGATTTATGCCATCATGTCATTTTGAGGATCGGGAGGTGGAGTGAATGTGTTTTGAAGTGGTGGATTTTTTTGAGTGATAGGTGGATTGTTGGATGTGTTGGTGGGATTTTGTTGCAAGCTCTATTTTGTGATGAAGGCTTCCTGATATGCCTACATTTGTTCTTGTTGTTTTTCCAAGAATTCTTGTTGTTGGTCTTGCTGTTCGTGTGCCAACAATGCTTGTTGTTGGGCTAGTAATTGGGTTGCTTCTTGTTGTGCTTGGTACTATTGTAGGGCTTGTTGATATGCTTGTTACTAAGCTGCATGTAGTTGTGCCTAGTACTAAGCTTGCACTTGTGCTTGTTGACCTTGATATTGGGCTTGATCTTGAGCATGTGCTTGTTAGGATGCTTGTGCAACTTGTGCGGCTTGAGCTACTTGTGTGGATTGAGTGGCTTGAGCTACTTTCATAGCTTGGGCATCTTGGGTGGCTTGTTGTTGTTGCAATAAAGATTGAGCTTGAGCAACCCAATGTACTTGTTGCACTTGTTGTGCGGCTTGAGTTGCTTGTGCAATTTGGGCAACTTGTTGTGTGACTTGCGTGTTTTGCACTTGTTGAGCTTGGAATAGCTAAAGTTCCTTTTGGTAGGCTTGTTGAGATACTTGCAATGTGATGTTGTATTGGTTGGCCACATTTGGTCTTGGTGGCAGTGGTGGTAGATTCAAAATGATGTTCATTGTTGTGATGAGGGGTACCATTGTATTGATAATAGGGATTTGTGTAGTGGATGGTGTGATTGATATGCTTGGTCCTTGAGAGACCACATTTATGGATGGTGTAATAATTGATTGGGTTGCTTGGATGGTTGCCACCTATTGTTGCAATATCAATGTAAATATTGGATGATTTAGTATGATGTTTTGACTTATGATTGGTGGGTTGTTTTGACTTTGTTGATTGATGGGTGGTAAAGGGGGTTTCCCTAAACTGATGAGAGGTGTGGATGTTAATCGTAGAGGTGGAAATGGTGGAAAAATGGGTGGTGTGTTCCTATGAGGAAATGATGATGATGAGGGGTCAAAGATTCCCCCTTGTCTAAATATCCCACCTTCTCCTTGCGAAGTCATAGGGAGAGAGGTTTTTGTGTTGAGAGGATATACAAGTGTTGCATGAAAAGAGGATTAATCATTGGGGTCATGAAAGGTGAGAGGAATGTATGGGTGTAGCAAATTCAATGGTATGGATTGACCCAATATGGTATTTGTATCCAAGTCTTGGTTCCTCACAAGGGGGTGTGTTTGTAGTGCATGAAGCAATGAGCTCCCCTTGTTGACAATTGGTTGAGTTGGAGCATTGGATGATGTGATTTGCGAAATGGTTTGAGTGATGCCTTGGAATGAAGGTGTGAATGATATGGGTGGCACGATCCCAAGAGGTTTCTCCACAAGAGTACTCACATCATAGTCAGAAGGGAGTTTAGCCCCTTCTTTTTCCAATTCTAGTATTGTGAGGTATTGAGTTTCATCATGGCATTGACAATTTTGTGAGTTTTGGGATTTTGGACCATTTCAATGATTTCATCTTATGTCATCCCTAAAAAATTGGTAATTTCCTCCCCTTGGCCACCTTCTTCCTGATGATCTTGTGAAAGTGGAGGAAGATTGATCATGGGATTACTAGACCCAATGGGATTGAATTCGAGAGCGGTTTGACTCAAGTCACTCAAAGTTGATGTTTCTTTGTTCATTTACATGTTCTTGTGTTGAGCTATAGTTTCAACCATAAAATGAGGATCAATTTTCAAGAATGTGGGAGGTGAACCTTTGAATCTTTGGATTGATCTAAATTTTAGGCACAAAAAAGAAAGTATAAGATATTAAGGATCAAAAGGATGGTGATGAGATATGGAAGATGAATGATTGGTGAATGATTGGAACTCTTAGGAAACCTTGAAGAGGATACTAAACTTTAGGACTTTTGGATTGATGTTTAATTTGATTTTGGATTTTGATTTTGATTTGGTTTGGATAATAGACTCATAAACTCTAAGAGGTTGGATGTTGTCCTAGAGTAAATTTGTTCACAAGATGATAATTTAACTAAGTGTGTATAGAAGGATTCATCTACACACACCTAGCCAAACAAGATGATTTTGATTTGATTCAAGGATTTTCCCATAGCCTAGTATGAAGGATTTTTTCAAGATTTAAAAGAGTTGTTGGTGAGGTGAATTTGATTTTGATGTTTGAAAGAATGGATGGAGATTTTGATTTTGATCCTAAGAGACTTAGAAAGACTTTTGTTTACTAGACCTAGGTGTTGAAGAACATAATTTTTCCTAAGAGCTTTCAACCAAGAAGTGGTTTAGATTGAGCATGCATATCTGGATTGTTCAAAGGAATGAGTCTATAGAACCTTTTAAATTTCTTGCTTATCTTGAGATGGTTTTTTTGGTTGCACTTGTTGATGTACTTCTTGATGACCTTTTGAGTATGACACCTAAACTTGAAGCTTTTGTATGAAGACTTTTGTTTTGGGATTTTTACCTTTTTGGAAATCATGGGAACAAGAACATGTGTGGGGTTCAATTGTTTCTTAGATTTTCTTAATGAGCTCCTTTTACCACAAACATCCTTTTGATTATATTTTCAAACTAGATGTTTAATGTCCCAATTTCTTTTCATCCCACAAAGTCCATTGTGTGGAAATCAAGGAAATTAAGGAAAACATTCCCTGTTGTTGACTTTAGTGGGAGCAAATTGTGATGTGAATTCAAATGTTTGGGTATGTGTAGGGTCATCATGGAAAAAAATACGCCCTTAAGTGGCAATGAAAATTCAGAAAAATCAGAGTTAGGGAACTTGACGTAGAAATTTGAATAAGTTATCTATATTATTTCAAAAATATATAAGAATAGAATCTATGGAAAATTGAATGTAGTTTCTAAACTACTAAGTTTATTTAAAAAAAAAATCTATTTGGTGAAAATTTGAAATTTCAATACTGTAGTACTTAAATTTCAAGGAAAAGATAATAATTAGGTGTCTATCTGACCACCCTAACCACAATAAAATGATAATATTTTTTTATAATATTTTAGATATAAGTAGAGGACTCATGTATAGATGTGATGCATATTTTTTTGTAATTTTTTTCCAAGTAAATAATTAATTATGATTTTTTTATTACAACTTTTAAAAATATAAAAAACTTGTATGTCTGACCACATTAACTTGGTCAAAACTTCATGAAATTCATTTTTTTTAATCCTATAGTATGTGAAGCATAGAATGTGACACATATTTTGAATTCAAAAACTGTTTTATCGTTTGAAAGCTATAGATGTTTTTCAATCAGCCTATCAATTAGGACTTTAGTTGTAATTCTAATAGAATAATAATTATTTATTAAATTCAAAGTAAAGTATAATTTATATTGGTGGAAAGTTGAGAAGCTCCTTTACAAACCCTTTTCATTTCATCAATTTTAGGTAAAAAGAAGTCGTCAACCACATGGGTGAAGTCTAGAAAAGCAAGGTAAGTTGTTAAACACATTTTTTGTGTTGACTTCCTAGGATTGGTGGGTCCAAACCAAATTCCAAAGCAAGCCCAAGTCTAATCCCTTGGAATTAAATTTTGTGTCAAAGATATCGGATATTCAATTCAAATTGGATAATGAAGCCAATGAAGCAAAGGAAAAGCACAATGGGTGATGCAACAACCTACTAATGACAATTTAGCACATGCAAAAATGTTGTTCATAAAAGGGGGTTTTTCCTAGGTAAAATGAATAATGGGGATATTAACACCTTAACTTAGGGATACTAGACTAACTAGGTGCAAAAGGTCAACATGAGTTTATAACAAAAGTGCACACTAGGTTCAAGGGTTTAGAGTTTAAACACATAAGGGTTTTTGAAGCCCCATCTTGCTAGTTAAGAAACCTGAAGAAATCAAAATTTCAAGTGGCCATGGATTTTGCAAGTACCACCACACTCAATTTTAAGCTTTCTTGAATGAATTTACATTTGACATTATTTTGTTTTTTGAAATCTTGTAATGAAGTGGAAGGCTATTTTTTTTTCAAAAGAAGCTAAAATTAATGAAAAATGGTATGAGAAGCACTGTATTATATTTGTTGAGAAGAACTATTTGAAAAAATTCGTCAAAGAATTGTGGTCTCATAGACAAGGAAAAAAAGATGAAAAGAGAAGCTTATGATAGTCTTTTGAAATTGATTAGAAACTTCAAAAAAGTCCTATACAACTGAATGAAATATATGTCATTATAGTGTTCATTCAAAAGTAATACACCATCTTGATAAAAATCAAAGTTACTCAACAGTGCTAAACACTCTATACAAACCATATGAGTGATGCAAACATAAAAAAAAACCCATTAAAACTCAATTCAACATTCATTCCATTAAAACATTCAAGCTTAATAACATGTAAAAGGTATAAAATCATCATGAATAAGAATCACTATCTTTCAACCATGATACATAAACAAGAACATTATGTACTCCATAGGGTTTTGATGCAACCTTCAAACAAAGTCCTTACAACTAAACAAGATACATTTTCATCAATGAAAAGGAGGTTAGTCTACTCTGAAAACACTTGAACAAGAATCAAATCAAAATGAATGAGATAGATAATGTATTCAATGAAAAGACTCTTCTTGCTCTCAAGCAGTTGAGGAAGGTGCATGTGTAGATTCTTCTCTATTCATTGTGCGACCAAATCAACAATTCCAATGTGTTTGGATGGGTATGTTTAGGCTAGGCATGGTCTTGTTTTGAACCCAAACATGCCGAAACAATTCGAGCTAGATTGGACCAGCAATATCCTTAAGTCCAAAGTGCAAAAAGGCAACAATCTTTGATGAGCTATTAATCAAAAATTGTGTCACTTAGAAACAATCAGTCTTATGCGCCAGGGTCAAATAGGCCCCCTTTACAATAAACTCTCTTGGTTTTTATATATCTAAGACATTTTCCCTTGGTGTCGAGTTTTTTAGTTGATGGAAAAAAGGGTCAGATGCATGCAATGTAAAGTTGCAAAGGGGTGTAGCTTTCGCTCTACTCTTCATGTGACCAAACTGATAATTCCAACACATCTAGATTGGTGGTCTTATGCTAGGAATAGTCCTATTTCACACCCAAACACATTGAAATAATCTAAGATACATTGTATCAACTATATCCCTTAATATTCCAAAGTGAAAAAAGGTAGTAATCTTTGATGAGCCATTACTCGAAAACCGTGTCACTTAGAAATAATATGTTTTCAGCTATGGGATCATGTAGGGTCCCTCTACAATAACCTCTTAGTTTTTAAATATCTCTAAGGTGTTTTCCTATGGTGTCAATTTTTTTCAGTTGATGGAAAAATGTTCAGATGCATGTAGTGTAAAGTTGAAAAGGAGCATAACTTTCGTTCTACTCCTTATGCAACCAAACTGACAACTCCAATACATCCAGATTGGTGGGTTTATGCTAGGAATGGTACTTTTTCACACCAAAACACATCAAAACAGTCTGAGCTACATTGGACTAGCGATATCCCTTAAGAGTCAAAAGTGCAAAAAGGCTACAATATTTGATGATTTGTTACTTGAAAAATATCACTTAGAAACAATCCATCTAAGGCTATAGGATCATGTAGGGTTCCTCTACAATAACTACTCTTAGTTTTTGATATATCTAGGGCATTTTCCCTTGGTGTCGAGTTTTTAGTTGATGAAAAAAGGGTTAGATGCATGTAGTGTAAAGTTGAAAATGGGTGTAACTTTTGTTCTACTCCTCACGTAACCAACATGATAGTTCTAATATGTCTAGATTGGTGTTTTTATGCTAGGAATGGTCCTATTTCACACCCAAACACATCAAAATAGTCTGAGCTATATTGTACTAGCTATATCCCTCAAGAGTCCAAAATGCAAAAAGGTAGAAATATTTGACAAGGTATTACTCAAAAACCTTGTCACTTAGAAACAATCTTCCTAAGGCTATGGGATCATATAGTGTCCCTCTATAATAGCCTCTCTCATTTTTCTATATCTCTAAGGTGTTTCCCATGGTATCAAGTTTTTAGTTGATTGAAAAAGGGTCAGATGCATGCAATGTAAAGTTGCAAAGGTGTGTAAATTTCCTTGTGCTTCTCATGCAACCAAACCAAAAGTTCCAATATATTTGGATTTCTGGGTTTATTCTAGGCATGGTCTTGTTTCACACCCAAACACAATAAACAATTTGAGTTGCATTGGACATGCGATATCCCGTGAGAGTCCTAAGTGTAAAAAGGAAACAATATTTGATGAGTTGTTACTTGATAACCATGTCACTTAGAAAAAATATATCTAAAGTTGCGAGATCATGTTGGGTCCCTCTATAATAACCTCTCATTTTTTTATATATCTAAGTTGTTTACCTATGGTTTTGAGTTTTCAGTTGATGGAAAAAGGTTTAGATGCATGTAGTGTAAAGTTGCAAAGGGGTGTAACTTATGTTTTTCTCCTGAAGCGACCAAACCAACAGTTCCAACACATCTATATTGATGGTTTTATGCTAGGAATGGTATGGTTTCACACACAAACACACCAAAAAAATTTGAGCTACATTGTACTAGTGATATCCCTTAAGAGCGAAAAGTGCAAAAAGGGAGAAATCTTTGATGAGTTATTACTTAGAAACCATGTCACTTAGAAAAAAATCTATCTGAGGCTATGTGATCATGTAGGGTCCCTTTATAATAATCTCTTTCATATTTTGATATCTCTAAGGCATTTTCATGTGGTGTCAAGTTTTTAGGTGATGGAAAAAGTGTCAAATGCATGTAATGTAAAGTTGCAAAGGGGTGTAACTTTCATTCTACTCCTCATGTGACCAAATCAACAGTTTCAAAAAATCTATATTGGTGGGTTTATACTAGGTATGGTCCTTTTTTACACCCAAAAACATCAAAACAATTTGAGCTACATTGGACTAACGATATCTCTTATGAGTCCAAAGTGCAAAAATGCATCAATCTTTGATGAGCTATTACTTGAAAACCATGTCACTTAGAAACAATCTTTCTAAGGCCACATGATTAGTAGCAAACCTCTACAATAACCTCTCTCAAGTTTTGATATCTCTAAGGAATTTTCTTGTGGTGTCAAGTTTTCAGTTGATGGGAAAAGGGTTAGATGCATGCAGTGTAAAGTTACAAACTAATGTAACTTTTTCTCTTCTCCTCATGCAACCAAAGTGATAGTTCCAACACATCCGAATTGGTGGTTTTATATAGGAAGTTTCCTATTTCACACCCAAACACACTAAAACAATTTGAGCTACATTGTACTGGTGATATCCCTTAAGAGTCTAAAGTGCAAAAAGGGAGAAATATTTGATGATATATTACTTGAAAATCATGTCACTTAGAAACAATTTTTCTAAGACTACGGGATCACATAGGGCCCCTCTAGAATAACCTCTCTTGTTTTTTGATATCTCTAAGGAATTTATCCGTGGTGTCAAGTTTTTAGTTGATTAAAAAGGGTCAGATGCATGCAATGTAAAGTTGCAAAGGGTATAACTTTCCTTCTACTCCTCATGTGACCAAATTGATAGTTCCAACATGTCTGAATTGGTGGGTTTATGCTAGGAATGGTCTTGTTTCACACCCAAACACACGAAAATAGTCTGAGATACAATGCACCGATGATATTCCTTAAGAGTCCAAAGTATAAAAAGGTAGAAATATTTGACGAGCTATTACTCATAAATTGTGTCACCTAGAAAATAAAATTCTGAGGATACAAGATCATGTAGGGCCCCTCTACAATAACCTCTCTTAGTGTTTGATATCTCTAAGATTTTTTCTTGTGGTGTTGAGTTCTTAGTTGATGGAAAAAGGGTTAGATGTATGTAGTGTAAGGTTGCAAAGGGTTTAACTTTCGTTTTGCTCCTCAACTGACCAAACATATAGTTTCGACATGTCTAGATTGGTAGGTTTATGCTAGTCATGGTCTTGTTTCACACCCAAACACATCAAAATAGTCTTTCCTACATTGTACCAATAATATCCCTTAAGAGTACCAAGTGAAAAAATGTAGTAGTATTTTATGAGCTATTACTCAAAAACTGTGTTACTTAGAAATAATTTGTCTAAGTCTACAAGATCACATAGGGCCCAAGTACAATAACCTCTCTCAATTTTTGATATCTCTAAGGAATTTTCCTATGGTGTCAAGTTTTTATTTAATGGAATAAGGGTTAGTTGCATGCACTGTAAAGTTGTAAAGGAGTGAAAATTTCATTCTGCTCCTCATGCGACCAAACCAAACATTCCAACACATCCAAATTTGTGGGTTCATGCTAGCCATGAATTGTTCCACACCCAAACACACCAAAATAGTCTGAGCTACATTGTACAAGTGATATCCCTTAAGATTCCAAAGTGTAAAAAAGGAAACAATCTTGACGAGTTATTACTCAAAAACCTATCATTTACAAACAATCTATCTAAGGTGATGGGACCATTTAAGGTCCCTCTACAAAATCTCTTAATTTTTTATATCTCTAAGGTATTTTCCCATGGTGTCAAGTTTTTAGTTGATGGAAAAAGGGTTAGATGCATGCAATGTATAGTGGCAAAGGGATGTAACTTTCATTTTACTCCTCATGCGACCAAATCGATAGTTCCAACACATCTATATTGGTGGGTTTATGCTAGGCATGGTTGTGCTTCACACCCAAACACACTGAAATAGTCCAAGCTACATTGAACCAATGATATCCTTTAAGAGTCTAAAGTGCAAAAACACAAAAATATTTGATGAGTTGTTACTCAAAAATTGTGTCACTTAGAAATAATTCATCTAAGGCTATGAGATCACATAGGGTCCCTCTATAATAACCTCTCTTGGTTTTTGATATCTCTAAGGCATTTTCTCATGGTGTCCAGTTTTCAATTGATGGAAAAAGGGTTAGATGCATGTAGTGTAAATTTATAAAGGGCTGTAACATTCATTTTTTTCCTCATGGAACCAAACCGACAATTTTAGCACATCTAAATTGGTGGGTTTATACTAGGCATGGTCTTGTTACACACCAAAAAAAACTGAGCTACATTGTATCAGGGATATCCCTTCAAAGTCTAAAGTGAAAAAAGGAAACAATCTTTGAAGATCTATTACTCAAAAAGTGAGTCATTAAGAACAATCCATCTGAGGCTATGAGATCACATAGGATCCCTCTATAATAGCCTCTCTCTTTTTTTCATATCTCTAAGGAATTTTCCCGTGGTGTCAAGCTTTTAGTTGATGGAAAAATGGTTAGATTCATGTAGTGTAAAGTTGCAAAGGGGTGTAGCTTTCATTCTACTCTTCATGCTACCAAATTGATAGTTCTAACATGTCTAGATTGGTGGGATTATGTTAGGAATGGTCTTGTTTCACACCCAAACACATCGAAATAGTTTGAGCCACATTGGACCTATGATATACCTTAAGAGTCCAAAGTTTAAAAAGGTAGCAATATTTGACAAGTTGTTATTTGGAAACCATGTAACTTAAAAATAATTAGTTTGAGACTACAGGATCACGCAGGGTCCCTCTATAATAAACCCTCTCAATTTTTGATATCTCTAAGGTGTTTTCCCATGGTGTTAAGTTTTTAGTTGATGGAAGAAAGGTCAGATGCAAGCAATGCAAAGTTGCAAAGGGATGTAACTTTTGTTTTGCTCCTCATGCAACCAAACCCATAGTTCCAACATGTATATATTGGTGGTTTTATGATAGGCATGGTCTTGTTTCACACCCAAACACACCAAAATAGTCAGAGCTATATTGTACCAGTGATATCCTAAGAATGTTTAAAGTGTAAAAAGGAAGCAATCTCTAATGAGAAATTACTCTGAAACTATGTCACTTAGAAATAATACATCTAAGGCTACGGGATCATCTTTGATTACCTATTACTTTGAAATTGGGTTGGTTAGAAACAATCTGCCTAAGGCTATGGGATCATGTACAACCCCTCAACAATAACCTCTCTCAATTTTTTATATATCTAAGTTGTTTTCTTGTGGTGTCAAGTTTTTTGTTGATGGAAAAAGGGTCAAATGCATGTAGAGTAAAGTTGCAAAGGGTATATTTTTCATTCTTCTTATCATACGATCAAACTGATAGTCCTTTTTCACACCCAAACACATGGAAACAATTTGAGCTACATTATATCAGTGATATCCCTTAAGAGACCAATGGGGAAAAAGGTAGTAATATTTGATATCGCTAAGGAATTTTCCTGTGGTTTCAAGTTTTCAATTGATGGAAAATAGGTCAAATTCATGCAGTTTAAAGTTACAAAGGGGTGTAATTTTTTTTTTGCTCCTCATGATACCAAACTGGTAGTTCTAACATGTCAAGATTGGTGGGATTATGTTAGGCATGGTCCTTTTTCACACCCAAACACAACAAAATAGTCTAAGCTACATTAGACCTATGATATCCCTTAAGAGTCCAAAGTTGAAAAAGGTAGAAATCTTTGACGAGTTATTATTTGGAAATCATGTAACTTAGAAATAATTAATTTGAGGCCACAAGATCATGTAGGTTCCCTCTATAAAAAACTCTCATTTTTTGATATCTCTAAGGTGGTTTCCCATGGTGTTGAGTTTTCAGTTGATGGAAAAAAGGTGAGACACAAGCAGTGTAAACTTGCAAAGGGGTTTAACTTTTGTTCTACTCCTCATGCAACCAAACTTATTTCTAACATGTCTAAATTGGTGTGTTTATGCTAGGTGTGGTCCTATTTCACACCTAGACACACTAAAACAGTCTGAGCTACATTGTACCTATGATATCCCTTAAGAGTTTAAAGTGCAAAAAAGAAGCAATCTCTAATGAAAAATTACTCTTAAACTATGTCACTTAGAAACAATCCATCTAAAGCTACGAAATCATGTAGTTCCCCTCTACAATAACCTATCTCGGTTTTTTAAATCTTTAAGAAATTTTTCCATGTTGTTGAGTGTTTAGTTAATGGAAAAAGGGTCAAATGTATGTAGTGTAAAGTTAGAAAGGGTGTAACTTTTGTTCTACTCATGCAACCAAAAAAAAAGTTCCAACACATCTAGATTGGTGGTTTTATGCTATAAATGGTCCTATTTCACACCCAAACACACCAAAATAGTCCGAGCTACATTGTATCGATGATATCCCTTAAGATTCCAAAGTGTAAAAAGGAAACAATAGTTTATGAGCTATTACTCTAAAACCATGTCACTTAGAAAAAATATGTCTAAGGCTATGGGATCATGTATAACCTCTCTCAATTTTTTAATGTATCAAGGCATTTTTTTGTGGTGTCAAGTTTTTTGTTGATGGAAAAAGTGTCAAATGCATGTAGTGTAAAGTTACAAAGGGTATATTTTTCATTTTGCTTCTCATGCAACCAAACTGATAGTTCCAACATGTCTGGATTGGTGGATTTATACTAGGAATGGTCCTTTTTCACACCCAAACACATGAAAACAATCTAAGATACATTGTATTAGTGATATCTCTTAAGATTCCAAAGGGAAAAAAGTAGTAATATTTGAGTAGCTATTACTCAGAAAATTTTTCACTTATAAACATTTTTTCTTAGTCTACAGGATCATGTAGGGCCCCTCTACAATAACCTCTCTCATTTTTTGATATCTCTAAGGCATTTTCCTATGGTGCCAAGTTTTTAGTTGATGGAAAAAGGGAAGATGTATGCTATGTAATGTTTCAAAGGATGTAACTTTTGTTCTACTCCTCATGTGACTAAGTTGACAGTTGCAACACATCTATCAACACCCATGCCTACAACATTCAAGATAAAATTTACATAATACACATGATATAATTATTCAAGAATTGCTTTCAAATATAGGATTTAAAAAATTATGTGTATGCATACAACAAACAACCCTAATACATAGTCGTTTCCCACTAGGGGAAGGAAATAGATTACACGTAGCCTTCATGGTTGGCTGGATGGAGTTTCTGTTGATTCTTTTTTCTTTTGAATATGCCCACTAGTCCTCCTCTCTTCACTCATTTGGAGATGCAACTGATATAATAAGAAGTATATATATGTTAATATATAGAAATTGAAAATTATGGAATGGCATATAAAAAAAATAATCACAAACAAATAATCATCATGCTCTTCCACAACAGCAACATATTGATGTTCTGGAGTGACAAGCACTTGTAGCAATCGTCAAGATAACAATTAAACTACATACAAGTATCATGAAAATTTTCAATAATACACCATAGAAGAGAAAATATATATCAAATTTCCTAATCTATCACATACCTCTACCAAAGGATCAAAACTAGCTATTTGTTGTAGCAACTCCATGGTTCATCATGCCACAAACATCACAATATAATTAGAATGAAAAATATATATGGTCATTAATTTTTTATCACTTTCATTAGTTTATTTGTTTAACTAAATATACTTAGAATAACAAATCTATATTATTCTAAACATCCTAAATTATAATGAAATGGTAATGCTAACTAGAAAACATTCTTAGAAGAACAAATCTATATTATTCTAAAAAACCTAAATGATGATTAAATGGTTATGCAAACTAGAATAAAAAATCTATATTATTATAAACAACCTAAATAACTAACCTTAGCATATTAATCAATTTAATTATTATGAAATTTAATCAAAATAAGATGAAAAAAATCATACCTATCCCATACAAGAAACAATCTGCTACTCAAGTGTTCCTGAAGGGTCATCTCTTACCTTTAGAGTATCGATTAATGCTTCATGATCAACACGACTAATTTTCCATACTCCCTTTGTTTTTTGTTTAGCATGATGTCTCAATAACTTAAATTTGTTGCTATAACAAGGTGTGAATACATGAGAATGGTTTTGTTTTTCTCATAGTCTTCAAATGTAAGTATGCCATTCTTTCTAATCATATATGTTCACAACCAAGTTACAAAAACAACAACTAAACCTACATGATCATTAGGTTTTTATCAATTTCATTAGTTTCTTTGTTTAACTAAATATACTTAGATAACAAATCTATATTGTTCTAACAACCTAAATGATGATAAAATGGTAATGCAATCAAGTTTCAGAAACAACAACTGAACCTATAGGATACATGAACCCATCATCATCTATCATTGGTTGTGTTAGCTTCTTCTTTCCTTGTACACATCATGCAAACCGATAGTTTGATCCCTCTTCATTCCCCTATGGTGCTACAACTGCATAGAAATGTCCTAGTTGTACAAGATCTAAAACATGGTCATAGTCAAGTGAACTTTCCATTTCATCTTCTAAAGAGGATTGTGCTACAAATAAAGGGCTTAGGTACTATGGAATCCATATATCTACCCACTCACTTGACTCACATTAATCCCAATCACACTAACTTTAATTCTAACAAAAAAATCCAACTCTCATGTCCATATGGTCCATGCACCTGCATCTAAGCTTTGAAATGAATGCATCTTTCAAGATTCTCTAACTGTTTGGCATTCCAATTTGTCTCCCACTATGCACTCCTCAACCAACCAAAAGAAATTGCACACTTGTGAATCAAGTCTCCTCCTTGTGATAATTCATAAGTAAATCAATCAACAATAGAATGTGCATCATTAAATGTTCCACCACCTTCAATTGTCATGCGTTCCTCAACTAGAGCTCTCTTCACACATGCACCTACACCATTATGCTCACCTTTTCCATGCCCATCCTAAAAAAAACTCCAAATATGTGGTACACCCCTCTCTATATGCATCCTACTCAACCAATAAAACATGTGAGCATTCTTGAATTTCCCTATGCAATTATATGACCAAATGAGATGTCAACCCATTGAAATATCTTTTTCTTGCAAGAACTCAAAAAATATTTCAAAAAAATATTATTAAAACTTGGATGAATCATCACTCATGTAAAAATGGTACTCCTTGTTTATCTTCCTATCCTCTACTATACTATCAGGGGAATATCTATATGTTATGTGGAAAAAAATAACAATTTTAATAGAATTATAATATTGTGATTATACCTCATTATGTGGTTGCAATGTGTAATTTTTAGAAAAAAACAACTATGGATACAATAGTTCTAATCAAGAATGAGAACTTACACATCCTAAATTACCCATCCAACCACTGTGACTTGTGGCTATGCCTTGCATACTTATAGAAAATATTTTTCTTAAAATTAAAAGTAAAATTAGCAATACTTACCTCTCTTATAACCAACTCACATATAGAACCTTCACCTCCACTATTCAATGTTTATTTAACTGTCTCAAACCTTTTATTCTCACTAATCTTGTTAGAAAACTCATGTTCACTACCCTCATGAAAACATGTTACAAAATTTGATAAACCATGACATTCCAAACATGTTTCATTTAAACAAACATTTCTATAAAATAAGCAACTTGATGGAACCCCTCAAAAAAATTCTTGGTTCCACCTTAAGTCTAAAATTTTTGGCTTGGTCCCTCACTTCTGATGTTTGGTCATGTTCCCATCACTATGTTAGGGATTTATGTTGATTAAAACCTTGAAAAAATGGTCTATAAGTTCAACAAACCTTGGTCATTGTATTATTGCAGTGACTTGTGTTCCTGGTCTCTAGTTGCCTAAGTTTTGTTTTATGTTATTCACTGTCATTAGGTGATTGGTCCCTCACACCTAGATCTGAATTTCCCATTTCTTATAAGGTTAAGTAGAGGGAATTTTTTACTTTACATCCTTTGCATTATTATTATGTAGGCATATTTAAGCTTTTTTCTATCATGTCATCCCAGAGGGTTGCCCTCCATTAACACAACCTATGAGCACATGCCTAAAAGGTTTTCACTTAAGTCCTGATGGCCATCTTTATTGCTCATTGCTGATTTCTTTACAAGTGCATGTTTTGGATTGGCGATGAGTGATGAAGTGGTATTTCTTTGATATCACTCATCAAAAATTGTTGTCAGAGCACTTAAATCGAATGTGTGATGAGTGATGTTCCTTGAGGGATTTCTTATTGCTAATGGATTTTGAGCCTTCAATATTGTAATAGCGATGAGTGATGCCCCTGACCTTATGTTCTTATTTTCATCACGTATTAGAAATATGTTTTAAGTGTTAAGTTCAACATTAGCGATACACAATACACATTGTCACTATGAAAATTCTCTCATTGCTAATTGCTTGCAAAATGTATAAGGATAATTAGTGATGAGCTACGGCCTTATATTTTATTGCTCATCATGGATTCATTTCAAAGCTTAAGTTCCAAATTAGCGATGAGTGATGGTATTCTCTGAAAGGTTTCTTTTGCTAAAATGATAAGATCTTATTGTGATGTCTCTTGTGCCATTGATTTTCATGCAGGTGTACATGTCTATATTTGATTTCTTCACTACATCTCCCATCACTGATAGGAGCCAAGGTACAAAGTTTGAATTAGCAATGTGTGATGGAAAGATGGACGTGATAAAGGAATGGGCTATAGATCAAAGGGCTAAGATTTCATCACATGGATGCTTACATCACTGATGAGTTCAATGAAGGATGAGATTCATCTGCAATAGGCGATGGATATTGATGAAAGGGAAACGTGGAAGAATTCTGAGGACATCATATAGAGGAAGGTAATGAGATGACTGGAGAACCATTGATGTGGTTTTAAAATAGGATGATCCAATGGACTAGACTCCATCGTGACAATATTTTCATCGCCAATTGCACCCTAAAGTTTGGAGAAGATCAGCGATGAATGATGAAGTGCATAAGGAGATGTTCTCTCTAAGAAACATTGGTCTTATGTACTTTAATGATATTAATGAAAAAGCATAGATTAGGTTGGTGATACATGCTAATTAACATATCATGTATGATTAATCAAGATTGAGAGAAGATGTGGAAAAAATTGAGCTGGCATTGTTGTTTTCTATGAAAAATTTGCTAAAGGCATAAAATTGAGGCTCAGATCACCATGGATGAAGTTTTAAATGCTATAAAATTAATAGCCTAGATTCAAAGCTGAGCTATTAAAATTATCAACTTGCTCGCATGAGGAGTTCTTGAATCATTAATTCTGCATGCTCCAAATTTCCTATTTAATGCAGATTGCTTGTTGTTCACCTTCATCATATTTTAGTTTCCAGTGAATGTGAGGAGTGGGTTAGTGAAGAAGTGTGAGTATTATTTTTTTCTAAGTTAGGAAATAAACGTTCTTGTTCTAGATGAGTAGGTCTTACATGGCAGTTTGAGAGTATAAGGGATTGATTTTGCTTGAGTCTGAGGAAAATTATCCTAAGGAAGTAATTGAGACACAAGGATATCCTGATATGCTAAAGAATAGAAGGGGATGTAGAAAATTCAAGAAGTATGGTGTCGAGAAGAATTACCATCTATAGGGCCAAATCATTTTAGAAGAATTGGTAAAATACAAGGAAAAAAAGGAATGTAAGCATTGTAGGGCCTATCTGGGAGGACATAATTCTCAAAGTAAGGTTTCTAATAACCCTTTAGATAGTGAGGGTGACACTTATAAGGTTTCTAATAACCCTTTAGATAGTGAGGGTGACACTGATCCAGATAGTGATTATTATCCCCTCTCCCTAGTACCATCTAAGGATTCTGACAAGGAGGTGGTGACAGTTTCTCCAGTCCCACCACAAGAAAAATGTGAGTGAGTATCCTCTGAGGTTCATGACTCAAGGTGATGACTATGCCCTATTTTTGTTTTTGATGATACCATGCCTCTTTTTTCAAGATTGTCCCATCCAACATTCATGTGATTTCTTGTTTCTAGCACTAATGTGGAAATTTTTCAGATTGGTGTATTGGAGAAGTGCTAGACTGAGTGACCTTGGTGGCATGTATGTTGTTTCTCAGGGATGATATACTAGTTTGTGTTGGAGTTGCTAGTGGAGAATCTTCTTTGGTCAACAAGGATGAGGATTCAGCGTTGTTGCAAAAAAATCTACCTTTTGACGAGCTGATGTGTCCTCATACAAGGAATATTGAATGTAGTCTTTTACTCTTCCATTTCCCTTAATGATTACATGTAACTAACTGAGGATGTCTCAAATTTTGGTGCAAATGAAATGAAATGTAAATGTAATTAATCCCAACGCTTGTTACTCCCTTTTTCTATAAAAAGGATTTCAAGACTTATTACAAAGGTCAGATTCTTAAGTATCAATAGGGTTTTAGGTGAAAGCTAGGTTCAGGAAAGGCAATTTGAATAGAATACTGGTAATAGGCCAACAATTTGTTAGGGGCATGCAATCCTGTATGTAGTAATATTAAATTAGTTTTATATAAAATACTGATAGCGAAACAAATATTAGTCTAGAAAAAAGTACTCCTATGTACGTTTCGTACAAGTTATGAATGAGAAATACTAATGGTGTTATCATTTATCTTCAGATGTTCCATTTGAATGTATTTTTTTTTTCAACTTTAATTCAAAGAGCTAATTAAAATGCTTGAATAAGGTTATAAACTTTGTAAGGAATTGCTTAGGATTTGTAGGAAGTGAGTATTTTAGGCATTGTGAGTTTTCATAAATACAAAGTAGTATGAAAATAGTCCACCTATTTATAAATTGAGTAGTTTATATATTACTAATTCTTACATATTTGAATTTTTTTCTCCAATTGATAAGACACTAGTTAGTTTGTTGGGAAATCTCGCATGAAATGAAAAAATAGTATACCTAGCCCTGGACTTAAGATAAGACAATATTCAATTAAAATATTTTCAAGGATAGTGTGGGTAAGGAATATCCGCAATTCCTATCAAATAGATAGTCATTCATTCAAATATCCACCAAATCTTTAGTGAGATGAGTTTTATTTGCAATAAATAGGAATCAATTTGTGAATAAATGTGTTACTAATTCATATATACTTAAATAAAACACAATTGGGATCACCCTCCTAGGTTTCACAGAGCCTGAAGTAGAGGAAGGACCAAAAAATCCTATACTCATTGTGTTGGCCACTAACCTTGCAGTTCTTCACTATAAAAGTTAGCTACTTTTTAGAGAATTGCTTGGTTTTGCTAGAAAAATCACCAACACAACCATTGCCTCTAATGCATAAAAATGAATCTAACAAATCCCTAGATGACTTGGAAAGGTGCATTGCATGACACTCCTACAACATTTTGTTAGCATGCATAGTAGAACAAATATAGCATAATAATTCATGATAAATTGAAAAAGGGTCAGATGCATGCAATATAAAGTTTCAAAGGTGTGTAACTCTTATTTTTATTCTCATGCAACCAAACCAAAAGTAAATAATTCATAAATAAATTTGTGGTATTTACAACTTATTGTGCGATAATTTTAGTTGATGGAAAAAGGGTCAGATGCATGCAATGTAAAGTTGAAAAGGTGTGTAACTTTCATTTTGCTTCTCATGCAACCAAACAAAAATTTCCAACATATTTGGATTTCTGAGTTTATGCTAGACATGATCTTGGTTCACACCCAAACACATTGAAACAGTTTGAGCTACCTTGGACATGCGATATCCTGTAAGAGTCCTAAGTGTAAAAAGGAAATAATATTTGATGAGTTGTTACTTGAAAACCATGTCACTTAGAAACAATCTATCTAAGGTTGTGAGATCACATAGGGTCCCTCCATAATAACCTCTCTGAGTTTTATATATATATCTAAGTTTTTTACCCATGGTTTCAATTTTTTAGTTGATGGAAAAAGGGTTAGATGCATGTAGTGTGAAGTTACAAAGGGGTGTGAATTATGTTATGCTCTTCATGCGACCAAACCAACAGTTCCAACACATCTGGATTGATGGGTTTATGCTAGGAATAAATTATTGTGTGATCTATACTAGGAATAACTTATTATGGATTGATGGGTTTATGATTGCAAATAACTTATTGTGCGATATATTGTGGTATTTACAATATCATGTATTACAAAGAGTAATAGGTACACATTATATCATGCAATCATTTTTAAATTGAGAATGAATTTAGGATGCGGTGTGCGATCTTGATTACCAATTCTTAACTTTAAAACATCCTTTACATTCAGTGATACTTTAGAGTGAGAGTTTTGAAATTGTTCAATTTGCATCTTTACATTATCGGTTAGCTTCTTATCAACATGTGGAAGCCTCCCACTAAAAAACCAAGTATCATTTTGAAGAGGACTATAGAGTCTTCCTCTTTTTCAGAGTGCTCTATTCAATGTTTTATGATTTATATTTAAATCAATACAAGTTCATCTCATTAAATGAGTTTTTCTCAAATGATGGTTGACTAGTGAGGTTGTGATCATTCTATGAGCAACTATTTTATCTTTTTCCTTACTATTCTTTCCAATAGAAGTTAGTGTTAATTTTTTTAGTGTTAATTTTTTTTTACAACATACTATTTTTTTTGGACCTTTTGGTTACACAAATTTTCAATTTTCTTAATAATGGTCTCATTTTGTAAGACTTTAGCGATTCCAAAAAAAGTTGACATTGTTTGGTTAATGTCTTATTAGAAAAGTATTGATTGAACATATTGGTAGCCCACAACTGAACTATTCATGATGAACTTTTCCATCAAGATTATCTATTATTTTATCATCTATTTCAAGTAACCATTTTGTGGTTCTCATGTAATTAGGTGATAGATAAGGTTCACTTTCAACATTTTCATTTGCAATATTTTCAATGCTATCAACATTTTCAATAATAATTCCAACATTTTCATTTTCAATTTCAACATTTTCAATATTATGAACATTTTCATTTTCAATGTTATTAGAATTTTCATTTTCAATACCAATTTCAAAATCTTCTATATCAATTCCAACATTTTCATTTTCAATGTTGTTAAAATTTTCATTTTCAATTTCAACATTTTCATTTCCAATTTCAATATGATGTTCAATATTTTTAAATTCTATTTCATCTTTTTTTGAATTAACATTTAATGGTGGAGAAGAATCCTCAACTTGAGTATTTGTCATACCTTGTCTTATTTTCCTATGAATTTATCTATCTCTTACTCTATATGCTTTAATTTGATCTATTGTTAGTTTTCTTTTTCCTTTTCTCTTATGGTCACTACTGTTCCCGATTGTACAAACAAAACGAAGCACACAAATGACTGTAAAGGTTAAAAATGTTTAAAAGAATCTCCCAAAAGCTGAAATTTATCTAATGTAGATAAAAAACATAGGATTTCGGTGATAAAGAGAATGTGGGGACCATTGAAATGCTCAAAATGGTCCCCTTTTTGTTTTTTTATGTAATTCACTAAACGTATATCCATTCTATTTAGTTTTAAGAAAACAAACTTCATCAAATATTGTATGAATTATTAATAGCATAATATTATTAATTTATTATGTTATTATATACTTTATATTATATAATATATATATTGTATATTATGATATATATATTTATTGTGTATTAATATATTAAATTAATATCTCATATATATTTATATACTATATGCTATATATATTAATATTATTATTAAGGTATTATTATATAGTATTAAAATTATATTATATATTAATATATCTCTATCAAGTCTCGCCCACTCTCTCTCTCCCTCTCTCTCATCTCTACCTCACTGTCCTCCCAATCCATCTATATAAATTTATATATTTTATATACATTATATATTATATATTATATTCACTATATATTAATATACTAAATTAATATGGTATATTATATATCAGCGTATATATATATATATAAAATTTATATATACATAACTTACATATACATCATACATCATATATATAAATATATACATCATGCAACCAAAGCTTATATATGTGGGGTTAAAAATCACCCTTGCATATATATGTTCCGTCCACTCCACCCCTCCATGCCATCCTCTTTCCTCTCCCTCTCTCCATCTCCCTCCATTCCTCTCCCTCCACTCTCTCTCCGTCCTCCCCTCTCCCTCTTTCTCCTATCTCCCTCCCTCTCCTCTCTCTCCTCCCTCTCCATTCCCTCTTTCTCCACTCCCTCCCTCCCTCATCTCCCTCTCCATCCTCCGTCCTCAGAGTGTTTCTCAACTTCTCCCCTCCCTCCATGTTTGATTTGGATCTCTCCCCTCCACTCTCTCTCCACCCTCTCTCTCCTTCCACTCCCTCTCTCTCCAGTTATCTTCCCCCTCCCCTCTCCCCCCACCCTCTCTATATCCCCTCTTGGTTCCTCTCTTTCTGTGTCCCTCCATCTTTGGTAGATATCTCTCTCTCTCTCTCACCCTCTCTCTCTCTTAGGTTCATCCCACTCCCTATATCTCTCTGATCAAAACCATTCCCTCTATATATATATATATATATATATATATATATATCTCAAGTCTCTCCCACTCCCTATCTCCCTCTTTCTCTCTCTTAGGTCTCTCTCAAGTCTCTCTCTCTCTACCTCCATCCTCTCCTCTCTCCCCTCTCCTCACTCTCCATCCTCCAGAGTCTTTCCATTTCTTCCCCTCTCCACCCCTCTTTTCTCTTATTCCATCCCATACCTGGGCTCATTCCTCATTTCTCCATCTCCATTTCCATTCTCTCTCTCCATCCACTCCCCTCTCTCTCCCTCTTGGTCCTCTTTCTTCCATTATCTCCCTCCAGTCCTCTCCATTTCCGTCCTTCCTCTCTCTTGGAGCCTTCCCACTCCCCTCCATCCCTATCTCTCTCCACAGGTCTCTCTCCCTCCCTCTCTCTCTTGGGTCTCTCGTTCCCTGCCAGCTCTCAATCTCTCTCTCTCTTCCTCCCACCCTCTTTCTCTCTTGGGTCTCTCACTACATCTATACCTCCCACCCTAAACCCTAAACTCTCTCTCAATCCCTCCCTCTATCCCTCCCACCCCCTCTCTCTCTTAGGTCTCTCTCTCTCAAGTCTCTCTCACTCTCTATATCCATCTCATGTATCTCCATCTCCCTCTAAGATCTCTCTCTCTCTCTCAGGTCTCTACCTCTCACCCTAACTAGATAAATCTCTCTCTCTCAAGTCTCTCCCCCTCTCCCTTCCCCTCTCTCTCTGGTTACTCCCACTCCCTCTCTCCCTCTCTCTCTAGCTCAAGTTATGCCCACTTCATCTATCCCTCTCTCTTAAGTATCTCCCACTCCCTGTCCCCCCTCTCTCTTAGGTATCTCTCTTCCCCTCCCTCCCTCCTTTTTCTCTCCCTCTATCTCTCCCTCTCCATCTCCCTCTCCATTCCCTTCCCTCTCTCTCTCTCTCTCCTCTCATCCCTCCCTTTCTCCCTCTCATTTCTCTCTCTTTCTCTTTCTCTCTCTCTTGGGTCTACCACTCCCTCTCTCCCCTCTCTCTTGGGTATCTCTCTCAGAGTATCTCTTCCCTCCCCCTTCTCTCTCCCTCTCTCCCTGGAGCTCTCCATATTCCTCTTAAAATTTTTTTTCTCTTTCTCCTCCCCTCCATCTTTGGCCATTTCCTCTCCCCCCACTCTCTCCATTCATCCACTCCCCCCTCTTCCGTCCACTCCACTCTCACCTCTCTTTATCTCCAAGTCTCACTGTCCCTCTCTCTCTCCGTCTTTCTCTCCCTCCATCTCTCTTCCTCTCCCCCTCTCTCTCTCTCCATATCTCTTTCAATTATTTCTCTTTCTCCCTCCTTCCTTCCCTCTCTCTCTCTCATGTCTCTCTCTCAGGGCTCTCCCACTCCTCTCTATCTCTCAAGTATCTCCCAATCCTCTCTCTCTCTTAGGTCTCTCCCTCCAACACTAACTAGATAACTCTCTCTCTCTCTCATTCTCTCTCAAGTATCTCTCTCCTCTCCCTCCCTCTATCTCTCCCTCTCTCCCTCTGTCTCCCATTCCATCTCTCTCTTAGGTCCCTCCCACTCCCTCTATCTCTCTCTTAGGTCACTCCCACTCCCTCTCGTACCCTCTCTCTCTTAGGTCTCTCCACTCTCTCTCTCCCTCTCTCAAGTCTCTCCCACTCCCTCTCCCCCTCTCTCTCTTAGGTCTCTCTCAAGTATCTATATCTCCCTCCCTCCCTCCATCTTCATCTCTCCCTCTCTCTCACTCTCCATCTCCCTCTTAGGTCTTTCTCTATTTATCCCTCCATCTTTGGTAGAGCTCTCTCTCTCTTAGGTTTCTCCAACTGATCTCTCTCTCTCAGGTCTCTCCCACTCCTCTCTCTCTCTTAGGTCTCTCCCTCCCACCGTAACTAGATAGCACACACTCTCAAGTATCCCCCCTCTCCCTCCCTCTATCTCTCTATCTCTCCCTCTCTCTCTTAGGTCCCTCCCATTCCCACTCTCTCTTAGGTCACTCCCACTCCTTATCTACATCTCTCTCTCTCATGTCTCTCCCACTCCCTCTCTCTCTCAAGTCTCTCCCATTTCATCTCTCCCTCTCTCTCACTCAGGTCTCTCTTTCTCTCTCAATATTCTCTCCCTCCCTCCCTCCCTCCCTCTCCCTCTCTCCATATCTCTCCCTCACTTTCCATCTCCCTCTCAAGTCTTTCTTTCTTTCTCCCTCCGTTCATCTTTGGTAGATCTGTATCTCCCTCTCTCTCTCTCTCCCTCTCCCCCTCTCTCATCCTCTCTCTCCCAATCCATCTATTTCTCTCTCTCAAGTTCCTCCCACTCCCTCCCTCTCTCTCTCAGGTCACCCCCCCTCTCTCTCCCTCTCTTAGGTCTCTCTCAAGTGTCTTCCTCCCTCCTTCTCTCTCCCTCTCTCTTTGACTCTCCATATTTCTCTTAGCTTTTTCTCTCTTTTTCCCTCCCTCCATCTTTGGTGGATATCTATCTCTCTCACTCTCTCCCCCACACCCTCTCTCTCTTAGGTAAATCCCACTCCCTCTCTCTCTTTAGTCACTCCCACTTGCTTTCTACCTCTCTTTATGTGAGGTATCTCCCACTTAATATCTCCCTCTCTCTGTTAGTTATCTCTCTTTCAAGTCTTTCTCTCCCTCCATCTCTCTTCCTCTCTCCCTCTCTCTCCCTCTCAAGTCTCTCTCTTAGGTCTCTCCCACTCCTCCTTATCTCTTAGGTTTCTCTCCCTTCTCTTTGTCTCTTAGGTCTCTCCCTCTCTCTCTCCCTCTCCCTCTCTCTCTCAGGTCTCTCCCACTTCTCTCTGTCTCTTAGTTCTCTCCCACTCTTCTCTCTCTCTTACATCTCTCCCTCCCACACTAACTAGATAACTCTCTCTCTCTTGTATCTCTCCCCTCTCCCTCCTTCTGTCTCTCCCCCTTTCCCTCTATCTCCCACTCTATATCTCTCTTAGGTCCTTCCCACTCCCTCTCTCTCTCTTTCTCAGGTCACTCCCAATCCCTCTCCCCCTCTCTCTCTCAGGTATCTCCCGCTCCCTCTCTCCCTCTAACTCACATAAGTCTCTCTAACTATCTTTCCCCCTCTCTCTCTCAAGTACCTATCCCTTCCTCCCTCCCTCCCTTGCTCCCTCTTTCTCTCTATCTCTCACTCTCCATCTCCCTCTCAGGTCTTTCTCTATTTCTCCCTCCCTCCATCTTTGGAAGAGATCTCTCTCTCTTAGGTTTCTCCCACTCCTCTCTCTCTCCCTTACATCTCTCCCACTCCTCTCTCTCTCTCTCTCTTAGGTCTCTCCCTCCCACCCTAACTAGACAACACACACACACTCTCTCTCTCTCAAGTATCTCCCACTCCCCCTCCCTCTATCTCTCTATCTCTCTATCTCTCCCTCTCTCTCCCACTCCCTCTCTCTCACTCCCTCTCTCTTTCTCTCAAGTCACTCCCACTCCTCTACATCTGTAATTCTTGCAAGATGAGAAAAATAATTTTAAAAAGTTCATTTCACTTTAAAAGGTTTACAAGTAAATAATGCCATTAATAGGAGTTGCCAAAGTAAACTATATGCAAAAGAGTTAATAAAATTTCATTTCATGTAAATAAATAACAACATTGTATTTCTTCATGATTAAACACATGACTAAAGTATATCAGTGCATGTTCATATATATATTCATCCATGCTCAAAAGAGATCAATAAACCAATAAATAATTATTCACATTCAAGTGAGATCAATAAATTCAATAACTACATTTGTATCAATGTTACATGAAAATCTTAATAGCACATCTATTTCAATGTTGCAATAACAAGTGTAAAATACAATTACATTTTACAATGGGATTTACAAGCCATTCCAGTAGGATACACAAGTACATCAATAGTAAAATAAAAACTCTAATCCTTCAACTACCGTGACACCATCGGTCTTCTTGCGAGCTGGGGCCAAGAGTGTGATTAAGGCACCTTTTATGCCCAATCACGAAGTACATGACTTCCTCGGGTTCCTTCCTAACTCGAAGAAATCCCCAGCCCTGCATAAGGAGCCTAGAAACTTGACAGAGTAAAATAGGAGGGAACTCCCGATGCATGCCTGGTGCCTATATGCATTTCTAACATGAGAAAACATATTTCTTGCAATAGGAGGTGGCAAAGACCAAAATACATAAATTTTTTAGGCTTTTAAAACAAATCCATCTATTTCAATGGTACAAGTGCTTGGCCAAGCATAAATAAAAACAAGTGGTAGTTTCAGAAAAGGTAAAACTACCATCTCTGTGGATCCACCTTTGGCATCCTGTCCCAGAAGTTACCAAAATATAGTAAAAAGTGCAAAAATAGAAAATTATGCTTTTTCCTTATATGCTTCATGCATTTCATTAATTCTAAAAAGAATTTCCTTCATTTTTCCATAATCATAAAATGTTTATCAAACTGATTTCCATTCATACTTAGATTTCAAATGAGAGTTTCAAAGCATCTTTTGAGTTCTATCTTAATATGTTTGAACAAAAGAGAATATGTCATAAAGTTTCAGTATTAAAATAAAATCTACTCTTTTCTCAGAAAATTCACATTGAGAGCATGTTTTCTTCTATTTAGTTAAAGATCTGTTCTCACTTCAAGCTACTCTCTTGAGTGTTCTATGTTCAATTTTGGTTTTCATGTGGAAATGTATGCACATTATGGTAATTTTCTATATGTTAACAGAGGAAGAAATAATAATTTTCTCTATAAAAATGAAGTCCTTATATTTTCATATATTTATATATGTATATATATAGATAGGTCTGAACTATATGTATATATACTTATATAAATATGCATTCAATCATCCATTTACCTACAAGGTTCAACTGATTTGAAAGTAAAATTCCCAATTTGCTACAAGTTTGCTAGACTAATTAATATACAGAAAAAGGATAATTCTAGCAGAAAACAGAGGTTTGCTTTATGCCAGTGTTTTTTTTTTAGTTTGTTTTAGAATGTATTTAATCTAAATGTCTACAATTGTGAGAATATTTATATATATTTTCCAAATGAAAGACTTCAGATTTGCATGACACAAAGACATTCATTGATGCATTCCCAATCATCACAAATACTTCTAAAGTTTTCAATGTTACACAGGGTTATATATATCTATTTCTGAGGGCATGCATGACTGAGTAAAATTTACTTATTTATATATTTATGTATACATATGTATATTTACACAGCTGTGTGTATATATATATATATAATAGATTTACATAGGTATTTTATCCTTACGTTTTACTGCTGCACACACAAAAAGAAGCGAATTACATGTTTCAAGTATGCATTTAGCTCCCCAAATATATTCCCTTCCCCATACATTAAAACAAGAGATTGCACAGTAATTCCCTTCAGCGAAAATCTACGAATACGACAATAAATCATTCAAAATTTTTGAATTCATATCAAGTAAAATAATACAAATTATTTAAAGTTTTTATATATATTTATATATATATATATATATTTATATATATATATATATATATATATATTTATATATATATATATATATATATATCTATATATATATATATAAATATATGTGTGCACCAAACAAAAACGTGCACTTGAATACATTTTTCTATTCTCAGTTATTTCAACAATAAAGAGCATAATTCCAAAATACAGAATGCAAAGAGGGAAAACTCCAAATTTACATGGACAAATTGGACTGAATTTAGCAGAGCAGATAGAAGAAGTTCTCCCAAATATTAAAATATTGTTGCAAAAAATTCTAATAATTCTTGCAATCATTTTCTTAAGCTATTTTCTATAACTCATCAAGAGAAAGAGAGAATGAAAAACCTGGTTAAAAATCTCCAGCTGAAGATGCTCAGAATTCCTTTCTGTCTCCTCCTGAGCTGGGTTTTCTGGAAAAGTTCTCCTCCTTCCCTTCCTTCTTGATTGCTTAATTTCATTTTTAATTCTCCAAAGATTCCTTCCAATCCTTCTAAATTAACAGATGAAACATCTTCTTGGCTGCCATTAAAATAACCCAAAACAAACTTGCAGAGGAAAGTTTTTTCAAGAAGCCATTTCAAGAACCGTTGCCTTTCCGGGAATGCCTTTTTCCTATTTAATATTAATTTCCTTTCTCTCATTTAACCCTAATCCTATAATTTAAAATAAATATAATTAAGAAATATATGCATTTTAAATTTCAAATTTATAAATAGGAAAAATATAAGAAATCATTCACAATTTCTTGCACAAAAGATTTAGAAGGTAATTTAAAATACTCACTCCTTAAACAAGTATTCCATCTAACTTGTAATTAATTCATTATTTAAATATCACAATTTAAATAGAATTAAAACCATAAATCCTTTAAAGCTACAATTAATAATTAAATTACATTTATGTTATTATTTTATTATTTATTTATTTTATCCATTTATTATTTATTTTGCAAATAATTCAAAGCAATACATTTAGAATAGACATTGCCTAAATGCAACTATATGATTCTAGGTGTTGTGTGTGTGATCGAGAGTTCTTCCTCTTTTACCCTGTCGGGAAGCTAGCCTTCTTTCCTCAATCACACTCTTGGTCTTCGACCACCTGCAACTCAAGTGCACTCAAGCATGCAACAATGAAATTGTATTAGTAACCGATATAGAGATACAAATCAAAGCAATAATTAAATCAATACTTCTATTTTTTTCTATCTTGCATATTTTCAAAATAAATTCATTCATAATTTCAAAAGTAAATACTTTTCACATTTCCACACACCAAAGCATCGTAATATATCATATTACTCTAGCACACACCATCTTTCATAAAATAAATCCACACAAAGCCATGGGAAAAACAACAGCAAAGTCTGAGACATGACATCTCCCTCTCTCTCTCATCTCTCCCATTTTCTCTCTCTCTCATAGGTCTATACCACTCCTTCTCTCCCCTCTCTCTTAGGTCTCTCTCTCAAGTATCTCTTCCCCTCTCTCTCTCTCTCCATCTCGCTCTCTCCCTCTCTATATCCCCCTTAGGTTTTTCTCTCTTTCTCCCTCCCTCCATCATTGGTAGATATCTCTCTCTCTCTCTCTCACTACCTCTCTCTCATTAGGTTCATCCCACTCCCTCTATCTCTCTCTCTAATACCTCCCACTCCCTCTCCATCTCTCTCCCTCAAGTCTCTCCCACTCCCTATCTCCCTCTCTCTATATCTTAGGTCTCTCTCCCTCTATCTCTCCCCTTCTTTCCCCCTATCTTTCTCACTCTCCATCTCCCTCTCAAGTCTTTTTCTCACTTTCTCCATCCCTCCCTCTTTGTTCTCTCTCTCTCATCCTCTCTCTCTCTTGGGTCTCTTTTTTCCTCTATCCCTCCCACCCTACCTAGAAAAATCTCTCAGTAGATATTTCTCTCTCTCCATCTACCTTTTAGGTCTTTCTCTCTTTCTCTCTCCCTCCATCTTTTGTCTCTCTCTCTCAAGTCTCTCCCACTCCCCCTCTCTCTCTTACTTCTCTCTCTCTCCCTCTCAGGTCTCTCTCTCTCTCTCTCTCTCCCACTCAGGTCTCTCTCTCCCTCTCAAGTCTCTCTATCTCCCTCTCAACTATCTCTCTCTCAAGTCTCTCCCACACCCTCTCTCCCTCTCAAGTCTCTCTCCATTTTAGGTCTCTCACACTCCATCTCCCCCTATCAAATCTCTCTCTCTCTCTCTCTTAGACCTCCCCATCTCCCTCTCCCCCTCTCCTACCCACTCTCTCTTGGATACCCTCTCTCTCTTGGGTCTCTCATCCCCCTATACCTCCCACCTTACCTAGACAACTCTCTCTCAATCCCTCTCTCTCTCCATCCAAAACCCCTCTATTCTCAGTTCTCTCTCCCTCCCTCTATCCCTCCGACTCTCTTTCTCTCTCTCTCTTGGGTCTCTCACTCCATCTATATTTCCCACCCTAAAACCTAAACTCTCTCTCAATCCATCTCTCTCCCTCTCAAGTCTCTCCCTCCCTTTATCCCTCCCACCCCTTCTCTCTCTTATGTCTCTCCCTTGTGCACCTTGATGCTTTTTCTAACTAACCATGGAATCTTCTAAAAGGTAGCCAACCTTTATATTCAAAAATCACCAAAAGCTATTGGCCAACATAACAAATAGAGAATTATGAGGTTTCTATTCATTCACTTTAGGCTCTGTAAGAACAAGGAGGGTATTCCTTACTATTTTCATTTGATACATCAACATTTCAAGAACACTTCAATATGGATCTATTCTTATATAATGCAAACACTAATTTCGCTAAAGATTTGGTAGAACTTTGAGAAAATTAGTTTTAATTTCACCAAGAATGTAAGTATATTTCAAACATGTGGTTCAAATTTAATAGATTTTTATAAGTGTTTTTCTGATTCTAAGTCCATATCCAGATACATGATTCCTTCATTTTATTGCTAAATAATCAATGAGCAACCAATGCCTCATCAAATTGGGTAAATGGAGTCAAATATCAAACAACCAGTAATACATCAATTATCCAATTCTGATCTATTTAAAATATCTTTTTATTGCTTTATAATGTAAAGACTCATGTCATCCAAACACTACTTACCAAAATACTTGTAAATTGTCACATACCCATGACTATTCCTAAGCATCTTATTTAACCCTTAAGTTAAAGCAAAAAAATCAAGCCATACATTCAATTGAACAATTGACGATATATGAAACAATCTTTGATAATTTCATTTATAATTTTTGAGAATATAGAAAGGAGAGCATGTAATTTGGACTTCAAATTTTGTTCTAATATCAGTAATCAATACAAAACTTATTAATATTATGACCTATACCCAAGATGTTTTTCCAGTAAATTCATTAAGAATTTAGCATTATTGTTGCTTGCTACAATTAGCTTAGACCTAGTACATACTAGACTCAAAAAAATTCATTTCAGAACCCCCCTTTACATTGAGCCATGAAATCCCTTTTATAACACAAGGGAGTGACAAGCATCTGGACCAAGATGTAATTTCATTTCATGTTCATTTCAAAATTCATTTCATCAAGTTTAATTTCCCATATCATTACATTTTATCATTTTGTGATCATAGGAAAAGCAAAAAATAAAATGTGTGCCAACCCATTTGTTAGAGATGCCATGCAAACCTTCCAAAAGCAACCAGAAAAATTGACACAATAACCGATATTGGCATAACCACCACCGAGGCTACCAACACAAATCTACAAACTAGCCACCATCAAAACAAACCAATAGAAGTCACCATCTAGAAGCCATATCATCACATTACCCCAAAACCCAACACCATTAGCAAAGGAAATAGCGGTTACTTGGCCTTGTCAGACATCGAGTAACCACCCTCACTAGGTCTTATAACAAAGAGTGGAGTTACAACTACAATCTCATCCTCAGAGTCACTATAAGGCACCAAGGAAGCAGGGTACTGGCTAGGGCTAGGGCCAACTCCTCCCTCTTCTCCTAATGATTTGTCAGAAACTAGGATAGGAGGAATGGGTTTCTTTGAACAAACCCTAGGACCCATGCTAGACTTCATTAATTCCTTCACAAACATAGGTCCCCTCTCCTTTTCTCCAATTGGTTTCTATGAAACAAACCTACTTCTAAAAGCATAAGTGCTACAAAAAACCACCTTCTCTTGCTTTTGGTGTATACTCCTCTTCTTCTTTGGGACAACTGGTACCCCGGGTGAAGAATTTTTTTCTTTTGATACATATACAATTGGATCCTGCATACTTAACCTCTGTGACCTCTAAAATGGCATGATAAGAGTGCTCGGTTCACTCATTCTCTTGAAATACTAAAATAACTTATGCAGGTGATGAATAAAAATGAAAACCATGACTTCTAGAATATGCACACATTCATGCAACACAAACACCTCAAGGCCAAGTAGTAGAAAAGGGCCTAGCCATAATTAGCAATGTAGAGTATACATATGTTGGAGATTGTTGGATGTTGTGGATGTGTTGCTAATATGTGGTTGTCATTGATGTCAACACTATTAGCATTTGGTGTATCAATTATTGTATATGCCAAGGATATTGAGAAAATTATAAGAAAAAGTGTTCCAAGTTCCTAGTGGAACTGTGGAGGTCATGAAGGATTTTTGTTATGTATGTAAAAGATTAGTTGATGTGGATTAAAGGGTGTGTTTTTGAGTATTTCTCGATCATCTACCAGAAGTTTCAGAGGTCCATGTGAAGTTTTGAGTTTGTTGTGGTCTGATAGTATTTATGTTATCTCTATCAATGATCCTAAATGAAGTTCGTATGATTTTGGTTATCTAAGTTGTTGTAGATGCTTCTATATTATTTCTTGGTGTTCTAAGATGTCTCTCGTTCATTCTCTATCTTTTTGGTATGTCTATATTGATCCCTGTGCTCGTGGTTGAAGATATTTTTTTGCATGTTCATTTTTTTCTTGTTCTTGGCCAACATGATGGTAGTATCATGTTGTGGATCTTCGAGGAAGAATCAATTAAATTATGTTTGTGTTGGAGATGTTAATTTGGGTCTCCATTATGTTGTGGCCAACCTTGCTAGGTTCACATTAAAATTTAGTTGTTAATCTAGGCCAACATTGAAAATATATTTTATTTTTTCTTGTGCGACAAAGATGTGGTGAAATTTCATGTAGCGAATATATAAGAGTGATTGTTTGATCAGTGGAAAGTATGCTTCATGTGCTCCTATGTGCATATGTGTGAATATCATTACTAATAAAAGTGTGAAGAAGATTGTGAAAAGTGTGAATAAGTGTTGAGCTTAATTGGAACTATAATTAGGCTTGAGCAGAAGCTATTTTCTTAGTTCATACCCTCTTGATTTTTAATCCAACCTTGTTGGGAAGTGAGCCCCTTTTGTAATTGAGTAGTGAGCTCTAGGTAGTGTGCCCGAATTCATGTGCATTCCCCTTCTTTTTTTTCATTATACTTTTAGCAAAGTATAATCTTGTGGACTAACATCCACTGTGGTTTTTCCCCTAAAAGGGTTTCCACATAAAAAATCTTGGTGTTCTTTGTCTCTCTAATGTGTTAATCGCTTATGGTTAATTTCTTATTCATTAGATCTGAGATTAAGGTTAAGTTTAGTTGGACAAGTTTAAATATCTATGACAACTGATTCACCCCCCTCTCAGTTGTCTACCCTTATTTTTCCAACAACATACACTAGATGATACTAGGTGACCACCCTAGTAATGCTTGCACTTCAACTTCTGTAATTATCTCTTCTTTGGCCATTGCAAATAATTCTACACTTTGGCTCATGCACAAATGACTTGATTCATCTACAAAAAATCCACATTAAATAAGAGAATGTAATGCTAGCTGTAATTAATGTCCATCTTGGCTCGCTCATGTGAGTAGGAAGCTCAATCACTACATGTCCAATCTTGACTGTTGATCACCATAGATTTAAAACTAGATCGACGAGGCACATCAAGAATCACCACTTGCTTTACAGATTGAACCTAGAAATAGTGAAGATATGTTTTAAAGTAGCCACATGTCCATCCACATCCTTACCTAGTCATCCTTACCCTATTCATTGTCAATCATTCAAATCATGGAGAAATCCTCACCACATCTCTAAATTATCACCTATCGTCGGCTTGAAATCTATTTTGAAATATCATCACATAATGGCTAAAGTGCTAGCAATGAGATACTAGTCATCGATTTGACCATCATAAGACTTTACCCCAAGATCTCCATTCCACATCATTCATTGCAGGTCCTCATCCCAATAAGCTTCCCTAACTGGTGATAAACCATATCTGAGCGATAGGGAAATCCTGACCCATCGATGGTCACAGGTTACTCTTTGAAAAGAAAAAACCAATTAGTGATAGGTTACAAAATGTAATTGCATCACTAGTCATGTGTTACCTTCCAAAAATGAAGGCACAACATGTGATAGGTGATGAACCAAGCACTCAATTGGTAAATTTTATATCGCTCATCGTCAGTTTCTCCTTGGTGAGTGTAATAGAACCCACGATGGGTGATAAGCCCATAGTTGTAGATCTTGATGATGCTAATGGAAAGACATCGCTCCTCACCGGTTGAATGTAGAATTCTAGAATAGAGCCCATGATGAGTGACAGACTGTGAACAACACTTTCATAGAGTATAAGACCACACGTGCAAATAAGTCATTCATATGGAAAATTCCTTCCTACATGTAATAAGTGACTTAAGAGATGGGGCTAGTAAAAAATGATGGAAAAGATCATAAAAC
Organism: Sequoia sempervirens; assembly: GCA_007258455.2. Taxonomy (NCBI): domain Eukaryota; kingdom Viridiplantae; phylum Streptophyta; class Pinopsida; order Cupressales; family Cupressaceae; genus Sequoia; species Sequoia sempervirens. The sequence continues at coordinate 437,259,305 of VDFB02193867.1, forward strand.
GCCACTTAGCTCAAATGGTGACCCAGTGCAACCAGTCAACAGAAAAAATAAGTCAATGAAATGATTGAGGATATAAATGAAATGAATGGAAAAACCCTAAACCCCAATGATGTTGAAGAATAAAAGTTCATAAACTTGAACATAACATTAGTGGAACAATGAAAATTAGGGTTCCACTAGTAGCTCCGAATGGGAATGTATGCCTTTCACAGGCATAACAAGAATCCAGAATCTATGACAGAAGCATACTAGCAAGGGTACATTCATTTTATTAGCTTTACCTTTCCAAGTGGAGGCTTGATGGCCTCTGAAAGCTTAAGGATAAACTTTTCCTCTATCAAATACCCTGTTCTGCATTGATCTCACTAGACTTGAATTTGCATTATGCACTTCTAAGCCACTAATTCCATCATTTCTAACATCATCCATCCCACTCACCATGGATTTATTCTCTCATTATCTTGTACAATTATCTCATCCAGATATGTTGGAAATGAAAGCTTTCGTATTCCATCTAATCATAGATGGTGACATTATCTTCAACTTTTTCACCAAGTTGAAAGTATTCATGAACATCCTGAATGCAATATTCAATCTCCTTTGAGTCATTCAAGAAATAGCCTACAAGAATAGGAGGATCTATATTCTGCACCACCATAACAACCATTCTTTCAGATGGAAGAAGCCCCATGATAAGGTCCATAAGATATGGGACCTCTGCAAAGTATTGTAATGCAACTTCATACTAACCAACATCGTTTTTCTGGTTATCCAAACCTTTGATTTTCCCTTCATATAGATAAAATAACCTAGAAGTATTAGCATACACTATAGAGTCATCAAATAATTCCTTCTCCTTAATATACAATGATGCTACTTGAGTATCCATGCATTCATCCCAATTTTCCTTTTGGGCATCCAAGAGTGGATTTCTACTTATGTGAGGGAAAGTATCATCATTTGGAACTTGAGCACTTGGTATCTCAACCATCCCTTCAAGCATACCCTTAGATATCATAGGAAAATCAACATAATCATCCACATCTTCCTAAAAAAAAATACTAGATTTGAGATTGTACCCTTACAGTCTTTAGCTTCTTCATTAGATGGGCCATTACCACAATTAAATGTTAGCAAGTTTGAGTTATTTTCTTGATATTTATTAGGCACAACTTGTTCAATCACATATTGGTGTACTAGTTGATCAAGGTTTTCATCAAAAAGAGGATTGCTTCTACACTAGCAAGGGTCATCATTTATAACCTCACTTTCTAATGCAAGTCCATCAAATAAATGTTTTTTCCATGTCTTCATGATAGTCACATGTACCTCATCTTTGTTAGTGCCTGAATCCCAATACACTCAATCATCAGTGTATTCAAAATCAGTGCAATTACTTGAAGAACAGAAAGAGACAATTTCAATATCCTCTTCATCAATTGTACTCATAACAATTGGCCCATACTCAGAAAGTTCCTCACATGAATAAAACTACTCATAACCCATGAAATAGACCCCTTCTAAGCTATTAAAATATCCTTCACTTGAAGTAAAGGACTCCACCTCCACTTCATAAGAAGAATCATATTCATTAGAAGATTATCCCAGTTTAATCTCATTCTTTTGGTTCCTCATATGTGTCATATAATTCAGATTTAGTGCATTCAAATATCTAATTGGTGCATTGTCATTCATGACTAAGTCCCTTTGTGAGGTTTCACCATATGCTTCTTGTATTTGATCATAACCTATGACATACCAAGGAGGAAAATTAGGTAATATTTCCTTATTCTCATACTCTATAGCTTCATCTTTATCACTACTATCAGGCCCCACATTAAAATTTCTTGTGAAACAACAACAACCATCAACTGATTGCCCTCCTTCCAATGTATCTTCTTTATTTGACATTTCTATCCTTTGATTTTCTTTACTACAACACACTGTTGATGGTGTTTTTTGCACAGCAACTTAGACAAAATATGGAATCCTATCTCCCTTGAAAGGTAAATCTCTATTAGCAAGCCTCAAGAGATAACCCCAAGGTCTCTAGTGTCAGTTCTTGACAATGCATAAACAACTCAGTGACAAATGTGAAAATGTTGGTAATCACAATGGGACCTTACTACAAGCAAAATACTGAATTGATTTTATCAGATTTAACAAATTGGTGATACTTCAATCCTAGTTTTAACCCAATAATCAAAGAAATAGAAAAAGAATAAGGGTTTCAAAGAGATTTCTAAATCTAATATTACTCCTAAGATCAACAATGAAAGTAACCAACACTTGAAATGGACCAATCCTCCAAAACTAGTTTCTGCTTGACCCAGATAAATCTGCAATCTTACAAAAATAGTGCAATCTTCTGAGGCGTTAATATTTTCAAATCATGAGCATTCATTCAACAACCCTATTGTAGTTGAAATGAATAAATCCTCACAATCGAACTAAGCACATGGAATATGAAGTCCAGGCTATCTTTGCAAAGCAACTAATAGTCAGTTGGTTGCGAAAAGTATGGACTGAAGGATTGTTGCAAAATTCAAGTATTAAATCACAAACATTACTGAATCAAACCTAATCTAAATATTAACCTCTTCAAAGAAATCCTAAATATAGAAGAAAAAGAACCATGCAAGACAAGAGGAAATAAGTATGGCACCAAATCACAATGTCATTTGTTGTATTCAAATTTTACACTATAGCAACAATTCCAACTTTCTGTTACAATATTTGCTTGAGAGCAACTATTTGCTAATTCTAATCCTACTTGATTCACCTCTAACTTCTTTTCTCTATTCTACTTCTATGTTCTAACTGTAATCTTCTAACTATTTCCTAACCCATTACAAAGAGGCAAAATGCCCAATATATAGAATTCCCCAGAAAAACATCAGCCATGCAAGGGTTCTGCAGCAATAACTCGACACAACAACCCAACCAAGAGAGTCTTCGAAGTGGGTCGAATAGGCATTAAATGCATGTCTTGTCCAAGTTGGCTTGATGGCTGTAGTGCAGCTCAGACCAATGCATGGGAAGATAATAGGGAAGCCTGAATCGCACCGCAGCCCATCATGAGCTCCCTTCCCTATCATCCATGTTTAGACCTATCACTTCATGAACCTTCAAGAATGTCCCATCTAGGCCAGCTACTGGTGGTAAGGGAAAAACCCTAAGTCATCTTTTGATGGACATAATCTCATCCCTTGAGTGTTTGACTGACTTATCCCAATCAACCTTGTATACCAAATACTTATCAATAACTGCAAGGTAGGTGGCCGCATCATCCAACTGGTGCTTAGAAATAGAACCATCATCAGGTGGTGCATAAACATCCTGCCACCATTCTCTCAATTGATCGTGGCTCAAATACTTGGGAGCAATCTTCCTTCTTCCCGTCATTATCTTGAAAAAAGCAATGTAGCCATTATAGACACTAGCTAGGGTGTCATCAATGTGTCTTCTTTGTTTGTAAATCTTTTTCAGTACTTTCTACCTGATTTGCAATACTTCAAACCACTCCCATGGTTCTGCAGCTATAGAAGAAGGATGGATCTTATCACCTTCCAACCTATCCTAGGTGTACTCCATAATAGTCTTGGATTTTTGTAGCAGGAGGTCGATGTCTTCTTTATCTTGTGCTATTACCTACTTCATCCAGTCCATTGTCCTAGCAGCATCCTTCCTAGTTGACAGGATTTCCTTAATAGCTACATCACCTTTTACCTACACCCCTTTCAACCAATTCGTAGTGGAAATAGTGGAGGCTTTCATCTTTTCAAGCTTGTTTATGGCCTCTTGAGGTAGAGGATTTGTAGCAGAGGAAGAAGGATTAATGGACTGCAGTGGCTTCATTAATTCCTCAAAGCATTTCCTAAGATTTTTCATTTTCTCTCTTTAGCTTCTGCTTGGTCTTCATCTCCCTTCTCAATCTATCCATAATGACTGTACTGGAGACCTCATAGTCTTCAATATCCTACTCAGCTGTTGTAGGCCCCAAATTGAAAGTCTGAACACTCTAATCTTTTCCGCCCACATCATCTCTATCTTTTCCTAAAGCAGGGGTGGCGACGTGAACAACTCTATTATGTGCCTCATCCCTCTCAATTCTCGAGATTAATCTGGCCTTCTTCTTATCTTTAGTCTTCCCAAGTTTAGCTAGGAGCTCATCCCAATTCGGTGGCATGTCTTCCACCACAACCTATTTTCTCTTTATCTCTTTTTCTAGCCACTCTGGAACGGTAGGCTCCAATGGTGAACTAGTTTGCACCTCTCCCCGCTGATCCTCCGATATCTCCTCTAAATTGTGTTTCTCAAGGGTTTCATCCATCTTGCCCTCCTTTCCAATAAGCTCATCCTTATGTTCAGGTGACAAAAACTTTTTTGCTTCTTCCTCCCTTGGAGGGGATTCAATCACCTCATTTGTGGCTGGTGACTCTGTATATGTAACTAAGGGAGATTGCACTTCCTTTTGAATTTTGGCCTCTACACTATAGAGCTCTCCCTCATGGTATTCCTCCCCTTCTATGTCTAGATGTTCATCAACTTCTTTAGCTTTGCCAAGTTCACTTTGAAATTTATGAGCGGGAGGGACATCATCATGTTGCTCATCATGAGAAACAAATGGAGGAAGGTCATCCTTAGGAACACCATTCTTTGGAGGAGTCCTAGACCTCCTTGTATATACCTTTTCTTTCTCCTCCAAACTTTCTACATTAACCATTGGTGGGGAAGTTACCTCTTCTACAACCTTGGAGCTTGCCTTCTTTGATAATTTTACAATTCTTCTTTTCTTCAGCACAGGAGCATCAGTCTCAGGATTCTGTTCCTCAACTCCCTTGTGTTTGGACCTTTCAGTCCTTGTCCTCCTCTTGTCCTTCGGCCTTCTCTATCTCATTGCTTCCTGAGGCTCTTCTCTCTGAACACCTTTTGTCATGACCTCGGATGGGGAATCCAACTTACCTTTACCCTTAGGATCTTGCTTGGCTGATTCCTTAGAGGTGGAGTGAGGATTTAAATCTCCCATCAGGTTATAAGTGCATTTCACTCCTTTATTCTCCAACTCCCATACTATATGCTTGAGCCACATCTTAGTAACTTTGATGACTAGCTCCATCAGTTACTTCAATTCTGTTTGCTCCTCCTCTAACCAATCTATGTCACCAATCAACCTATCTTTCACCACTTCATAGGCATGATCTTGAATTATGTTCCCATCATCCTCCAATTGATCAGGGACTTCCCTCACATTGTATAGTCAGACTGCTTCCACTAGAAGCTGAGAGAACTTCTTCTTTCAAACCTCATATTCATCACTGCAGTTGGCCCAATAGTCCTCTGAGTTCACCTTATGGCTATATTCCCTACTAGCCTTCTTTTGAGCCTCACCTGTGATATCAAACCTAGACCTCTTGGAGTGGAGAGGCAAACCAAGAGTAATCATTTCTTCCTCCGAAGCTTGGGTAGAGATAATGGAAGGGCATGCTTCTCTAGTGCCTATCCTTAGGAGAAAATCCCCACCAAATCCTGTCTTGTGCTTGTCCTTCTTGACAATGGCATCAAAATCACAAGTCTGTCTAGTCACTTCCAAAAATATGATTTGGTCAGTGGGATACCTTGGAAGTCTGTATGGGGGCCTTTGGCAGCCATCAATCTGAATGTAGGAAAAGGTTGGGAATTGAATAAACCAAGTTCCATACTTCCTGATGAGCTCCTTGGCTTGGTCTAAAATTCTAACATGTTCCGCCCCTTGAAGCATTATGGTGATATACATAGTCAACGCATCATTCACCCTTCCATAATTGGAACCTTCCCAATGCAATTGAGGGAAAACTTCATAAATAACATCTTGCCAAAAAAATTCCCTTTGTATCCAATCCCCTGTAAGGATGGAATCTTGCAAGCACGTAGACCAAATATGAAGTCATTGTGAAGGTTTTGGTCTGCAATACATTGGATAACTATTCATGGAGCATTCTACTAATCAAACCAACCCAATGATAATTGATCAATTCTTGCTCCATCCTCACAATGGCATTGCACATCCAATTCTCAAATAACCCTACATTCCTCAATATGACCACCTGGCTGAGAAGAGTGATGGCGTCATAATATTCCCTCTTGAACTTAATCCTGAAAAGCTATTTGGGCAGTTTGGAATAGTGTGACTTGGGCTTTTCCAACCAAGAGTTGATGAACTACTGAAACTTAACAGTTTGTTCTTCGTTAAACTCCTTGGCTGACCCCATGTTGAATGCCACCACATGAGATTTGTCTGGCATGTCAAAATTTTGAGCAATGGAGATAGGGTTAATATTTTCTATTAATCTCCCTTGAGGACTAATAATCTTTTGAGTGCCCTGGTCATAGTGTTGGGCACATTCTAGGATGAGCTCATAGCATTGCACCCTTGAAGGGAAACCGACCACATGTGCTAGTCCTGACTCCTTCATCCTTCTGGCCACCAAGGGAAGGTCTTTAGTAGCCATTCTTTCTTTGAATCCTTCGTAATCCCATGATCCAACATTAGTATTAGTTATCTCTGACCATATTGATGTGATTTTTCTATCAGGAATCTTGCTCTTAACATCCATTTTGATCCTTTCTACCTCAGACATGGAGGATCCCTCCACCATCTTGCTAGAATCAGCTTGCATCCATCAAGAAAACCACAATAAAAACCATAGGAAAGTAATATTAATCCGTCAATACATCATTAGAATGCATCTCATACAACCAAAGTGCCATTAAATCTCATATGAAATGATCACACAAATTTTGGGTTTCGGGGCCATTTGCGGAATCTGATCCAGATAGGAATTTCAAGAAAGTTCTAACCAATCAGATTCCAATGGAACAACCAGGAAACACCTACTTAACTATCAAATCTGATCAAAATCAATCAATAAGTTACATGAAATAATCAATGAATGCATCATAAACCATTAAACAATCCAATTATCTCATGTTACGTTACATTCCATTAGAGTTCAGAAAAATCCATCCAGGGAGAATTTTTGTGAAGAACGAGCCAAAGAAGGGACTTTGAAAGATTAGGGAGACACCATATTTCAAGGAAATCTAGACTCGGCGGAAATCCGTGGACAGGGTGAGGTTCCAAGCCAACAAGTATAAAAGCATATCTCTTGGCCAGACAAAGTTCATTCAGAATAAGGTCACGCCGAGGGGGCATGTCTTGCCAATCGTTGATGAGAGATCTTCTTGGGGGTGAAGTCATGGTGAACCATTGTGGTCTCATCGACAATCAAGGTCCAGTGAATACTTCGGTCAAACAAGAGTTTTCAATATGAAGTCTCGGTGAATTTGAGGTTTCTTGTCGACCAGCGATAAACACATTGATGTGACCAGCGGGTAGTCGGGGTAAGATCTTAGCGTATTTCTTTGGTCTCACCAACTAGTGATATAACATTAGAGACCTTCGGTGTGAGAAAGACACTGTCACAACAAACACATGGATTTCAGAGGGCCTTTGGTGAAATGCTTTGCGTTCGGCTAGAGGTCCCAGCGACTGCGTAATGTTTTGCTGATGTAGAGTTCTATCAGTATGACCTCTAGCCAACAATATGTGGTCTTCCTAAAAAAGATCAGGGCTTGCTAAGAAAAGAAGGCGTTGCCATGAAGTCCTGGTGACCATTAGGAGTCTCGCCAAAAGCGAAGGTCTCAACAAGAGTAGTGAGCTCGTCAAGAGGTCTCCCTAACTTTGAAGGGCACTCGACGAGAGTAGGATACGTTCAGTGAAAGGTCTTGCTGAAAGGGAAAGTCTTAGTGATAGAAAGGAAAATCAGCAAGATGAAAGGAGCCCGCTATGAGCTCTTGGCGATGAGGGTTTGTCTTCCTGACAAAAAGACTTCAGCGCGAAAAATACAGTGTCCTTCAATCAAATACAAACCCATGAAGGGCTTTGGTGAATCAGAGCAAGTTAGGGATGGGTCTTCAAAGGGTTTTCTCTAGGTTTTAAGCCTACTCAAGAGCATACTCAAGTCAAATGGTGTTGCCCTAGGTTAAAATCCCATTCATCCACCATTAAAGCATAGGTGAGCTCACGATTACAGAAACTCAAATGACGATAGCATGCTAGGGGAAAAGGACATCATGATTCTTAAGTAAGTTTACTGAAATGCAAATAGGCCAACAAACTCAAAGATTACTTGAGGGAACATAAATCAATCAATCGCTACATAACCATTGTCATGAAACATATAAATATTTAGGAATTCAAGTCCCAGAAGCTCTTATAACATCAATGCGCTACCAAAAATCATCAATCCAAAGCAGGACAACCAAACACATACCATTACAAAGCAGCAATTGATCCAATAACCAGCAAATGTGAAGAGAGTGGTGTCCATGAAGAACAGGGGCATAGACACGCAAGAAAACACCACCAAATCAATCAATTCAAAGCCGAATGCCCCAAAATCCCAACCAAATCACTTGCAAGGAAGCACTTCTCAGCTCAACGAGGGCGAATAAGAAGTAGGATGGCATAACAGACCTCAGAACCAAGTTAAATACATCCCTCAGAACACGCATGAAGCCATTAATGCAGTCGATAAGATAGCCAAAGAAGGAATTCGGGAATCCAACAATAGGGTGAAATCTAGGAAAATCCAGTCCATGCAGAAATATATGAACATTGAAAATCCCTAAACAACAAGGGTCCAGTAAGAGAAGGAGCAGGATTCGGGAAAATCTAACCAGGGCAAAAAATCCCAAATCTGGGCAAGAACCCATGATTTGTCTAGAACTTAAGATTTTCAATGAATAACCTATGGAAACACTTAGGCATTCAAGATAAACATTTTAAGCACATGCCTAGGTAAGAAAAAACCTCAAAAGAAAGGGTTGAAACACCAAAACCAAAGCAAAGGAGGGTCCCTGCTTCAGGCAGGGTGTGTGTGCGAAAACTGCACAACAAATGGTGACTTCTGCTGGGAAAATACTCTAGAGCATTTGATGATGAATAGGAATTGAGAACCCAAAATCTCTGGTTTCAATCTCACCATAAAACAAACAAGTCATGATGCAAGATTGAAAGAATCAAAACCAAAGGATAGATCAAACCTTCCATAAACTAAAAATCCAAGTGTGTGCAAGTGAGTTCATTACCTTCCTTAAGCTACTACAGAAACCAAGTTCATTCAAGCCAGGCTACGTAAGGATTTGAACTTCAAAAGAAACCTGGATAGGGCCTCACTTCCAGTCAGGCATCCATAGCCCCGATGAGGTTATCGTTGTGACTCTCCTAAACATAGCTCTACTGCCAGCCAGGTGTCCATAGCCCCAGTAGAGATATTGAGATACCCCCGATAAGTTGAATTATTTTTTTGATATTCAATATTTCATTTTGTCCTTTTATGTCTCTTTCATTTCAACTTGTGAACAATGAAGCTCACACTCAAGGCTGAGAACCAAAGTGGCACTGAAGCAGAAATAGGATTTTTCACTTGACAAGACTTCACAAGGATTCCTATAGTGACATCAGGACTTTTAAGATATATGATGGATATAAGATTTTTAGAGTACTTCAAATTTGAATCAAAGCCGATGATCAATCTTCTATAAATCAGACATTAAGACTATTGGCAATAGCTAAGACTTCAACCATCCTTTCAAGATGCAAGACCAAAGTTCACCAAGGAAATACTTAGAACAATTCTAGAGAAGATAGATTTTCCATGCAGGTGCAACACATCAAGGTGGAAACAAAGAAACCCCCAAGGCAAAACAAAACCCAAAACCAAACCGAAAGCAAACCAAAACAAACAACAGAAACGGAAACCTACTCTAACTATGTACAAGGAAAGAGCCAAAAATAGCTCAAGACTGGAAATAATGCTTCAAATACTGCCCATTGATAGGTAGTGGGATATCCTCTCTAGTGAGAGTTTTCAATTAGAAGGCATTATCTCCTAGGATTTCTGAAATTTGGTAAGGACCGAGCCAAAGTTTATCAAATTTTCCATGCTCGCCCTTACAGTTGTGGGCTTTATCCTAGGAAAGAACCAAGTCAGAAATCCTAAAAGCTTTAACCTTGGCTCTCTTATCAAACCATCTCTTGACAACCCCTTGATGTTTATCAACCTCTTTTCTTCAAGATGTAGCAACTTAGCAAGTCTAGCCTGGTGTTTAACTTCCTCATTGTAATAGTCATTAAGGAACTATAAGGTGGGTATTTTCAACTGAATGGGAAACACAAGCTCCAATCCATAAACCAGGTGGTAGGGTGACATCCCTATGGAGGCCTTATGTCTTGTACGATCTGCCCAAAGAGCAAACCAAAGTTGGGTATGCTAGTCTCTAGGGTTCCTCCCTAATAGCTTGCAAATGATGGTTAAAAGATTCTTATGAGAATTCAGCCAACCCATTGCCCTGCAGATAGTAATTGGATGAAAATTTTATAATGATCCCATGATCAAAAGCCCAATTGGAAAATTTCAAGGATGAAAATGCAGGGCCATTATCACAAACCAAAGACATGGGGCATCCAAAACGATTAAGAATACCAGATTCAAGGAAATTAATTACTACCTCAGAAGTGCATTGCTTGCATGTGAGGGCTTCGGTCTATCATGTAAAATAATCAGTAATGGTGAGAATATACATGTGACCTATAGAGGAGGGTGGATTGATTGGGCCTATGAAGTCCATTCCCCACTGTGCAAAAGGTTTTACCTCAAATATTGGTTGGAGTGAGAGTGCGACATACTTCTCTCTGGTTGCAGCAGTCTAGCACACATGACAAGTTCTTACATGGTCATGTGTATCTTTAAATAGTGTAGGCCAATAGTAACTAGCTCTGAGAATCTGGTTCGCTGTAGAAGGCATTGATCCATGGCCTATACCATATCTATCATGAAACTCCAACATCACTCTTGTAGATTCTGCTTTTCCTAGGCACCTCAAATAGACACCCTCATGATTTTTCTTATACAAGACAACCCCTTTTAACATGAAACTGTAAGGAAAGTAGAGGTGCGAAAAATACTTTCCTAATGTCAATTACATAGGGAAGAATGCAATATAGGACTTTCAATTTCCAAATTTCAATCTAATTAAGATACACATGAAATAGAAATAGAAATAGAACAAATACACAGAGATGACTGAAACAACAAATTTTACGTGGGAAACCCTTTCAGGAAAAAACCCACCACACCAAACTGAATCTCTTTGTATTATAGTAACATAAAATTACATACAATTAGAAAGATGACTTTCTGGAGTTAGTCACAGTAGTTTTACTCACTGTTCATCCAGTTACATAAATTCTCTCACTTCACAACTCGATTCACTTCACTTTGTTCCACTCTTCCAAATTAAAATCGATTTGCTCTTTTAAAAAAAAACTTATACACATTTTGATTTTTTCTTCTTGTCTTTTGTGCATCCTTATCCACCATTGCAAATCATAGACAGTTTCCTTTCAAGCAAATGATTTTTCCTTGCATGCAGTTTTTCCAGTGTTGCAACTATTACAAAAAACAATGGTCATTAGTTTGAAAAAACTACTTCCTTTGATTGGTCCAGTAGGATGCCACACAGCATGATCACACGGTCAACGATGTTCACACTTTGTTGGCATATTGGTGAGACACTCGTAGTTTCTCATCGATGCCACAAAGTCTTCACATCGATATCGCTATAGCTTCCATGAGTCAGCAAGATGCTATAATGAATGTTACATGTCATACCGAAACCATCAATGTCCATTCCATTCCTATCGGCAAGAGTTTCTCTTATCGGTGAGACTCATATCGAAAACCATAAGTCACAATGAACTCAATGAGACCATTGGAAAGACACTACATTCTCGCCAAGACTTCCCATCGACCACAACATGTTACAACAAAGCCAACCTTCTATTGGAAAGACCACATGGTTTTGGTGAGACATCATACCGCAAGACATAGCTTACACCGAATGACACATGATGTTGGCAAGACTCATGTCTTTCATCATGACCTTACTTTGAGTGCCCCTCATCTTACCAAAGACCATCGGTGAGACTTACCCGAGTCACCAAGACTTCTCAATGAAGTCTTTTGTTACTGCAAAAACACCACGAGGATACTCTCTTTTGGCAAGACTTAGCTTCATTGCTAAGACATCTCCCTGCGACCCGTGAGTTACTCTAACATTCACTTTGACACCCAAGAGCAACCTTTGTCGATGAGACATTACATACTCATTAGGACATCTCACCGAAGCTCTAGCATTAGCTCAACATTGGCGATACTTAAACCATTCGCTGGGACTTCTCCGCGACACCCATGAGTTAGCTCGAAAGATCAAATTGTCGCCTAGAGTTCTCCATTTGAAAAAAGGTCATGCCGAACACAAAGAGTTACAATGATAGTATTTTTGGCAAGACATGAACCCTATCTTGTGACATGAACCTATCAAGTAGATTTATAACAGTTTTGTCACCCAAACATTAACAGTGTCACAATGACTTTGCCCTTCAGGAGTTCCGTGTTAGTAAGGATTGAGGCACATATTCTAACAAGCTCCTACCTGACGAAGATCTTATTGACACCTCTAGAGCATAAAAAAACTACTGAAATTCATGGGCCAAGAGGCCCATCGAACTAGCACACCACTTAAACTTGTATGTGCTCACAGGCTTTGTCAATGCATCTGCAACATTCTCCAGAGTATCCACTTTCTCCAAAGAGACCTTCCCATCCTCCACCATATCTTGTACAAAGTGATATTGTACATCTAGATGTTTCATCCTGGCATGGAAAGTAGGATTCTTTGCTAAACATATAGCACTCTGACTATCATAGTAGATAGTAATCTTTCCTGCATCAAAAACAATGTTAGAACACAAATGTTTTATCCAGATTGCTTCTTTACAGGCATGTGTTGCTGCCATGTATTCTGCCTCTGTTGTGGACAAAGTGACTACAACTTTCTGCTTTCTCATCCAACTCACTGCACCACCATTCATCATGAAAATATATCCACTGGTGGATCTTCTGATGTCAATGTCTCCTGCCCAATCAGAATCCACATAACCTTGAATGTTGAGAGTATTCTGTGATTCAACCAAGTTACCATGGTAACAGAAAGCATAGTCTGAAGTACCCTTCAAATATCTACACACTCTCTTCACAACATCCCAATGTGTTCTTCCAGGATTAGCCATAAATCGACGAAGAACTCCCACTGCTTGGGCAATGTCTGGCCTTGTACAGACCATTGCATACATAAGGCACACTAGTCATGTTCTCCATCTCAGTAGGAGATTTTGGACAATCCTCAACAGATAGCTTCGTTCCCTGTGTAACTGGAACAACTAGCTGCTTGCACTCAGTCATACAAAATCTCTCTAGAACGGAATTATATACTTACTCTGACTGAGCCAAAGTTTTCTATTCTTCCTATCCCTAGTTATTTCCATTCCCAAAATATACCCTGCTGCTCCAAGATCTTTCATTTCAAACTTTTTAGACAATTGAGACTTAAGATCATAAATCATTAGCTTACTATTGCTTATAGATAACATATCATCAACATATAGAGCAATAATAAGAATTTGATCACTTTCAACTTTTTAATAAACACAGTGATCACATTTTGATCTTACAAATCCCAATGACAAAAAAAATGTGTCAAACTTTTGGTACCACATTCTAGGAGACTGTTTTAAACCATACAGAGATTTCTTTAATTTTCAAACCAATCTTTCTTTACCTTTTTCCACAAAGTGCTCTGGATGGGACATATAAATTTCTTCTTCAAGATCACCATGAAGAAGTTTTGTCTTCACATCCATCTGCTCAATTTCTAAGTCACACGCTACTGCAAGTGACAAAATAAATCTAATATATTTCAGCTTAGCTACAGGAGAAAATATTTCTCCATAATCAATTCCCTCTACCTCGGAATACCCTTTCACAACCAACCCTGCTTTATATTTTTCCACACTGCCATCCAGACCTATTTTCTTTTTAAAAAACCATTTGAAGCCCACAACTTTTCTACCTTTAGGCAATGGCACCAAACTCCAGGTAACATTCTTGTCTAATGATGCCATCTCTTTGTTCATGGCTTCCAACCAAGAGTTTGAATCAGACATTTTAAATGCCTCTTTCATAGTCCTAGGTTCATTAGTGCTAGAAAAAAAGCATAGGCACAAGTAGACTTAATTAAAGAAAACCCATACCTATCAGGTTGCTTTCTTTCACAAGTTGACCTCCTCATAGGTTGAGGCTGAGGTGGTTCTTCATCTTCATCAGAACTTTTAGAACTACTTGAGCTCTCCTCAGTATCAGGTACATTTTGATTTTTCAATTCCTCTTTATCTGGTGTCTGAGGAATTGCTGCTACATCCTTTTCATTTTTTGATTTCTTCTCTAACTAAAAATCCAAAGTAGAAGGTTTTAGCTCATGAAAGATAATGCTTCTGTTGTGCAAAACCTTCCAAGTCTTAAGATTCCAAAGCTTGTATCCTTTTATGCCAGCACTATAGCCTATAAATATACACTTTACAACTTTTTTTTTCAACTTGGATCTTTTTTCAAATGGCACATATGCATATGCCTCACAACCAAAGACACGAATATGTCTTAGAGAGGGATTCTTTCTAAACCATGCTTCTAAAGGCGTCTTCTCAACAAGAGCAGAGTTAGGAGAACGATTTATCAAGTAACATGTTGTAGATACTGCTTCAGCCTAGAACTTCTCCTCCAAGCCAACACTGCTTAGCATACTTTGTGCTCTTTCCATTACTGTCCTATTGAACCTTTCAACAACTCTATTTTGTTGTGGAGTGTAAGGTGTAGTCTTATGTCTTTTAATTCCATGATTTGTGCAGTACCTTTCAAAGTCATCTAAACAAAACTCACCACCATTGTCAGTCCTTAAGCACTTTATTTTCTTACCAGTTTGATTTTCAACAAGGTTTTTAAATTCCTTAAACTAACTAAATAATTTTGATTTACTTTTCAAAAAATATACAAATGTCCTTCTAGAATAATCATCAATAAATGACACATAGTATCTTGATTTAGAAAGAGAAGGAACATTCACTTGACCAAACACATTAGAATGTATATAATCAAGAAAACTAGAAGATTTGTGAGGACTAGAATAAATGAAACATGATGTTGCTTTCCATATATGCAATGTTCACAAAATTTGAAATCAAGGTTACAATCTTCAAGCCCTTCTACCAGGTTTTTATTTTCAATGTTTTTAAACCTTTTTCACCAATGTGGCCAAGTCTATGATGCCAGAGCATAGTCTTTTCTATTGGAAGTTTAACCTCAATGGAATTTACTCCATGAGGAACATTTTCCTTCTTTTCTCCATGAATAGCCTTAAGTGACTTTGCAAAGACACTATTGCATTGAATAGCTTGTGCATCCAGCTTGTACAAGGTACCAATTCGAGCACCCCTAGCTAGCACCATAGAGCCTCTAGTCATCTTGCAGCCATTTCTAGAGAACGTGACCTACACTCCAATATCATTCATCTTACTTACAGAAAGTAGGTTTCGAGCCAAACCTGGTATATGCATCACATCATTGACTCCCTTCACTCTTCCATCAGGGAATTGAATTCTGACTCTTCCACGACCAACAATTTCCAAAGATGAATCACTTTCCAAGTACACCTTTCCACCATTGTATTCTTCATACTTCATGAACCATTCTCTATGAGATGTCATGTGGAAAGATTCTCTAGAATCAATCAGCCAGACATAATCTGATGCCCGTGTAGCCAAAGCTGCAATGAAGGAATTTGCATCACTCTGAGAAGAATCATTTCCAGAATAGTTCTTCTTCTTTTTCCCCTCCTTGCAGTCCTTTTAGACATGACTAGGTTGCCCACAATTCCAGCACTTCACCTTTGACTTCTTTCCAGGAGACTTTGATCTCCCTTCTAATTTTGATATGGACTTCTTGTCCTTCTTCTTGCCTTTCTCTTTTGGTCTACCTCTGACAGCTAGAGCCTCATTTGCCATCTTAGAATATTTTCTTCTCATTTCTTCTAATAATAGAGAAGCAACAACATCTTCCATCTTGAATGTGGATGTTGTACTCCCTATAGCCATCACCAAATGATCCCAAGAATCAGGCAAATAACATAACAACATGCAACGATCTTCATCTTCAATCTTTACACCAATAGATGCCAACTGAGCAATCAACATGTTGAAATCATTTAAGTGATCAGCAATAGACCCTCCTTCCTACATTCTCAAAGAGTACAACTTCTTCCTCAAGAACAACTTGTTCACCAAGGACTTTCCCTAATAAATGGATGCTAGTCTTTTCCACAAGGAAGAGGTAGTCTTTTCTTCATGCACGTTCAAAAGAATAGAGTTTTCCAAATAGAACCTTATTAGCCCCTTATACTTTCTATTTGCTAGGTCCCAATCCTCTTGCTTCATGCCTTGAGGCATTGTTCCAAACACAATAGTCCAAAGATCTCTATCAACTAGCATATCTTCCATTTTGAGTTTCCACAACTCAACGTTGCTTCCATTGAATTTCTCTATTTCCATCCTTCCGGATGTACTTGCCATATCAATCTGTAATTAAATTATCAGACCTCTACATAACTCACCATTGGAAAATGATTGACATAAAAAACCCAACCCACTCACAAGGACAACACAACTGGCCAGGCTCTGATACCACTTGTAAGGAAACCAGAGGTGTAGAAAACACTTTTCTAATGTCAAATCCACAGGGGAGAATGCAATGCAGGACTTTTAATTTCCAAATTTCAATATAATTAAGATACACATGAAATATTAATAGAAATAGAACAAATACA
Organism: Sequoia sempervirens; assembly: GCA_007258455.2. Lineage (NCBI taxonomy): Eukaryota > Viridiplantae > Streptophyta > Pinopsida > Cupressales > Cupressaceae > Sequoia > Sequoia sempervirens. The sequence continues at coordinate 437,276,123 of VDFB02193867.1, forward strand.
CATAGATGACTAAAACAACAGATTTTACGTGGGAAACCCTTTCGGGAAAAAACCCACCAAACCAAGCTAAATCTCTTTGTATTATAGTAACAAAAAATTACATACAATTAGAAATATGACTTTCTGGTGTTAGTCACAATATTTTTACTCATTGTTCATCCATTTATAGAAATGCTCTCACTTCACAACTCAATTCACTCTGCTATGTTCCACTCTTCCAAATCAGAATCGATCTTCTTTTAAAAAAAAAAACTTATACACATTCTAATTTTGTCTTCTTTTCTTTTGTGCATCATTATCTACCATTTCCAATCATAGACACTTTCCTTTCAAGCAGATTATTTTTCTTTGCATGCTTTTTTTCCAGTGTTGCAACTGTTACAAAAAAATTGTCAGTAGTTTGAAAAAACTACTTCCTCTGATTGGTCCAACAGGATGCCACATAGGATGATCACACGGTCGACGACGTTCACACTTTGTTGGCATATTGGTGAGACACTTGTAGTGTCTCCCCGATGCCACAAAGTCTTCATATCGATATCACTATAGCTTCCACGAGTTGGCAAGACACTATAACGAATGTTACATGTCATACCAAAACCATCGATGTCCATTCCATTCCTATCAACAAGAGTTTCTCTTATCGACAAGACTCATATCAAAAACCATAAGTCACAACAAACTTAGTGAGACCATCAGCAAGACACTACATTCACGCCAAGACTTCCCATCGACCACAACATGTTACAACGAAGCCAACCTTCTATTAGCAAGACCACATTGTTTCGGTGAGACATCATACCACAAGACATAGCTTACACCAAATGACACATGTTGTCGACAAGACTCATTTCTTTCATCATGACCTTACTCCGAGTGCCCCTCGTCTTCCTGAAGACCATTGGCAAGACTTACCAGAGTTGCCAAGACTTCTCAATGAAGTCTTTTGTTACCGCGAAGATACTCTCTATCGGCAAGACTTAGCTTCATCACTGAGACATCTCCCCATGACCCGTGAGTTACTTTGACATTTTCTTTGACACCTGAGAGTAGCCTTTGTTGGAAAGACATTACATACTCAATGGGACATCTCACCGAAGCCTTAGCATTAGCCTGATATCGGCGAGACTTACACCATTTGTTGGGACTTCTCCCCGACACTCGTTAGTTAGCCCGAAAGATCAAACTATTGCCCAAAGTTCTCCATTTGAAAAAAGGTCACGCCAAACACAAAGAGTTATAGCGATAGTCTTTTTGGCAAGACATGAACCCTATCTTGGTGACATGAACCTATTGAATAGATTTAGAATAGTTTTGTCACCTAGACATTAACAGTGTCATAGTGACTTTTCCCTTTAGGAGTTCTGTGTTAGTAAGGATTGAGGCACATATTCCATCAGAAATTATCACTCTTTAAGCCCAATGACCTTCTTTGTACTGGGTTGAGGTGATTAGGGCACCTCTGAGTCAGTAGATAATGAACAACATCATCATACCACTCGCTAGGAGAAATGCCTTGTAAAGTATAAGCCTGGGCTGTAAGATTAGGGCCTGTCTCTACCATTGTCTTTGTGAGCCCCTACCCTCTTACTAGCTTCATGGGATGAATTTCCATATCATACTCCTGTAGCCTAGTTACCCACTTGGCCCTATGTTCTCCCAGTTCATTCTATATCAATAGCAGCTTGACTGCAGGATCGAGAACTATAGCAAAGATCTTACTTCTGAGGATGTAATGTCTAAACTTCTTAACTACCCTGACTAATGCGTAAGTCTGCTTTTCCACATTTCGGTACCTTAGCTCTGCATCCTTCAATGGTGCACTCATTAATGCTATGAGGTGTTCATTTCCTTGGTCAGATTTCTGAGTTAATATAGTAGCACAAGAGTGGTCAGACGCAAATGAATATACGTAGAATGGTTTAGCATAATCAAGACTTACTAAAACTGGAGCTTCAGCAATAGCCTTCTTTATCTCTATGAATGCTTCTTTTGCTTCTACATTCCACTCCACCTTGGCCTCCTACTTCAACATTGCATTTAGTGGCTTAACTATTTCTGCAAACCCAATGATGAACTTCCTAACAAATTTGATCTTACCGAAGAATAACTTCATTTATTTTTTACTAGTAGGTGGTGGAATCTTGAGAATAGCCTCTATACATTCTGGATCAATTGCAATCCCCCTCTTAGAGATAATATGCCCTAGTAACTTACTTTCTGTAACTCCAAAGATGCATTTCCTGGGATTGAGCGATATGCCAAACTCTTTTCATTTCTGGAAAACTTTGCACAAATCTAGAATATGATCGCCTCTCTTCTTTGAAAATACTATCAAATCATCCATGTAGATGATTATGCACTTCCCAATTAGATCTTTAAATGCTATGTCCATTTCTCTCTAGAATGTAGCTCCAGCATTAATTAGGCCAAAAGGCATCCTTTTGTAGGAAAAAGTGCCCCACTTGGTGGTGAAAGTAGTCTTGTGTCTGTCCTCGTACTGCACCATGAACTGGTTGTATCCTGAATAGCCATCCAAAAAGGACATCATCTAAGATCCGTTAACAATTTGGAGCACTTCATCTAGTGAGGGCACTGGGTAATTATCCTTTCCTAATGCTCGGTTCAGGTTTCTGAAATCTACACATAGCCTAATTTCACCAATTTTCTTTTGCATTGAGACCAAATTTACGACCCAAGTAGGATGTCTGACTAGAAATATGATTCTCACAGACAATAGTTTCTGCACTTTCTTTTGTATTAGAGGTTCCAATAGAGCATTAATAGGCCTCTACCTCTGTTTGAAGGGCTTCACTCCCGGATTAAGAGGATAGTATAAGTTATGATTGAAGTATCATAAGTCTTCAAGTCTTCATAACTCCAGGCTATCACATCTAGATATCTATGTAATGCCTTTAAGATTCCTTTTCTTTCTTCTAGAGTGCACACTTTGCTGATGAAAACATTTTTGACCTCCCTTTGAGATCCTACATTACATTTGTCACACTGTCCACTAATGGACTCTTTCCTATTATCCTGTTCCTGATCTCTGATCTTATCCAGATCAACTATCCTCTCTAGTTGCACCATTCCCCTGAGAATTGTGTTGGTCTTCAGGTTGATTACCCCTTTGAGTTCCATCTCTACTTCTTGGAGCTTAGTTTCATCGATGATGTGAGAAGCAAAAACATCTGTATTTTTGATAAAATATAGAATATGCTTGTCATCTTCAAATACCTAGAAGTTGGTGACATTATTAGGTACTGAGGTTACTAGGATCAGTTCTATGGTAAACTTCTTCAACCCAGAAAGAGATAGAGGCTGTAGAGTACTAGCTGCCTGAGCCAAGGAATCAGCTATTTGGTTTTTATTTCATGGAATCAGCTGAATGTTGAAGGCATCAAATCCTTCAATAAGGTCCCATACTCTATGTCTGTAGTTAGTCATTCTTTTGTCATGACAAGAATATTGTCTTCTAACTTGCTTGACTACTAATTCAAAATCTCCATACACTTGCAAGATCTTAACCTTCTTCTTCAAGGCCATCAACAATCCATGCACTAAGGCTTCATATTCAGATACATTATTTGTACAGTGAAATTGGAGTCTATGAGCAGTGAAAAATGTCTTACCTCTTGGGCTAATCAGCTCAGAGCTAGCTCCAACCCCTTGCTTTGATTTGGACCCATCGAATCTCAGAGTGCAGTATCTAGCAACTACAGAGTCTCTTGCTGTATTACTTGCACTATTACTATTGGATGGCCTTTTAGAAGGCATCATTCCATTTCCTTTAGGATCTTCTAGGACATTCATGTTATCAATTCTGGCTGCAAGAGTGGGGTTGGTATGTTTTTGTATCTGTTCCACTACAACCTAGCATAAGCAACAATCCAATTCTGAATGAGCAACATTGTGTACCTTGCACCAATTGGGCAAAAATAGTTCTCCAAAGTTCTTTCCTTTTCCCAGCTGAATTTGATCTTCAATGCACTTCCGAATGAACTCTTGAAAATTATCTAGCAAACCAAGCTGCCTATCCTCTAGATGATCATTATCTCTAACTGGTTCCACTAGGGCTTCAGCACCAGTAGACCCTTCTGTAAGTTCAATAGGTGCCATGTGAAGCATAAGGACTTCCTCCAAATTTGATTCCTCAAAAGGGACAACAAGCATATAGTTACCCATACTTACTTCTGATACCAGAATTTCAGTGGAGGTTTTCTGGTACTCTATAATCATGTATTTCATCATGGGTTCCCTTTCAATTCTAATCTAGTTAGGCACTCCCTTCCAGGGAAGCCACATATGGGAATGATTAGTGGAGACATATCCATTCAAGGCCCTGGTGAAGTACCTTCCCAAGATTAGGCTATAAGCGTTAGGGATGTCAACCACTTGTATATTGATAACTTGCTGAATCCTAGGATTAGAAGCAATCTACATGTGAATCATATTCAACTCCCCTACAACATTGAATTCAGTCCTATCCAACTGTGTGACCTTTTTTTAGAATCAACAAGGGTGACACCCAAAGCTCTATAGACACCAAGGGGCATCACATTGGTTGAAGCACCAGAATCTAGCAAACAATTATGCAAATTCTTGCCAAATACACAGACAGAAATCAAGAATGGGGGTGTGTCTATTTTCCCTTGAAACAGAGTTAAGGGGGTATCTACTTGAGCAACTTGAGATTTATCCTTTTCTTTCCCAGTATCTCCAGGGGGCATATGGTCCTGATTATGAGCTTGATTTTTCCCTCCTATGGGCTGAGAACTAGATACTTTATGGATATTATTGCTAACTAATTTATCTTGAGACATAGAATTTGCATCATAAGAACCTAAGATTGCATTCCTAATGGATGGGACTCTTAATAACTCAAATGCAGATAGATTTACCTTCAATTTTTAGAGTTTTTCAGCAACATACGTGGCCAATTGTTCTTCATTTAAATTAGTGGGGGTCTCACTCGGGTATTCCACCATCTTTTCTTTATGTGCATCAACATTTCTTCCTTTTGGCACATCAACATGTCCTGGATCTTGAGATAAATATTTCTTAGACATGTGAGGCAGTAGTGGATTATTGCTAGCATTAGGGTCTGGAGGTATGTTGAAATTATTCAGTGGGATGGAAGTAGTAAAGGGACCTCTAGCCTATGGGTGCCTGTGTGGCAACTCTCTTAAGTCATACCTTTTGACAGGTCTCTAGAAGGTCTATACTTCTTCAATGTAAGCTTCTTCTTCATCTTTGAGACCATTATCGTTCACTAGACTTTCATTGAATAACTATGTCATTTCATCTCCATTGCATACCTGATCTACTTCTTCCTCTGATCGGTCGAAATATTCTTCACGTACATTTTCCTTATTTTGAGGAAAAGGAGCATGATTCAACACTAGCACTGGGGAATTGTAAGGATTAGAGGGTACTATTTCCTGACCACTTGCATTGTTCTCCACCTCATACTGAAAGATTGAGGTTGCTATTTGGAATTCTTGGCAGTCTACCTTGGAATGTTGACTAGTCTTGTGGAGCCTACACCACCTTGATAAAGCAACCTCAGCCAAATATACATTGTTTGGAGGCTTCTCTTGATTAACCAGTTGACTGGTAGACTGATTGATAGGTTGATCTAATGGGGTGGGGACTCCTCCATTAGTGGGTCCTGTGTTCCAGGTCCTATTTTGTCCTGATGGCTGTCTTCTCTTGAATCCTTGTCAACCACCTTGCCCTATGTCGAAGTTCTGACCTGAGGATTGTCCTTTATCATAGTTTTGTATTCTTTCATTATTATAACCTCTGCCATTATTAAACCCCCTATCATTGTTGTAACCTCAGTCCTAGTTATATCCTCTGTCATTGTTGTATCCTTGTTCATAATGTTGTCCTTTGTCAAAGTTTTGTCCCTATGAATTCTCTATGTTCTAATTGGACTACGTGTTCCTTTGAGCAGCCTGCAACTAATTGTTCTAATTTCTCAGGTAAGTCACCTCCATATTCAACTTCTTTATTTGCTTGGACAACTCATCTAGTCTTTCCTTGTCAGGATTACTATATGGCGGTTGGTTTGCATTGTTCTGGGAATACCCCATTACAGCATTGGCATTTAGTGATTGGTTCAAGACCTTAGAATTCTACACGTATGAAGGATAACTAGCCTGAGGTTGGGTGTGCAGGGGTTGATTCACATTTTTCTAGGGGTAACTAATCATGGATAACACTTGTCCCACAGGATGCCCTGAGTAAGGTACTAGAGGCAACTGAGGTAATGGATTCATGATTGGGGTATGGTTGGAAAATGCTTGGTTGAGAGCTGGAACTTGTCCAGGGTGAGCAATGGGTCCTAAGGAGGGTAGAGACCCAGACAAATGTTGTCTTATATTAGTACTAACTTTTAAAACTTCTGCATATGCATCAAGCAGACTCACATGAGGATTATTACTCCACTTCATGAAAGTAGTTGTCAAACTATCAAGTCCCTCATAATAGACTTCTAGAGCAGTGGGTTCATCAACATCGTAAGGAGCCTACAATCTAGTGTAGGCACGATGAAACCTATTATTGAAAGATGCGATAGGTTCATTAACCTCCCTTTTAACATTAGTGAACTATCAGTAGAGCTCATTGGAACTAATGGGGATTTGAAACTTTTGCAAAAAGGTAGCCTCTAGCTTAGTCCAATGCTGAATAGACCCAGTAGGAAAATGGTTATACCAATAGAATGGATCTTCCCCTAGTGAATAAGGAAAGAGTCTACATGCTACATCCTCATGGTTTATCCCTCTATCCTTAAGGCCAGTCTGAAAGATCCTAATGTGTTCCTCAGCGGTCCTATTGGGATCATTGACATGGAATTTTGAACAGAAGTGTTCAGAGTTCTTGGGCATGACATTGTAAACAACAAAACTCAATGGACATGGGTTATTAGTTAGGAAAGTCATTGGTAGAGGTGGAGGTGGTAATGGTTGATTTACAACTAGCTGGGATTGTGGAATGGGAATGTCCTCAAACCTAAGTGAAGATGAACCTGATGAAGATGGGGCTAATAGAAATATGGGAGGTGGATGGGATGATGATGATTCCCTTCTGTTGGTCCTTCTTGACCTGGTAGGGTCTAGTAACTCTTGAAATTCTTCCTCTCCTAGATCGGATCTTGTCCTTCTTCTGAATCTCTTAGGAAAGATAGCGTTCAAAAATTGATCCATCTTGCTTATTCGGGCCCTCCTTCTAGCACCAGTCTTGTTGTTGTTGTGCAAAAAACACCATCAACACACACATTATCCCCATTATGGGAAACAAAAAATAGCATATGACTATGCTTAGTACCTTCCACAATACTTGTCCAATCCATTACCTGGTCAAGGATATAAGGCTTTTGATTCTTAGGCCATTGGCTTGTTCCTAGTTTGTAAGCTTCACAAAAAAATTAATGCATATTAAATCATTAGGCCTAAAACTCTTGGGTATTTCCATCATAACATCCAAGAATCTTGAAAACAAGTTTTATGGTGACTCATTTTCCTATCTCTTCAGCTCATACAATTTTCTAACAGAGGAAATCAAATCAACCCTTCCTGACCTTGGTTGATATGAGGTTGATGCTCGCTCTTGTTCTACATCTCTTGAAAGCAATGCAAATGTAACACCTAAGGGCTCCTTCTCTTGAGAAAATTTTTTATTTCATGATTGGTTTGGCTCAATGGTTTGGATTGTCTTAGATCCATTTATAATAGAAATCATAGGCCGCCTCATAATTGGGTACTTTAGATTGTTCTCAATATCCATGGCAATTTGGTAAGCTTTTTGTAAAGTAGTAGGTTATTTATCTCTCAACAAGAAACCCATATTGCTATCAAATGCCCCTAAATACACAACTAAACATTTTGCATCGTTTAGCCTTATGTTTCCATGGATTTCTCTTATGATTTTTTCAAATATGAGGTTAAAAGAAAGGATAAACTCTTCATTACCCTTAGAGATTTCCATGAAATTCTTCCTTGCAATGCTTGGGTTTATCCTCTTACCAAACTATCCCATGAAAACTATCTTAATCTCACTCCAACAACACAGAGAAGACACTAGAAAATAAGAGAACCAATCTCTTGCATATCTCTTTAGAGATTGAACAAACAACTTCATAACCACATCTTCACAATCTATCTCATAATCACCCATTATATCAAAAAATTCTTGCACATGTCTACTTGTTGATTCTAAATTTTTACCACTGAATTTTGGTAGTTTTTCCCTAACCTTGGGTGGTATAATATTTGGGTAACCACTAATATTATTGAAATTTATGGCCCTGTACCTTTTGGTACTAAATTTCTTTTGATGTGACAAGGGGTATTCATCAGGTGTGGTTGTATTCATTTTGGTTCCAGGTGTAAATCCTAACAAGAAATTTTGATCTATCCTTTACTAGTCTTGTTAGTATCATCAAAAGTTAGCCCAAATTCCTTTTAAGGGTGTAGGTATTTATGATGTATATACTCCAATTCCTCTTTTCACAAATCTAATTACTATTAATATGATAGATTTTATCATTTATTTCAAATGTACTTTAATACTATACAAAGATATCATTCCTTTCCCTATCTTAGTGTTGTCCACCAAATTGGGAAACATTTACAACCTAAGTCTTCAAAATTCCCATAAATTATTTATAAATATAATAATATTTCTAGAGATTGATGAAAATAACTGGAACTTTGAGGAAAATTTTCACCCTTGATTTTGAAGTATGTAGATCTAAAGAATTATCATCTTCTTTATCAAGTCCTTTAAGTCAGAATTTCCACCCCTTGTTTAGGGGATTATGTTTCAATCAGATTGAAACAACTTCAAAATAAATCTAGTTATGGGTTTGTTCCAATAGCGGAGTCACCTTCAAAACTCTCACACTTTGCTACTACAAATGTTTGACTAGGTTCAAGAACTTCATAAGATCTGAAGTTCTCAATTTTATGTATTTGGCTCCATGAGTTCTTGGTCCTGCAAAAATTGAATAAAGGCTCTACAAGTTCTTAGTCCTATAAAAAGAAGGAGCTTCATAGGTTCTTAGTCTTGTGGGGCTTGACATGAAAGTGTTGGACTTGTCGTTGCACCAAAAGATCAACCTGTCAAAGCCTGATACAAGCTTAGTTAAGAACCATAGGAGTTGGTTAGACCATGTCACAAAACCAAGCACTATGTTGGAAGGAAGACCAAGGGTCACACCTTTCAATAATCTTCCCCCCAACACAAGTGTGGAGTTTGAACCAGTGACCAGCTATGATACCAATTGTTGCACTTGTCATTGCACCAAAAGATTGACCTATCAATGCTCGATACAAGCTTTGGTTAAGAACCATAGGAGGTGGTTAGACCATGTCACAAACCTAGGCATTGTGTTGCAAGGAAGACCAAGGGTCACAACTTGCAACAAGAAGGCTTCTACAGGTTCTTGATCCTACAAAAGTTGATATGAAAGGTCCTTACATGTTCTCAGTCTTACATGGAAAGCTTGATTGTAAGGATCTTTACAAGTGCTTGGTCTTGAAAAGCAACATGTTAAACTTCAGACAAAAAATTTTAGGTAGAAAATCCAAAACATATAGGCACATCACAAAGCATGCAATTGGAGGAGAATTTTTCAAAGGGGGTCTTTTTGGGAACCATATAAGACAAGAAGGGGCTCACTCAAGAAGACACTCTTTTTTGAAAGACATGAAATTTTCCACAAGTGATTCTATCATCAAGGAATCTAGAGGAAAGAATGCTCCTTCTCAAAGGAAAGTATTTAGATTTCTTCATGAGAAAAATTACTCTTTTTTTTGAAGGAAAATTTTCAAATTCTTCTACTATGAATGTGTTTCCAAAAGATTTTTTTTATGAAGGGGGTCTTGTTGAAGAATGCATCATATGGAAAATGAAAAAAATTTAGTAAGGGATTCATTGGCCACCAAATTCACCTTGTTGAAAATTCAAAAAGCATGGTATCCCCCCTTAGGATGGTACATGCTACACAGAGGAGCACGCAACATCCTAAGGAGAGAGAAGAAAGGTAGAGATTTCGTGGCCTATGAGAGATCACGAGATGTAATCATGGAATGTTGTCATGCAAGTGAGGGAAAACACATAACCACCACAACATCAAAAAGTAGATAAAGAGAGACAAGAAAAGGAAAAGAGAACAAGAGATAGTGGGATTTGAGAGTTCTAGGTTAGACTTGTTCTTACATATATAGGTACCACATGATGTATGAAAAAATGATCATCAATTCACAAAGTTCCTAGATTTTAAAGAAGAGCACATGAAGAAAAAATGAAAATAGAAATTGGATCAACATGGAAGAGGTCATAAAATCCCCCAACGCTTGGCATCATCCCCAATTATCGAAAGGAAAAGTAACAAAATATAGAAGAATGATGAAACAAATAGAGAAATTTCACAAAAAAAATTCACTCCTATATCTAAGCACCTAGAAGGGTAGCAAGGGTCCTTTAGGAACATATAAATACAATCACAGGGGAACACAAACACACACACAAATCTAATCTATAGATAAAGGAGAGGTAAAATCCCACTCCTCATCGAACAATAGGTCATCCTACTCCCAATCTAGATCATCATAGGGGGAGGGAGGATGGGCCTGCAAGGATGAGATAGCAAGGAGACTACCATTTGAATCTCTTATAAGAAGGGATAAGGAAGAAGGCCCCTCAAGGTCTTCTTTGTTGAGCTCTTGTGAGGTAAGGGTCATCGATCTTGCAAAGATCGAGGAGAGAGCCAAGACATCATCCAATGAGTTAAACATGTACTTTACCAGAGTGCCATATGTTAACTAGGTGGGAGAAGAAAGAGGTTTCCAAGATCCACTATCAACCTCATTGAGAGGGGCAATGAAAAACTCATGGAATACATGGGCTGCCTCCATCACGAGTATGAAATAGGCCAAAATAGGAGTAGCTCTCAAAGAATGTGATCCCTTCATCTGACCACCACTCAAAGTGAGGTAATCCTCTCACTTTTGCTTTAGTGGAGGATGTTGGATCCCCACAAAAGAATCAAAGGTGGAGGAGGGATAAGAAATATCCACAATAGACACCACCATTGTGTTTGGCATGTCTATGCACTAAGAAAATGGAGGGATGTCTAAGAGGGACATCAAAAGAGGAGGCTCCATGGAAGGAGTGATGAATACCTACACCCTTTTGGGGTGAATATCATCAACACCTAGCAGGGGAGTCAGAAGTGAAATAAAGGTGATTGGAATTGAGGTAGAAGGAGCAAAAGGAAGCAACAAACTAAAAGAAGATGCAAAAATAGGGGCTGCTTGCTCCTCCTCTATCTTCTATGATGCAACTTGTTCAGTGCCTAGAGATTTTCTCCTATTCTTTTTCTCATGTGCAAGTTAGTTACATCGACTCCAAGCACTAGAAGTTGCAAGTTGAGAAGAGACAGGGCGTTCATGTTCTACAATACCAGTGTCCTCAAGAACCTTCACTAATGCAAGGACTGTCTCGTAGGTAGGAGCAGGATTAAGGATCATAAGAGCATAAATAGTAGTAGGTGGTTAAGAAGACAAAAGTTCCTTGGAAATGGGCCTCTTCCCATTCACTACAAGAGGGTTAGGAGAAGGAAGAGTAGGAGGACAAGAAGGCCGAGACATTGAAAAGGCCCCACAAGGACCTTTTCCCTTGTTGTAGACAATGAGTCTACAAACCATGGGCAAGATAGGAAGTTTGAAAACTTGATGCTTAGATTTTTTCCAAGAAAGCACCATTGAGCTTCCCATCTATGGCATGGGAGTAAAAGCCAAAGACGCTACAACAGGTCAAGAAGAAGAAGTGGATGGAGCAGAAGATACATAAGAGGAAGACCCTTGGACATGAGTAAGCTTCTCCTTCCCCTTTTGTTGGGAGGAGGAGGTAGCTTGCTGCTACATGATCATGGAGACTTTCACAGAGATAGCATAGGGATCCATTGGATAGGTCACCTTTGGTGCCTTGCCCCTAGTCTTATAATTTGAAATAAGCACGATACAAGTCTCCATTCGGAGGGAGAGGTCCAACTAGAGTAGGCCAAAAGTGGTCCAAAAAAAATCCCCCACATGACATAATTGGTGTAACTAAGGGAATTTTCCTAGGGATAGCAAATCAAATGTATAAACATAAAAATCCCAAAGTAATAATTAAGTGCAAAGGAGTAACATAAAAAAAAATTGAAAGATCTCACCAAATGTATTCAATCTCCATGGTTGACCTCCATTACACCTTCTCAACTTGCTGAAAATATGATCTTGCCCTCAGATTTATAATGAGTAATCTATGATGACAATTACAAGCCCTAAGCAAATGTTGAAGGATTTGAGAGACTAAATGCAATACTAAGCTACAATGCAACTAGTAAGCATCTAACTATGTCTAAACTATGTAAATCGAATGCAAATATGCCTATGACAAGATGACAATAATGCAAGATGACAAGATTTCAAGAGAATGACAAGAGTGCAAGAGCCTCAAGATGACATGAGATATGAGAGATGGCAAATGAGACCAAAATTTCCATTTTATAGAAAATACAATTTTGAGTGAATGGCCAAGATCAAGAATTGTAAAATGCCATAGAATATATGGACAAGATTCAATTTGACAACCCACAATTAGGGTTAGGGAAACATTAGGTCAAATTCAAAATGAATGGACAGGATTGATTTTTAGAAAATCAAATCAAGGGTTGACAATGCATATGGCAAGAGATAAGATTGGCACAAAAATGGAGGTGGCTAAAAGGAGGGAAATGTCAAATAAGATAATTAAATAATTAAAGATAATTATTTAATTAGAGAAGGTGATCAAGAATTAAATAAATTTAAGAATTTATTTAATTATGAGAAGACTTAAGAATTAGTGACGTATTAAATAAATAAATAAAATTTATTTATTTAATAATCAAGAGGACATAAAGAATAAAGATAATTAAATAAATTAAGAAATTGATTTAATTAAGGGAAGACTTTAGACAATTAGTGACGTATTAAACAAATAAAATTTATTTAATAATCATGAAGAATAAAGGGACATGAATTAATTAAATAATTATGAATTATTTAATTAATACTCAAAAGGGGACCAAGGATATAATTAAAATGTCTTAATTATGCTAGGAACAAAAGATGAAAAATAGAGCTTGTAGGCCTAGGTCATTTTTAAGTGTCTACATTTTTCCCCTCTTTTTCATAATATAGCCTATCGCATTGTGGTAGAGAAAATAAATCAAAGTCATGCCCCAGTGAAGGTACAAAGTATTTATGCCCCCTTACAAAATTTTTCAAATTTTGGTCTGGTTATAGAAAAATTTGGAAAGTGTCCCAATAAGTTCATTAATGACTAGAAAGACAATGACACAAATGGTTTTGTGTTTTGAAGGGTTTAAGACAGCCAAAAAGTGTGGGAAAATTCGGTCAAAGGAGCATCTAGTAATAAAAAGTTTGACAAATGTCATTTTAACCTTATAAATAGGTTTAAAAATGGGGTAAAAGTCAATTCATTTTCACTTTTTACCTTAATAATTTTGAGAGCTCAGAGAGAGGAGGACCTTAGCAAATATGGTGATTCTAGTGACTAAGCATTGTGGGGAGATTATGTGGACTTATAGGTGACTAGAGGGCTCAGAGCCATCAATATGTACCCCTAACTTTCCTTGTGATTTCATCATTTTACATGCAAAATTTAGGGTTTTAGGGTTAAGAATGAATGCACATTACAGATATGCGTGTACGTAAGTCACATTCACATTCACGTTTGATGCATTTGATGCATTGTGATACAAACAAAAAGAAGCATTAGGATAGGACAATTAGATATGACACATTTGCAAGAAAGTGTGATGCATTCACAAAATCACACAACAATCGAAAGGTTTAATGTTGCATTTGACAAGTTACAACACATTTGTGAAAGAAAATGATGCATTTGAACTGAATGACTCATGTGTGAAATTCCGCAATGCAAGTGCACTATTGTGACACAAGTGCGAGTCAGAATGACACAATCGCCAAGTCAAGATGCAATTGAAGTACGAAGTGACACAAATTCCTACTTGTGACACTACTGAAGTCAACATGACATTTGATTTTGAATTTGACCAATGTTGACTTTGTTTGACTTCAAATTTTGAATGCTTTTGAAGGAAAAAAATGATAATTATTATTTTTAATAAGATATTGATGTGTGTTTTTCCATGTGCAGAGACAACTAGCACCTATTTACATGCATGAGAGTAGACCATCAACCTACAGATTCTGAGACTAGCTAAATGATAGGGAGCGACAATGATTGATGTGGCTTGGTCTTTACTATGTCACCTATATGCCCATTATCCAAGAAAATAGGGGACTACTGAATGCATTGTGTGAGAGATGACATTCAGAGATATGCTCTTTCCACTTGCCAACAAGGGAGGCTACTATGACTCTCGAGGACATATACCATACTCTTCATTTGTCAATCCAAGGAGAGAGGATCATATATAACCCATAGAATGGGTACTAGACATTTATAGCCTACTATCATGATTAGGGTGCATGGCTCAGGATTGAGGGATATGAGATCCATTAGGAGTTAATGGCGAAGCATTATGGCCAGTTTGATGCATTACTAGTGACACTAATTGGTGAGGTATTGATTTTGGACCATTGAGGACATGGATTTCCCATTGGATGGGGAGATGTTCTTGTTGGGATTAGATGAGATAGGACAATTTATGCCTAGGGACCTTGCTTACTGGGTTTGCTATATCATCAGCTCCATGAGGTAGCCTATGGGAGAGCCCAGAGCATTGGGTGTGGGGTAACTCTTTTGATGATTTGGGAATGGGAGCACATTGCCATCTTTCATCCACCAAACTAGATACTTTAGCTAGTAGATGGCATGCCATATGTTTATTACTATGCTAACACCTTATAGCAGACTAGAGTTGGGGAGATAGGTTGGTGTTGGAATTATATTGATACCATGATGTCATTCATTTAGAGGCCATATAGAGACTGCGGTCAGTGGGAGTGTGAGGATAATCACCTTAATTTTTTCTAATAGTTCTAATACTTTATTGGTAGGATGGTGCATAGTTAGCTAATCATTGAGATGTACCTACCACAAAGAGTGTTATGGTAGAGTATTATGGTAGTTTGGTGAGCAATAAGGCATTCCAATAGGCACAATCAAGTACACCAGGTCATCCAGAGAGTCAACCTACAGTCCACCTATATCTGTACCATTTGCAAAGTAGTAGATTAATGGGTTGGCAATGTAGTAGTGGGATGGAGGGGTGGGATTGTGAATCTAGGGACTATTATTGATTATGATTTATGGTGGAAAAATTATTATCCCATACCATTAACAGATTGGGATGGGATAGCATTGATTGATAGGAGATCAATTATACCACATGTGCCTTGAACTATCCACAAAGGTAGAGCCAAAGACAGGGGGAGAAGTAGAGGTTGAGGGAGAGATGGAGGTAAAGATAGATGCAGGGGTTGAGGGAGAGACAAAGATGATGGAAATGATGGAGGGGATGGTAGGAGGTAGAGGAGAGATGGTGGGAGGTAGGCAAGGAGGGTACAATAGCATGTGGAGAGAGCACCACTGGATGCTATCCTAGAGGTAGGTGAGGAGGATGATCCACGATAGGAGTAGGAGGGGGAGAGACAGGAGGAGAATGCGGTAGAGGAAGAGGCTAGACAAGATCATGAATTTAGATAGGAGGAGGTTCAATAAGAGGTTGAGATGGAGGTTGAGATGCCATAGCATGAGAGAGTTGGAGGAGAGTACACTGGAGTGGATGATGATGTCGATGATGATGATGATTCCATTGATGAGGCTAAGTAGTTATTGAGGTGGAGGATGGTTGAGGGGGAGGAGGAGATACCATCTTAATCACCATTGTCACATGATTGGATGATAGATCAGAGGGTTGCAGATTTATAGTGGAGACTAGATGAGAGCATAACATAAATTTGGGCTTCACAGGCTGAGTTAGAGGCGGTGAGGGTAGAGTAGGATTAGGTGGTGATCCGCTAGCAAGAGGAAGCTCATATATGACAATGTTGTCTAAAGGAGATGACTAATGCCAAAGGACAATGAGGATTATGATAACGTTGACTAAGGAAGTGACCAATTCCAAGTTTAGATTCCAAATGAGGACTATGATGAAACTTATGACAATATTTTTGGATTTTTAATGATAAGATATGCAAGATGAAGACTAGATGTTTTTAATGTCTAGAGTATGGAAATGCAAAGGTCTAAATGATTTGGAAGAAGGTTGCTTAACCACCCTATGCTTGATCTATGTCTCACTTTGGGAATATCAAAGGACTTGTTTGAAAGACTAAATGACAAGGAAAAAATGACAAGTGAGATTTCCTAACTAGACTTATGAGTTGGAAAGGTCTCACAAAAGGACAATGACTAGATAATAATGACTAAGTCCAATGATAACCTACTTTTGAAAGTCAAGATTTTGTAAAATGTGGTAAGGTTTCCCTAATCCAAAAATGTGCAAATGAAATGAGGACCTAGGTGTTGGTTTATGACTGAAAATGAAAATGGTGAGGCTTAATGATGAGACTAAGACTTGTAAAGATGACCCTATGGTAAAGTGTAAGTTAAAGTGAGAAATTTGAGCAATTTTTTGATCTATTCTTGACAGATTTCTTTTGGAAAAAGATGATTATGGACAGCTTGGACAGGTTTGACTTCAGTTTTGAGTCTATGACAGAGTTTTGTTTTGTTAGGTGAATATGTTCTTTCAAGTCACAGATGCATCATAGTATAGAAGATGCAGCTCAAGTATAGCAAATGTGACTCCATAGAAAGTGAATGTGATTCAGTATTGTAGATGTGGCTTTTTGGAAAGAAAATGTGATGTTTTGCAAGGTGAATGCAGTATTTTGCAAGGTGAGTGTGGTGTAGTAGATGTAGTGAAGAAAGTAATTTTTTTGATTTGTTTGCAATTTTGGTCCAAAATCTAAAGTGTTTGATGTTGACTGTTTGTTTCCTGATCTTAAGTAATGTTTGTCTTCTTTAAATGTCTAAAAATACATGGAAAACACAATATTTTGTCTTTTGTAACAAGTACAATCCTAGGTTAGGCTAGAATAATATTCACTAGATTCCACGTGGGTTTCCCCAACCATATATTACTAGCGTGTGAATCCAGAAGCTTGGTTGCACCGGATCCCCCTTATATTGCAATACTTCTCAATCCAACCAAGCTTCCAACCCCCATAAATCTCCCATGGTCGGTTGATCACCTCTACTAAGAACTACGAAGATGTGGATGCCTTCACAACGGCCATTATTACGCTAGCAAATAGAAGGATTTTGGCCACTACACAAAGGTGTTTAGTTTGGGACCCCCCTTTGAGTGACCATACATGGGGCACAATATTAAGCTCCATTTAGGAGGCACTCTAGCTTGAAGAGCTTAATCTCAATAGGGTTTTGGGGAGTACTACTTGGTCCATATAACACATCCACACTTGTAATCCTAGGCTTTCCCTTAGGGTTCACATTTATATACCAGTCGAGGGTAGCTTGGCTTTAGCTCTATTGCTAGTTTGAGTCACCTTGAGGTGAGTAGTTTTTCCCACCAAGGAAGGCCCAAATTCTAGAGTCAATAACCATTTCTCTTACACCTAGGATCACACAAGTGCGCAAGGGGAGAGGATACTTCAATTATTGAATCAAGGTAAACACAAAATGGATGGGTCTAGTTTTTTGATCACCTAGTTTGTACAAGGTGAGAGCATAATCACCTACCACCCCAAAAAAAATCAAATAAAGGAAAAGAAAAAAAAAATTAGTGCACCAATTGAAGTGTTTTTGTTATGAAATAACTCACACAATAGAAGAATATGATATGAAATATGCTAAAAATACTTGATAATAATTGAGAATAACAAGCCACTTCAAGGGGGCAAACCTCCAAATATCTCTAATGAGAACACACTTTACACTTGATGATGAAATAAGACTCACAACCTCCTATAGATACCTATTTATGCCAAGGATATCACCTAGGCTGAGTTAGACACACCTATATAAGACTTAGGCTAACCTGAACAACTAAATAACAATATACTAATGATATATGACTTAATAGAGAGTTAAGATAGCCACAAGTCGACTATTCATAACCCGATGTACACTAATATTAAGGGCGTAGCATGCCCCTTTCTTCAAAGAAGCATTGTCCTCAATGCTAATCAAGTTTGGATTCTTTTGAATGAACTCCTCATCCTCCCATGTAGCATCTTCAATTAGAAAACATTTCCTTGTAATGAGGTAACTTCGAATTGTTGATGTCACTAGCTTCTTCATGCGTGTCTGAAAAATTAACTTTAGCTCCAAGATGTGTCTTCCCTTTACATCAAGCTCTTGATGGCGATGAATGCGTTCTTCCTTTACTTGAACCTTTTGATGTGTCATAGAGTAAGAGGTGAGGAATAATATATGGTACCCTTGCATTGGTTGAAGAGATTGATTAGGAACTTCTTCTTTCACTTCTTCTTCATTGTCTTTTTCTTTTTCTTTTGTATCTTCTTCATCTTCTTCTTCTTCTTTGTCTTTTTCTGCTTCTTTTTCTGGTTGGTCTTTTTCTTCTTCTTCTTCTATTGTTGCTTCTTCTACTTCTCCATATGCCTCTTCTTCTTCTTCTTCTTCCTCTTCTTCTTCTTCTTCTTTCGCTTCTTCTTCTTCTTCTTCTCTTCCTGCTTCTTCTTCTTCTTCTTCTTCTTCATTTATTTCTTCTACTTCTTCTACTTATTCATTTTTTTCTTTTCTTCTTCCTCTTCTTCTTCTTCTTCTTTTGCTTCTTCTTCTTCTTCTACTTCTTGCTTCTTCTTCTTCTTCTTCTTCTTCATTTTCTTCTTCTTCTTCTTCTTCTGCTTCTTCTTCTTCTTCTTCATTTATTTCTTCTTCTTCTTCTTCTTCTTCTTCTTCTTCTTCTTTTGATTCTTTTTCTTCTTCTTCTCCTTCTTCATTTGTTTCTTCTTCTGGTTCTTGGCTGATTGAGACCTCCTTTCTTGGTTTATTCATAAAGGCGCTTAACATGTTTTGTATGTCTAATATATCTCCTCTTAGGTCACACATATCCATCTTAATTGAGTAAATGTCTTCCTTGACCTTATTTATTTCCTCATTATGAGTAACATCCTTGATTGTTTCACCATCCTTATCAGGAGTCTTCCCCGGAGTGACAACATTCTTTTTACCCGTTGTTGCAAGCCCCGTCATGATGGAAACCACTAATGTTGAAATAAATCACACAAATGAAACTTAAATTCTCTAAAAATTTTACTATAATATCCTTTGGTATGTCTTCAAAAACCCAATAAAAATTATACTTCAATTCAAAAATATGTACGAGATATGTAGATTCCAAAAAAATAGTGTAGAAACCCTAATTCTACAATAATTCACTTAATTCTGCTCCAATTCTTTTGAAATCTAGACAGTAGCTTCTTCAATATGTTCTTCAAAAACCCTTTAAAAATTAGAAAAAAATTCGCCAAAATCTCAAAGATATGCTCTTCCCAAAATTGCCTCCAAAATTGAGAAAAACCTTGCCTCTATGGTGCCAAGATCATGCTCTGATAACACTTGTTATAAAATAACTTGCACAATAGAATAATATGATATGAAATATGCTACAAATACTTGATAATAACTAAGAATAACAAGCCACTTCGAGGGGGAAAACCTCCAAATATCTCTAATGAGAACACACTTCACACTTGATGATGAAATAAGACTCACAACCTCCTATATATACCTATTTATGCCAAGGATATCACCTAGTACGACTTAGACACACCTATATAAGACTTAGGATGACCTAAACAACTAAATAAAAATATACTAATGATAATATGACTTAATAGAGAGTTAAGATAGCCACAAGTTGACTATTCATAACCCGATGTACACTAATATTAAGGGCGTAGCAGTTTTCTAATCTAGAAATCAACAGGCATAATGTTTCAAAAATGATAGCCTTGGACAATCGAACCTACAAAACCACAAGTTAGTATTTTTGCAAAGAAAATGTCTTGGACCCATGAAAGACTCAAAGCCACATGCTGCAACCACTCATTAGTAACCTAAAAACTCCTAATCTATAGATTGTAGAAAAGAGAAAACAAAATAAAAAAATAAATCAAGAGGAATCTAGAAAAATCATAGAGTAAAAATTCACCAAGCAAATGCATCACAATAGAGTGATTGCATCATTCTAGGCAGTGAATGTGTCACAATTTTGAAATCTAGAATTTGACAAATGAATGTGGCAACCTATTGAAAGTGTATACATGAGATAAACAAATTAAGCATACATCTACACTTCCAAATAAGATATAATGGCAAAGATTCAAGAGAATTTAAACTAATTTAAATACAGGAACCTCTGAAGCTGTCCTATTGCTCTCTAACTCTAAAGATTTCCTTAATCAACTTGCTCTCAAGTTTTTGAAGCTAATTGATTACTAAAATGACACTTAGAGAATGAGAATTAAGCTAATTCTATTTCTATATGATTTAAATATGCAAATATACTGTAATGGCAGCCATGACTATAAATGTTGAATGCTTGATGAATGCTGGATGAATGCTTGATGGATTGATCCTAAAACTGGATTTCTTGAATGCTTGATTGCCTGGAATACCTATAGAGTAAGATTACAAAAATTAGGATCCTTTTCCTATAGCCAGAAACCCGTATTTATAGATTTCACGCCATACATTTGTGAAGGGGTAACACAACAAAGGTTGAGATTCAATCTAGAGAATTGAATGGTATGAGATGAGAAGGTGGAGCTGATCATGGAGGATTGTTCCTCCCCATGAAAACACTAGGCAAGATGAGAGGACAGATTTGAGGCAAAATATTGAGAAGATTTCCTACAGGTTTGTCCCCGAGGCTCTTCCCGTGAATGACAGTTGAATTAATTAGATTTGAAAAATCTAATTTTATTGGTGAGTGAATAGAGGGATATGATTTATGCATTTATTTAAATATTTTTTGGTTTATTTACATTTAGCAAAAGAGGAATAAATAATTTAATAAAACAAACTATAGAAGTTGTTTATTAAATTAAAATAAAAGGAATATGATAATTAAATTAAAGATTCTGGGATATCTTTATTTAATTAAGAAGAAATGTGATGAGGTAATTAAATAACACAAATTATTGAAGCTATGTATTTAATTTAAGATAGAATTAATGGATAAAGTATAGAAGAAATAATAATGATATTAATGGAAATAAAATAAAAGTATTTAATTTTGTTTATTTAATTAAGAGGGAAATAATATGATAAAATAGAAGAATTAATAATGAACTTAATATAAATAAATATTTCTATTTATTTACTAAGTAGATGAATTTAAGATTAATTAATCAAATAAGTCATATTTAATTAATTAGATTCTCCAAACCATTTTTAGGTGTCTACATTTTGCCCCTCTTTGAAGTGATGTGTTTACGCATTGCTTCAAAGAAAATTTTGCCTCAGCTGCCAGTATTGATGAAATTTTTTAAGATATGCCCCTGATTTGCCCATATGTTGAATTTTGAAATGATAGCAATATATGCCCCCACGAGAGAGAAATTGATGAATTTTGAAATTTTATGAGGAAATTGATGATTTCAGAATGATTTGATGAAGAAAGAATGATGAAACAATTTATCTCCCGATAAAGAAATACTGATTCCTCTAGTTGATTATGATGATGATTGATGATCCTAATAGCTTAGAAGATTATTTATCTCATGATAGGTGAGATTCAATGATTGATTGATGATTAACCTCATGATAGGAGAGGATCAATGATTGATTGATAATTGATTAACCTCATGATAGGCGAAGTTGAATGATAGATTGATGATCACAAGATTTGAACAAAGCTGATTAGATTTGATTGATTGATAGACTTATTGATTGATGTTGATTGATTTGATAAGATTGTTGATTTGTGATTTGACTTCATTGATTGATTGATATGCCCCAGTATAAGATCGATTAATGTATTGGGAATTGATGATGCAAAATGATGAATAGAATAGGGGATGGGATGAGGAAGAGATAATGAAAGGAGAAGATGAAAAGTAAGCAAAAATGGATTCAAGGATAAATGTGATGTTGCCCCAGTCAAGTTACAAGCCAAGATTGATTGATGATGATGATAAGAGTGCTGTTGATGAG
Source organism: Sequoia sempervirens (assembly GCA_007258455.2). Lineage (NCBI taxonomy): Eukaryota > Viridiplantae > Streptophyta > Pinopsida > Cupressales > Cupressaceae > Sequoia > Sequoia sempervirens. The sequence continues at coordinate 437,298,383 of VDFB02193867.1, forward strand.
GGAAGGATACATCCTGAAACAACAAAAAATGATCGGGAAGGATACATCCCAATGATGATGATGATGATGATGATGATGATTGGATAAAGGATTGTAACAAGGTTGGGAGCAAAACCAAGGATGTGATTAAATGATTTGTGCTAGAATTAATAGATTAAGATTGGATGGAATTTGAGATGACTGAAATGAAAGAAAATGATTCAAAAAGAGATGATATCCTAAGAAATATTGAAGAGATGGTGATATGATGTAGAGAGGGAATACATGTAGCTTTTGAGATTGAAATTTGGTAGCTTTTGAAAAAATCTATAAATGCATATGCAAGACTAATATGGATGCAATCTATTTTAACCATGCAATTTTAAGTGTCATTTCAATAATATTTTGATTTTGCTTTGTATCATCACCGAGCTTTTAAAAATGTTGAAAGAAAATACAAGCATCAATTATATGAGATAGACCAATGATGACCTGAGTACTTCTTTCATGATATTTGATATTACAAGTGAACACAAGCATCAAGGTATAATTAAACCGAGATGACCTGAGCATTTCTTGTGTAAATAGACAAGAATTAATCATTATCTTAAGTGAATCGTAATGTCATCCATGATACTTGGTAGAGAAATTCTCATGACAATTCACAAAATAATAATGACTAACTCACAAACAACAAACAAAGAAAAGGTATCATTCTCCTTCCTTGCTTCTCCAGTTTAATACATCATCGAGTAGCTCCAAAGAAATGATAAGCAAATGATAAAATAAAAAGTACAACAATTCAAATTCTACTTAATGTATTTTCAAATCATTATTCAAATTAGATCATCAATGTTGAAATGTGTGTGCTGATGTTTGCATGATATTCTCAGACGTTTGACCAATGAACGTAACCTAAAGACCTATCCTAGGGGCCTCGGGGACTGATCAAAGATTAGTCTTGCCTACGTTATACACGTAGAGACCACGTAGTTTGACTGACACGGACTCTATTTTTGTGTTTTGTGATTTTTGAATGTTTTTGTTTTGATTTTCGTGCATTGTCTGATGTTTTTTGGATTTTGACAAATTTTCTGATGTTTTTGGATTTTGACAAATTTTCTGATGTTTTTGGATTTTGACAAATTTTCTGATGTTTTTAGATTTTGACAAAATTTTTGATGTTTTTGGATTTTGACAAATTTTCTGATGTTTTTGGTTTTTGACAAATTTTCTGATGTTTTTTGGATTTTGACAATTTTTTTGATGTTTTTGGATTTTGACAAATTTTCTGATGTTTTTGGTTTTTGACAATTTTTTTGATGTTTTTTGGATTTTGACAAATTTTCTGAAGTTTTTGAATTTTGACAAATTTTCTGATGTTTTTGGTTGCTTTTCAAGTATCGCCACTCAGTGTTGTCATGTTTGATTGTCTCCCCATTTAAGCTGAAAGTCCATTGTACCAAATAACTCTAGGACATTGCCCCCAAGCTAGGGTAAGACATGATATCCTTACTATGATATGGATAGCGATACTAATTATCTCAAATGATAGATGGAAATGATATGAAAGGAAACAATCGTAACAAAACTGTACCTAATAGATAAAAGAGCTAGTGAAAATCACAAGTAGTGCTTGTTTGCCAAGTTTTCATCACTTATTTTTATTGTGTCCTCCTTTTTGTGTATTTTTTTTTCCTTTTTCTTTTATCATGACGCCTGTTTGCTAGGTTTTCATCAAGACAACCTTACCAACCGTGCACTAGGTATCCTCAGGTATAGAATCGCTTGAGATGGATTCTATTCATGGGCTCCTCCAACATATCTCCTTTTGGTGTAGATAGCCGATACGCTTCTGATCCATAGACTGATATAATGACATAAGGCCCTATCTAGTTAGGTTCAAACTTTCCCTTCTTTTCTCTATCTGCTTGATTTCTAGGGTTTTCCCGTAGGACCAAGTCTCTGATCTGGAAGACTCTAGGATTAACCCTATGATTATAGTTCCTAGACATTCTTTGTTGATAGGCTGTCAAATGATTGATAGCTTGTTGTTGATGTTCATCAAGTAGCTTTAATTCTTGAAGTCTAGAGATCCTGTAATCCTCATCTGAAATGAGTCCCTTTAGTAAAACTCGAAGGGATGGAATTTCTACCTCAATAGGTAATATTGCCTCTAATCCATAGACAAGAGCATATGGTGTAGCTCCTGTTGGTGTTCTGATGCTAGTCTTGTAAGCCCAAAGAGCAGGGTTAAGCTGAATGTGCCAATCATGCCCTACCTCATTTACAGTCTTCTTGAGAATCTTTAGGATTGTTTTGTTTGAAGCTTCTTCCTGTCCATTACCTTGAGGGTAGTAAGGAGTTGAAAATCAATGTTGGATGTGGAACTTTTCACATAGCTCTTGGACATCTTGGTTCTTGAAAGGCCTGCCATTATCTATGATGATTGATTGGGGTATCCCATATCTACAAATGAGATAATTAAGTATGAAGGATGATATCTGCTTCCCAGTGATTGTGGTTAAGGGAACTGCCTCCACCCATTTTGTAAAATATTTTGTTGCTATGATAATTAACTTATGTCCATTAGATGAAGATGGGTTAATTTTCCCTACCAAGTCCAATCCCCACTGATAGAAAGGCCATGTAGTTGTGAATGGATGGAGCTCCTGTGCTGGTGCATGTATAAGATTGCCCTGAATTTGACATTTTTGACATCTCTTAACAAACTAATAAGATTCTTGCTCCATGTGTGGCCAGTAATATCCCAAATGAAGGAGTTTCTTGGCTAAAGATAATCCACTTGAATGTGTGCCACAAATTCCTTCATGGACCTCATGTAAAGTAGAAGCAGATTCATTATGTTCTAAACAACGCAAAAGAGTACCATCTAGGCCTCGACGGTAAAGGGTGTTAGCAATAATGGTATGTTTGGTGGATTGGCATATGAAGTTGTGCTTTTGGTTGCAAGAAAGATCTGGCGGTAAGATATTATCTTTTAGGTAAGTATAAATGTCTCCATAAATGGAAGATTGGGCACTATCCAAAAGGCTTATGGTTTGGGATTTGGGATTTGCATATGCAGGATTTGACACTTGTTCTGCAATAAATCAATAATGATCTTGTGTTTCAGGCATTTGTAGAAGAGATGCTATTGTGGCCATGGCATCTACTGCTTTATTCTCTGATCTTGGTATCTGCTCAAATTTGATATCTATGAAGTATTTCCTTAGATCATCTACTGGTCTCTTGTATAAAATCAGTGTGTCATCCTTAGTTTGGTAATCATTGTTGACTTGATAGATGATTAACTGAGAGTCTCCATACACCTGTAGTTCTGTGATTCTCCAGTCAATAGCCACTTTAATTCCAAGGATTAAAGCTTCATATTCTGCCACATTGTTAGTGTAACGGAAGGTAAGCCTATAAGATTGTGGAATTGTGTGCCCAAGAGGTGTGACAAATAAAATTCCTTCCCCTAATCCATGTTGTGTGTAGGATCCATCGAAGTAGAGTTGCCATGGTTGTGTTGTAACATTGAGGATATCCGCATTAGGAAATTCTATGGTCATAGGATGACTGTCTGACAATGGAGCTTCTGCTAATTGTTTGGCAATGACTTGTCCTTTGATAGCCCACCTTTCAACATACTGAATGTCAAACTCACTAAGGAGCATGACCCACTTTTCCAACCTTCATGTTATAGCTACTTTGCTCAGTAAATACTTGAGGGGATTAATTTTTGCAATGAGCTTGATAGTGTGAGTGAGCATATAGTGTCTCAATTTTTGCATTGCAAATACTACTGATAAGCATGATTTTTCAATGAAGGTGTAGTTTACTTCATTCCATTGAGTGTCCTATTGATATAGTATATTGCTTGTTCCTTTCCTTCTCTATCCTCTTATGCCAGCAAGGCTCCTAAAGAGATATTTGTTGTTGCGATATATAGCAACAATGGCTTGTCTTTACTGGGTGGCACCAAGATTGGTGGTGTCATTAAATAATTCTTGATTTGATTGAAAGTATTCTCACACTGTTCATCCCATTTAAAAGACACATTTTTATGCAAAAGATGGTTGAATGGATGACACCGATCTACTAGTTGAGAGATGAATCTTCTGATGGACTGTAGTCGGCCTTGTAGACATCTTAATGTATTGATATTCTTAGGAGGTGGCATTTCCACAATAGCTTTAAATTTTACTGGATCTACTTCAATTCCCTTTGTAGAAACTATGTATCCAAGGAGTTTTGCTGATGTTACTCCAAAGGCACATTTCTTGGGATTTAATTTGACTTTAAATTTCTCCAACCTGTCAAATATTTTGGCAAGTATCTCTATATGTCCTTCTCTGGTGTGAGATTTGGCTAAGATATCATCCACATAGTCCTCCATGAAGGTGTGCATCATGTCATGGAAGATTGTTGTCATAGCTCACTGGTATTTAGCTCCTACATTCTTTAACCCAAAAGGCATGACGTTCCAGCAAAAGGTGCCCCATGGACATGTAAATGCTGTCTTTTCTTGGTCTTCAGGAGCTATTTTGATTTGATTGTATCCTAAAAATCCATCCATGAGTGATAGCATTTGATGGCCAGCTGTTAAATCTACAATCATGTCTATGTTTGGCAAAGGAAAATCATCCTTTGGACATGCTCTATTTAAATCCAAAAAATCTGTACATATTCTGATGGTGTGATCTAGTTTTGAAATAGGTACAATGTTGGATATGCATTCAGCATAATCAATAGATCTGATAAATCTAGCATCTAGTAGTTTCTTTAAATCATTTTTTACCAATAATGCAACATGTGGATGCATCTTTCTCAATTTTTGTTTTACAGGTTTAGTGCCAGCTAGTAAAGATAAGTGATGCATAATAAGATTTGTGTCTAAGCCTAGCATGTCAGAGTATGACCAAGCAAAATTGATGCATCGTTCTTCAAAGAATTTGATAAAATATGACTTTTTCTGTATCTGTCATGGATGCTGCCAGGTGTAGTATTCTTACTTTCTCTATTGTGCCAATATCAATAGGGTTCTACCAACACTGATGATCTTTCATGGTAATGTTGTGGGAGGATGTCAAGCCTTCCATCCTTTGGCACCTCAATGAGGTTTTCACCATTGGATGTGTTCTTTTTTTTTACTATTTTAGGATCAAATACTGCCATAGAATGGTTTTCACCATTAGATCCATTATTTATTTCCATACTTTTTCAACTGAAAGGCTTGGCAACCTCCTACCTAAAAGCATCATTAAAAGAAGCATTGGCAGAACAAGTATCAGATTCTTCACAACAAAGGTAGTTAATAATAGCGGAGTCATTGTCAAAAATAGGGAGATTGATGGGGTGTTGGGGTTCCCATTCGATAAGCTCGGGATGTAGTAAAGGCAATGAATCATTAGATGGGTTGAGGTCAGTGATTGTGAAAGCTCAGATGGAAATGTCTTCAAATTTGTTAGTGGTTATGTCGAGGCCTACGAAGGTATTTTCCTCTACATAATTTATCTCATTCGATGTCTGTTCGTCTTCACTTGAGTCATCAAAATTTTGTGATTCAAAGATAATAGGATTAAAACTCAAGCTTTGACCCTCCTCACATTTTGGTGTATACTTTTTGATAACATCAATCTGAATATCTTCATAGGAAACATCTGATAAGTTGTCCCACTCATATTCATTTGAATCTTTTTCGGAGTTATCTCTCATTTGAAGAATACACTCCATAGTTCTATTGGTGAGTTTTGCTCTTGCTTCTTCTGTGTATTCTAGTCCAGTTCTTCCATTTTTCTAAAATGCTAAAGATTGGGTTGGTATTGTTGTGCCTTGTTCCTTTGATTCAAGAGAGCCCTATCCTTCTGTATATCCTAGCCCATTTGTGTTATTATGCTGAATTGTGAGAACTTGGATTGGTTCTGTTACACTTTGTTCCCCTCGTTCAAGAGGTCCTTGTTCTGTTGTATATCTTAGTCCAATTTTATCCTTATGTTGGAGCGTGAGTGGCTGGATTGGTTCTATTATGCCTTGTTTCCTTAACCCAAGAGGTCCCTGTCCTGAATATCCCATCTTCTCCAGAATAGTTTTTCCCTTTCCATATTGATTTGTCTCTATGATATTACTCATGGAAGTGGAAGCTTCCTCATCCCTATAAAGCCAATTTAGTATAGCCTTATCTTCTAATTCTTCATCTAAGTTTCTAGCTTTTACAAATCTGTCATCTTATGCCGTTGTAGATTGTGCTGATTTTTGTGTGGTTGTAGATGGTTGTCCATACATTTGTAAGGAGGGTAACATCTGTGATAGATGGAAAGAGTGTCCGACACCATATTCACTTATTCCTTTGTCACTTATCTGCACTTTGTTGGTGAATTGGTGTGAGATTGAAGCCAATTGTTCTTCAACATTTGAAGGGTTAGATTGTGCCACCTTGATCTCTTGTGATTTTTGTTGTTTTGGAAGCCACTTTGATATGAAGCTTTGTTGTTTCTCACTATTAGATGAATCTGATGTGCTAACTTCTCTATTGTGAGGTATTAATGTATCTTGAGATGTTTTCAATTTATGACAAGCTTGGGTGTCATTATAGTTTGTTTTGATTGTTACCTCCTATCCATTGACAGAAAATTTCAGGCATTGATGATAGGTGGAAGGTACTACTTGCATATCATGAATCCAAGGACGTCCCAATAGTATGTTGTATGTCATTTCCCTATCTAAGACTTGACAAACCACATTTTGGACAATAGGTCCCACTTGAATGGGTAATTTGATCAATCCTTTAGAGGATCTTTCTTCCTCATCATATGCTTTGATTGTGATTTTTCTTCTTGTATCAATGGCTTCATCTGAGTATCCTAGTGCACGAATCAGCTTTAAGGTACAAATATTTAAACCAGCCCCTCCATCTATTAGGACATGCTTTACATGGTGTTTATGGATGAGGACTTCAATGTGAAGGGCAGAATTATGTGGATGGGTGAGTGATACATCATCATGTTCAGAAAATGAAAGGCAATGAGGTGTAGATAGATGTCCCACCATAGCTTGAAATTGACATACATCCAAATTGTTAGGTATTGTGGTTGATACAAGAGCTTTCTCAAGAACCTCTTTGTGTGATGGGGAGATCTTTAAAATTTCCAAGATAGATATTTGTGCCGTTATTTTCTGTAATTGATTGATGAGATTATATTGATTGGAGGGAGGATCCACAGATTGGGATGATAATGATGCTCCTTTCAATATAACTTTGGATTGTGCCCTTGTTGTGGCATTAACTGGTTGGTGCTCTTGTTTCCATTTGAGTGTGATTACCTTAATTTGGTTTTCAGATTTGTCCATATGTTGTACCAAATTATTAGGTGTAATGTCATTGTTTCGATTGATTTGATTGCATAACTCCTCATCCTCCTTGGCAGCATAAAGACAAAGGATCGTTGTGTCATAAACATAACCAACATTCTTACCTTTGCTATTTGCGGAAGAGGATTCTCCCTTTTGATAATTGGGTAGAGGATTTTTGAATGTTGTATGATCTTTGTTTGTTTGGTGCCCCTCTACAAATACTTTCTTTTGATCTATAAGGTCTCGTACCGCATGTTTTAACTGCCAACAATTTTCAGTCATGTGGCCTTTATTTTGATGGTAGTGACAGTAATGTGAGTCATTCCACCATGATGGTTTGACTTGAGGGTCCCAATTTCTAGCCTCTTGTACTTGAATAAGTTTTTCATCTAAAAGTTCTTTGAGGACTGATTCCAATGATTTCTCTAATGGTGTGAATTTTTGTTTATTGGATGGTTGTTGGAATGATTGGGTTTTTGTTTCTCCATTGTTTTGATTATTTCCTTGATCACTACTTTGTTTGACATTAAGACTATTGTTTTGTTTGTTTGTAGTTGTTGGCGTCAAGGTGAATACTAGTTTGGATATGTGTGTATCAATTATGGTATCAGTATTTTTATTCTTTTTCCAAAATCTTGGCTTTTCATTGTTGTTGTTAGAGGCATTGTTATTGTTTGAACCTTCAAAGAAGTGTTTGATTGTTTCTCTTTTGATTAGAGCCTCTTTGATTTTGAGTCCCTTTTCAATAACTTGCTCAAATGTAGATGGACATTGCAAGTCTAATCTATAATTCATTTCATCCACTAGGTTATCAATGAACATCTCTATCTTCTCCTCTTCAGGAATAGATCTAGGGTATTTAGAAAATAGCCTTCTCCATCATTGGAGAAAGGAAAGAAACTTTTCCCCCTTTGCTTGTTTGGTGTTGTAGAGTTCTTTTAAGGTCACCCCATGTTGGATGTTGAATGAGAAGTGTGTTATGAACCTATTGATCAGTTCTTCAAAAGATTGGATCTTGGGTTCCATTTTAGAAAACCACTCCATGCAAGTGTTTCCTAAGCTTCTTGGAAATAATTGTAGTAAGAGTCCTTGTGTGCAAACTCTATGATCATGGCTCTAAATTCCCATACGTGATCAAATGGATTGGTTCTTCCATTGTATTTTTTGTACGTTAGGTATTCACAATACCATGGAAATGGTATCATATTAATGTTTTGGTCAAATGGATAAGGGAAAATGTCCTATAAGAAATATCTTTTTGTTGGCCCTTGTTGGATATTTTGCAACTGCAATTGTAATTATTGGATTTGTCTTGTTAAAGCATCTATTTGATTTGGATTTTCCATACTAGATGTCTGAGGTGTGGTCATTTCCTTGAGTTGGTTGACATCAAAGTCTTTAGGAAGCTTAGCACCTTTGTCAGCTAATAATAAAAGATACTTTTCCATATCTTGCTCTAACATCTTTTCCATAAATTTATGGAAATGAGGGTCTTGTTGAACTTTCTTGATTTCTTCTACAGTTATTTCTTTCTCTTGTGAATTAGTGAGAGGATCAGTGTTACTATATCGTCCCCAAGGGGTTTCTTCAGCCATGGCTACTATTCTTTCATTTTCTTCTTGTTGTTGTCTTTGATACGCTGATCGTGTGAAAATAGGCATACAAACTTTAAAGTTTTACTCTAGACTTTGATCTTGGATTTTTGATTTGATAAGTGTCGAAGTTTTTGATTTAAAATCTGATTTAGTTGTGTCTAGTTTTGTGATGGAAGGATGATAAAATCCTTGATAGGGAAATTTTGACACAAAAATCTAAGATTTAGTGATGATTGATAAGGACACTTTGCAAGATGTTTCAAGACCTAGGCATAATAGTAAAGTTTTCTCTTTTTTTGTATGATTCAAGTGTTTTGGACTATCGAAAAAAATGTTTGGGACCGATAAAACCTTGTTTTCGATGTGGGAAAACTCACAAACTATCTTACTAACTCTCTATTTTTCTGACCTTCGAGAGCACTAAAACAGAGCCATGACATGCTAAAACATAGCCACGATGTGCTAAAACAAAGCCATGACACACTAAAACAGAGACACGATGCACTAAAACAGAGACATGACGTGCTAAAATAGAGAATCGACGCACTAAAATAGAGACACAATGTGCTAAAGTAGAGCTGTGACATGCCAAAATAGATCCGCTACGCACTAAAATAGAGCGACAATGCGCTAAAACAGAGCCGCTACGCACTAAAATAGAGACGCAACATGCTAAAACAGATCTGCTACGCGCTAAAATTGATCTACTACACGCTAAAATAGAGCGACGATGCACTAAAATAGAGTTCTAACGCACTACAGAATGTTCTTGGGGTGTCACAGGAAACTATCTTACTTTATGAAATTCACTTGGTCTTGTATCGTATTGTATTGCAGGTTGTGGGATGTATTCTAGACGAATTTGTTGACTGTGATTGTGTTTTTGTCTAAGAGCCCTTCTTTGATAAAATGCTTGTGAATCTAAGGGAGCTACAACATAGTCGTCTGTATAACCTCTAGAGAAATTGTGATATCTATGAATAAAGGTCCTATGTTCGAGTAGAAATTTTCTACTTTGATATAAAAATCATTACTTTCTCAAGAGTTGTTTGTATGTAAGTGTTTTCTTTGGCTTTCTGATTCGTTTGATAAGAGAATTCTTGACAAATTTGGTGGATACCCAATCTCGAATCATGATAATTTCACAAGTGTTTGATTTGAAGATTTTTGTGATAATCTTATCTGAATTTAGTGAAGGAAAACACAGCAAGCAAGAATAGAATAGTTGATTCAAAATCCTAGAATCTAAACAGATAGTGTATGTTTTAAGAACCAAACATGATTCTTCTTGATTTTCACTGGTTTGATAACAAGATAAGACAGTTCAAATAGACTCACTCCTAGAGACAAAAGGTCATCGTTATATACTCGAACAGCCCATAGCTTGGAATTGCGTCGACTCACATAGCCACGTCACCCCCTAGAGGGAACCCATGTTTTTGTCTTTTCTAGGTGCAAACTCAAAGTGACAGAAGTGGATACCAGATCCCCTAAGCAAATAGTCCTTGGAAATTATATGGTGAGTGCTTGAGGGTAGATTCTTCCTCGCCCCTGCACCGCCGAGTATTACAATGTTTGGGAACTGACAAGCATGCTTCTATTTCTAGGTTCTTAGATAGGGTTTCCGTTCAGAGTGGAAAATGGATAAAACTCCCTCGACAGACCTCCCAATATTTAGAACAAAGATTTTGGGGATGGTTATCCTACACACTTCCGTTGAAAGAGGGTTTCCCCAAATTCACATAAATTTTAAAGTGGGTTGGAATGCCATGGATTTTGGCTATCCCCACTCAGGTCATTCCTATAGGGTGAGTACTTTTTCCCACTACGGCAGGCCTGTCTAAAGGTTTTAATGAAAGCTTGAAAATGTGCAAAGTAAAAGTGAGTCTAGTATTTTGATGCACCAAGTCAAGGGGAGAGCATAAACCTATCACCCAATCACAGCAAAGAAGTTGTTTACTTTTTAAAACCAAAAAGACAAATTATGTAATCTATATGGAGATTTTGCTCCATAAAAAGCATGATGTTCAATTTTAATCCCACAAGAAATAATGAAGTTTCTATCCTAGGATTGATCAATTTTTTTTCCGTTTTCTGTCCTAGGATTGATAAATTTTAACCAAAAAGAGATTAAAGAACACAATCTGGCCGCGGATGCATTGGATCCAGATAAAAGATATTAAAAAAAAAGAACAAAGAGTTGAAGCACTAAAACAGTGGATCGACGTGCTAAAACAGTTGTGTGGCGCGCTAAAACAGTTGAGTGGCACGCTAAAACAATTGAGCGGCATGCTAAAACAGTTGAGAGGCATGCTAAAACAGTTGAGTGGCATGCTAGAATAGTTTAGTGATGCACTAAAATAGTTGTACGAAGTGCTATAGTTTTCCTCTGACGCGCTACAAAATCCAGCCGGCGTGCTATAAAAAACCATGGTTCCACTAAAACAAACACACTGATACCTGTAAGACACTTTTCACAAAAAAATTGTAGAATATGGGGTTAGGCCCCACAGTGGGTGCCAAAATGGAAGTGTATAAATGAGATAAACAAATTAAGCATACATCTACACTTCCAAATAAGACATAATAGCAAAGATTTAAGAGAATTTAAACTAATTTAAATACAGGAACCTCTGAAGTTGTCCTATTGCTCTCTAACTCTAAAGATTTCCTTAATCAACTTGCTCTCAGATTTTAGAAGCTAATTGATTACTAAAATGAAACTTAGAGAATGATAATTAAGCTAATTCTATTTCTATATGATTTAAATATGCAAACCTACTGTAATGGTAGCCATGACTGTAAATACTGAATGTTGGATGAATGCTGGATGAATGCTTGATGGATTGATCCTAAAACTGGATTGCTTGAATGCTTGATTGCTTGGAATACCTGCAGAGTAAGATTACACAAATTAGGATCCTTTTCCTATAGCAAGAAACCTGTATTTATAGATTTCACAACACACATTTGTGAAGGGGTAACACAACAGAGGTTGAGATTCAATCTGGAGAATTGAATTGTATGAGATGAGAAGGTGGAGTTGATCATGGAGGATTGTTCCTCTCCATTAAAACACTAGGAAAGATGAGAGGAAAGATTCAAGGCAGAAGATTGAGAAGATTTCCTGTAGGTTTGTCCCCGAGGCTCTTCTCGTGAATGACAGTTGAATTAATTAGATTTGAAAAATCTAATTTTATTGGTGAGTGAATAGAGGGATATGATTTATGCATTTATTTAAATATTTTTTGGTTTATTTACATTTAGCAAAAGAGGAATAAATAATTTAATAAAACAAACTATAGAAGTTGTTTATTAAATTAAAATAAAAGGAATATGATAATTAAATTAAAGATTCTAGGATATCTTTATTTAATTAAGAAGAAATGTGATGAGGTAATTAAATAACACAAATTATTGAAGTTGTATTTTCAATTTAAGATAGAATTAATGGATAAAGTATAGAAGAAATAATAATGATAATAATTAAATAAAACAAAGTATTTAATTTTGTTTATTTAATTAAGAGGGAAATAATATGATAAAATAGAAGAATTAATAATGAACTTAATATAAATAAATATTTCTATTTATTTACTAAGTAGATGAATTTAAGATTAATTAATCAAATAAGTCATATTTAATTAATTAGATTCTTCAGACCATTTTTAGGTGTCTACACCTACAAGACAAATGTGTCGCAATCAATCAAATGTGTCACTCTATGAAGCATATGTGTCACAATAGAGAAAATGTGGAATTTTGGACAGCAAATGTGTCACATAATATCAAATGCATCATTATTTAGAGAAAATGCATCGTGGTCATACCTATAGCTGCAAAATAGAAAAATGTCATACAGAAAAATAGAAAATGTATGATTTTGGCATCATGTTCACCAATGTAACTAAGGGAATTTTCCTAGGGCTAGCAGATCAAATGCATAAACATAAAAAATACAAAGTATTAATGAAGTGCAAAGGAGAAACATGAAAAAAAAAGATCTCACCAAATATCTTCAATCTCCATGGCTGACCTCCATTACACCTTCTCAACTTGCTACAAATATGATGTTGCCCTCAGATTTATGATGAGCAATCTATGATGACAATTACAAGCCCTAAGAAAATGTTTAAGGATTTAAGAGACTAAATGCAATACTAGAAGCTACAATGCAACTATTAAGAATATAACTATGTCTAAATTATGCAAATATGCCTATGACAAGATTGCAAGAGTATGACAAGAGTACAAGAGCTTCAAGATGACATGAGATATGAGAGATGACAAAATGAGACCAAAATTGTCATTTTATAGAAAATGCAATTTTGAGTGAATGGCCAAGATCAAGAATTGACAAATGCCCTAGAATCAATGCACAAGATTCAATTTCACAACCCACAATTAGGGTTAGGGAAACATTAGGTCAAATTCAAAATGAATGGAAAGGGTTGATTTTTAGAAATCAAATCAAGGGTTGACAATGCATGTGACAAGAGATAAGATTCACACAGAAAAAGAGGTGGCTGGAAAATCAATTAATAATGGAAATTAATTGATTTTTGAGGAAAAAGGCTATTTTGAGTTAAAAATTAATTTAATTCAAAAGGTGGGACCACATGATAGTAAATAATTAATTCAATTTATTTACTAAAAGGAGGGAAATGTCAAATAAGATAATTAAATAATTAAAGATAATTATTTAATTAGAGAAGGTGAGCAATAATTAAATAAATCTAAGAATTTATTTAATTATGAGAAGACTTAAGAATTAGTGTCATATTAAATAAAAAAATAAAAATTATTTATTTAATAATCAAGAGGACATAAAGAATAAAGATAATTAAATAAATTAAGAAATTTATTTAAGGGAAGACTTTAGAAAATTAGTGACATATTAAATAAATAAAATTTATTTAATAATCTTGAAGAATAAAAAGACATGAAGTAACTAAATAATTATGAATTATTTAATTAATAGTCAGAATGGGACCAAGGACATAATTAAAATGTCTTAATTATGCTAGGAAGAAAAAATGAAAAATAGAGCTTATAGGCTTAGGTCATTTTCAAGTGTCTACAATTGGATTATAATCGGTGTCGTGCACCATATCCATATATCCCTCATGTGAGAATTTGAGACATTTATAAACCACCAAAGTGATTCCATTCATGCAGATAAGCCAAGGAATGCCTAGTCTAACTTTGAATATGTCATAATTGGGGATTATGACAAAGGAAGTGTCGACATCCTTGGGTCCTACCAAGACCGAAAGAGAAATAGAGCCAAGAGGAGGGATCAAGATTATATCATGTGTATGAATAATGTCCTCTGACTCTTTATATTCCTCCCTCTACAAATTTTTAATAAATATAGTTTCTTTTATTATAACATTCACTCATCTCGTCGGGTAAACTAGAACACCAGTCACAATATTTCCATCGATTTGAATGGGAATGTATAAGGGAGAAGGATTTTTATTTAGAGGAAAGTCCTATGAGGTAAATCTTTTGTTAGGTGATGCACACACAAATTAGTTAGGAGGAATACGTGAGAGTGAGACCATATTCATGTATCTTGATGGGAGGAATTAGAGGAAGTAGAAGGTTCAATAATTAAGTTTTTGGAATGAGATAGAAATGGATTCTTATAGATTTACAATTTTCTATTAGCATTTTCCATAGAATTATTAGAATTCTACTTCTTCCCACTGAGATAGATAGTACTATCATTGATGCAGTCCTAGATCTCATAATGCAAGTGTATGCATCTTTCAGTATAATGTTTGTGTCTTCAATGGTACTATAAAAAAATTTCTCATCATACCAATCAAGATAGGTTTTGGTAAGAGGTCAGATGTATGATAATGTTATTATTTTTTCTTTTAATAATATTTTCAACACAAAAGTGTAAGAATTTGATAAATTTGTAAAACATTTGTCATACTTCAAGATCTTGTCATTAGACCATGTTTTCAACAACCTTATTCTTACAATAAATTGACACTACAAACTGGCCATCAGAATGGGAGTGTGAGGAATATCCCCCAAACTATGGAATCATATATTGGTATTCTCATAGCATAGCCCATATATGTGCAAAAGAGGGATACTTCATCAAGGAAGAGTTTTCTTGCCAAGGCCTCTATAGATTTTTGATGAAGACCTTTTGAACATCTAAGGAAAAAGATAAGAGATAATGAGTGATAAATTCATTTATCTTCTTATTACCCCCTTGCTTACATTATAAAAGATCCAAAAATATCATCTTTAGTCTGATATTAGTCTAGAATTATTAGAGAAACTAATTTACTAGTTGATCAAACAAGATAGAATTTTCTGGTAAGGAACTATACCACTCAAATATAGTATCCTTAAGATACCTTGGAAACAACTTAGCCATTAGAGCATAATTATAAAATAAATTTGTGCACATGGTGTGAAATGTTGAACCGTGTGTTTGAGAATCTCCATCCCCTAAGGGATGGGGGTGTTTAGGATAGTAATTGATAAATGATTGTGAAAAAAGAAGGGTTGAATGATAGGTTGTGAAGTAGCACTAGACAAGTTTTCTTGTTGATTTTTCATCTAATCCATGTTCCATAACAAGGTGTTCAAGATAGGGTTAGAATATGAAACAGGACCAGTGGAACTTCCATTAGAGCCACTAGATCTACCAAGACTTCCAACCCAAATTCCAAAAGAGGCCTTTCCACTAGGACCAATATGTGTTTTCGAACTACCACCAAGAAAATTAGAGTTGGTAGAGTTGAAACCCAAGGGTTCCTTGTTTACTTTAATGATAAGGGTGATTGAGGGATAGTGGTAGTGTTGATTGATGGGCCTAGTCTTAGCCATGTACACTGACACCTTGGGCATCAAGACTTCTATTTGTCTTTCAATGGTCTTGAGCCCAATATATCAAGAAATTTTTGACCTAGTGTTGTATGATGGAACATGAGTGTACAATATGTCAGAAATACCCTAGAGAAATTCAAGACTTACTCGATCCTTGTCCAACATGACTCTCAATTCATTAACAACCTAAGCGCCCCTAGCCATAATGTTTTCTTTTCAAAAATACTCCCTAAACTCAAAAATCCTTTTGTTTAGGGCAAGAAGTGGCTTTGCAAGAATCTCAAGAGCATCATCTTTCTCTATAGATGAAATGGAAGGATGAGGAGTAGGGAAATGAGGCTCTTCCCCAAAGGGACTAGAGAAATTTGTATTTGTTCCAAAGACAATCTTTAAAAGACGTACTTGTAGTGACCTTCTTAGGATCCATTTCCATATGTTGCATGCTTCTTTTG
The DNA here is from genome assembly GCA_007258455.2 of Sequoia sempervirens. Taxonomy (NCBI): domain Eukaryota; kingdom Viridiplantae; phylum Streptophyta; class Pinopsida; order Cupressales; family Cupressaceae; genus Sequoia; species Sequoia sempervirens. Next base: position 437,314,623 of record VDFB02193867.1, read on the forward strand.
ACAATGTGCCTAGAGGTTGTAGATTGAGTTGTAAAGCTCATAAAGCTTTACAATTCCCAAATCTACAACACACACAAGATGCGAGAGCAGCGTTCTTGACACAAAGAAAGGGAAATAGAGATATTCACTTTGGGTCCACCAAAAATGTAGAGTAGTGGGATCTTTCAAACCCAAGACTCTAGGTCATAGAAGAGACCCAAGGAATGAACTACCTTGGGTTGACTAGATAGGTTGAAAAGGACATAGTATTGACATTGGAAAGGAAGGGAAAGTAGTTCACGACTTTTCTTTTGCTAAAACTAGGTCTTTACAAAGTCAAAAGAGCTGGTTACAAAGCTTTTAGTATATTTCCTAGATAGCTCACTTTCTGAGGATGGAAATGTGAATCTTAGACTCCAGCATGGTGTGCTAGCATCCTATATGGACAGAGGTCCAAAAAGTAGACAAAGAACACTAAGAACCTAGTAATTTTTTGACTACTTATACTTTTATAGTTTAAAAAAAAGTGGAAAGGTACTAGAAACAATGAATACAATAAAGGAATGCTTGAAATGAACTATTCCAAAAATGACAAAAGAAGGGATATAAAATGATAGTATGCTTCCCACGGCTCAATTATTTGATTAGATCCACTAGAATACACCTACACACACAAGAACAAGAAATTTTTTTGGTTGTGTTTGATGTATTCCATAGTCAAACCCCCATTTTGGTTTTCCCACCCCCACAAATAGCTAGATAGCCAAAAGATATAGAAATTTATGAAGAAAATAGAAAGGAAGTAGTCTAGAGAGCACAAATAACTAGAATTATATTCAATAAGCATGACAATGCAAAATGAAAAATAAGAGATAATATCACCTTCTCAGCTAAGATTACTCAAGGCCAATAATGAAAGGAGGAGAGTGACACCACCATGTAGAGAAGATGAAGCTTGATGATTCTTCAATAATGATGGTTTTGTAAAAGAATGTGATGTTAGAGCCAAATGAGGAGCTTGCAACAAGAATAAAAATGGTCTAGAAGCAAGAAAATGGAGAGAATGAGAGAATGAAAGAGCTAGAACTCTAAGAGAGCATCAAGGAGTGAAATAATTGGAATGAATTCGGTTTGAATGAGAAAAATGGAGGAAAGAGGTCAAATTTCATTGATTAGGGAGGCAAGGAACATTACTCTTCATAGCCAACAAAAAATGTAACCATTTTACATATCCCAAGGGAAGGAATCTTATCGGGATGGTAGCATGGCACATAGACATTCACATGGTGGGCACATGTCTCTGACAAAAATTTCTCCACCAAAGCAAAAAGATGCAGCTAGGTGTAAGGGACAAGGTGGTGGTGGTGGATTTTACATCATTGAGTTTATATTTTGTAAGGTAGGGGAAATTAAATGGGGAATATTCCTAGGGTACAAATTTGTGCCATTATAGACCCATTTTAAATTTATATTTCTACATCACCTCATGCCTTAGCAGCTTTATTAGCTCAACATGATGATGATGGTAAAGAAAGAGTAGTCTACTACATTAGTTGTATTCTGATTGATTATGAAACTTGATATTCTACCATGGAGAAACAATGTCTACTTATTATTTTTGTAATGAAAAATTAATGACATAATCTTCTTCATGTTGAAACCCATCTGATTGTGAAATGTTATCTTCTTAAGAATCTTTTTACTAGAACTGATCTTTCAAGTAGGTTAGAGAAATGGGTAATTTTACTCTCTAAGGTCAACATCAAGTTTGTAACTCAAAAAGTAATTAAAGGAAATGTTGTTACATATCAATTGGCTAAAACTCCCTTAGCCCATTTCGTCTCTAATCTAGATTTATTTCACAATGAAAGTCGCTTTGCATTGAATCATGAATCTATATGGGAGATCTAATTTGATGGATCAAGATGTCAAACTAGCTTTGAGGTAGGCATAGCTTTATTCTCACCTAAAGGAAAGCTAGTTCCTTTATCCTTTCTATTATAATTTCATTGTACTAATAACATCATCAAGTATGAAGCCCTTATTTCAAGCTTACATGTCATAATGGCATTAAGCATTAACCGTATTTGCATTCATGGTGTTTGGGAAGTCACTATAAATTAAATCACATGAGCATATTAGGTAATGTAGAATAAGTTATCTTAGTATTGATATTTTGATTTATCCTTGTTTGATTGTTTCTCTTCCTTCACAATAGGTAGTGTCCCTAGGAGAGAAAATCGCCATACAGATGCAATGGAAAGTACAACCTCCCTCATACCCTCAAATGATGGTGTAGAAAAGTACCACTTTTTGGTTCATATTATCATCTCTCCTATTGTCTCATATCAACCTAAACCTAATAGTCTTGTTTGTGCTCAAATAGACTTGGGGGAATGGTATTCTCACATCTATAATTATATAAAGACTAGAAATTTTCTTAATGATGCAACTAACAATGCTCACACTTTCATTCAAAAACTTCTAGTCTGATACATTATATTATTTGGTGTTATTTATTAAAAAATACTATAATGGCCTCCTTCTGTGTTATCTCACTAAAGATAAAATACCCTTGCCCTTCATGAAGCCCATTCAAGCTCTTGGGGTAGACATTTTAGTGGTAAATCCTTAGTGATTAAGCTAATTCAAGTTGGATATTATTAGAGAATAATGGAGCAAGACTCATTTTCCTTTGTCAAGAAATGCCCTCAATATCAAGAACATAGTAATCTAATTCGAGCTCTTGCATGAGAGCTTCAAAATTAGATATCTCCTTGGCCATTCATGAAATATGGGTTGGATATTATTGGAAAAATATCACCTCCTTCTACTAGAGGACATACCTTCATCATTAATTCTACTAACTACTTTATGAAATGGGTTGAAATTATTTCACTTTGATCCATAAACATTGAATAAATTTGTAGCTTTCTTCTAAATAATATTATTGCCCATTTTGAATTTCCTTGTACCCTTGTTTCTGACAATGGTACTTCATTTAAGAACAAAGAGGTGAGACAAATCTTGGAAAACAATATTATTTAACATCTCTTTTAACACCTTACTATCTTTAGTCTAATGGCCAAGTTGAAGTTTCTATTAAGACTCTTGATGTGATTATTCAAAAATGGTAAACAAAAGTGGTAAAGATTGGAATTCTCAATTAACGTACACCTTGTTGGCCTATTGCACAAGAATTTATATAGCTACTAGTACAACTCCATACAACCTCATGTATGGTGATGAGGCTACCATTCCTTTAGATTTGGAAATTCTCTTAGCTAGTTTCCCTTATAAGGTTTATTGATAATGACATATACCATGTTGAACATCTAAAATAGCTTAAGTTTCTCGATGATAATTGATTATAGGTCCTTGAGAATATCCAAGATAATCAATGATATATTTCTAATTGTTACAATTAATGTGTTATTTCTTTCTCTTTCAAGGTAGGTGATCTCATTCTCTACCAGAACTAGAGAAATGTAAATGTACCACCTGATCAAAAGGGGAAGTTCAACCCTAATTGGTTAGGTCCTTACATAATCATCTTCATATATGGTTTTGGTGCCTAAGGACTATTGTCTATGGATAGAATTCCTCTAAAACAATCATTCAGTTCAATTCATCTATGTCAATACTATGCATAAGATCTATGTGGCATGTGCATGATACTTGTTCCTCTTCGAGGATCATAGTTCATTATGCTATGAAACTCCTTCATTAACACATTATATTTTTAATATGTGTTATCATGTTACATTATGTATGTAATTAATTTCTTTAATGAGGAATTATATATGCACTTTTATTATTATGCTATGTATCTATGCACTACATTTGATTAAGTCTTTTGGTTATAGGAAATTAGACCATCATTGTATTTAATTACTTGCATACATCCATGTGTGTTTATTAAATCATGATATCATCTAATATAAACATATATCCATAAAAAAAATCCTATTGGAAATATGTGCCTTAAACATTACAAGTTGAAACCTCCATTAGAGTCAAGTAAGTGTGACATCCTAATTGTCCGGTCGACTAGCAACTTGTTTCATTCTGTTCTAAACAGGTCACTGTGACCTTGCAATTGTATTGCCAAAAGGTTGCATTGAGGAGTCTATCATTGTAACATGGAGTACTCGTTATGACCTCATAGCACTCGGGAGACTCTATCCTAAAGGCCATTCAATTGTGTATCGGCAAAACTCTTGGCGACTATGGTCTTTGGGTAACTCTAATGATCTGATAAGATGTCTTAGCGAACAGTGTAAGTTTTGCCGATGGGGACTCATCCAATTGTTCTTCAGAGTAACTCATAGTGGTCAGAGAAATGTCCCAGCGAACAGTGAATGTCATATTGACTGGAACACACTTGGGAGTTATCGATGTAACACTAAGGCTTCGTTATGAAGTCTGGGTGATATACAAATGTCTTACCGACAGAGACTCAAAGGTAGTTCATTGGAGTGACTTGGTAGGCTTGGTGAGAAGTCTTAGTGAGATTTAAATGTCTTGTTGACAACTCATTGTGTTGGAAGCCTTTAGTATAACTTAAAGCTATCGAAGAAACCTCTTAGTGATGGCAAATGTCTTGTTGATAGCCGATGGCTATTGGGGTAGCTCTTGGCGACAGTTGGTCATCGGTGAAACATATGAAGATCGATATGAACTCTTGGCAATAGATGTGAGTCTTTCCGACTATCTCTTGAAGCTTGATATGACTTGTGTCTTTGGTGTAACCTTAGTGACTCGCTATGACCTCCTGGCGAAAGTGATAGATCAGGGTGACTACGTGTTGACTCAGTGTATCTATTGGAGCTCGATATAACATATTGACGACTATAGAGGCTTTTGGTGACTTCAATATGAGGTCAATGTGGCATCGACGAGACATAGTTAGTGTCTCACCGAGATGCCAGTACATTGTGAATTTTGTTGACTGAGTAAGACCTTCCAATGTGGCATCTTGTGGACAAATCAGAGGAGTTGAATTGGAACCATTGGGAGTCTATTCGTTGTGATAGTTCTATGAGAAAGCTTGACAGTCAGGGAACACCATGGATATTGTGTAAACTCAATCCCAATGAAATGCAAAAGAACAATATGGTAAAGGGTACGCTATCATGCAAAAGATGGGTTATGAAGGGAATGGTCCTATAGGTAAACGAAGAGAAGGAATTGTAGAACCAATTCAACCTATTTCAAAGCATTCAAGTGATAAAACAGGACTTGGATATGGTAAAGATAAAGAAGAACTCACTTCACAGCAGACATCATTAGTTCATGAAGGAGAATCCGTGTCAGATAAATCTCATGAATCAGTTTTCCAATTGCAAAATAGTTCAGATACTGATTCTAATGAATATGAATGGGACACCATTTATAATGATGAATTCTGGAGGGATAAACAAGTTGATACTATACATAAATATGCACCTGTTCTTATACTACGCTGTATTTTTAGATTAAGGAGTATTTTCATTTACTTCAAACTAAGTGAAGATGTTGCTTCACATAACAAGAAAATTCAATTTTAAACCTAAATTGAAAAATGAAGTGTCTATCCTAGGATTGCTTCATTTTGACCTTATATGACTACCCTAGGATTGGTTTATTTTATGCTTAAAAATGACTACCCTAGGATTGGTTTATTTTATCCTTTAGATGTCTACCCTAGGATTGTTTTTTTTTTTAGAAATTAATAACTGTCTGCGGATGCGTCGGAATCAGTTAGACTAAACTACAGTTACAGATTACAGATTACAGTCTAAAATTTGCGCTGCAAAATACATCATGGGCGCTGCAAAATATGTTAAAGGCGCTGCAAAACAACTTAAGGGCGCTGCAAAAGAACTTAAGGGCGCTGCAATAATCGTCACGGGCGCTGCGAAAGTCGTCACGGGCACTGCAACAGTAGTCACGGGCGTTGCAAAAGACTTTAAATGCGCTAAACTGGAAATGTTCTTCCGAAACGTGTCGTCTGCGCTATTCTGCTATTTTTCCTGTAATCAGTCAAAAGAAGCTACAAAAACATGTTAAAAACGGGGCAAGACCCCACGGTGGGCGCCAAAAATGTGTAAATGTTTATTTGTTAATCTAAATGAAAACATAAAACACTAAATGAAACCTTAATCTAAAGAAATTTAAATAAAATTTGAACAAACAAAATTCCTTCAGAGCCGTCCCATTTTTCTCTATCTACAGAGATTCTTTTGAAGCTTATGGCTCTCAGATTGTGTAAGCTTAGCTTCTCCAAATGACTGCTGTAGAATGAGAATGCAAATGAAAATGAAAATCTATTCTATATGCTGGTGGAGTAAAACTGCTAACGGATATGGACAGGGGCTGTGATTATGCACAGGGGCTGTGAATGAAAGATAACATGATTCTATTGCTACTATGCTATGATTCTATGCTATTGCTATGAAAATACTTTATGAATGCTGGGAATACTATGCAATTTGCCTATAGTTTACTTGCTTAAAATTCTATATGATTTTGGAGCTCCCGGTAGCTGTATTTATAGATTTTTTGCAGGCTCAATCCCGGCTGGCAAGAATCTACGACTGTGAGATTGTCTGGTAAGTTTGAATGGTGAGAGATTGAGAGGTTGAGAGGTTGGAGAGAAGGATGGATTCCTGTCTTCAACCCACGGGAACAAGCCTGCACAGAAACAGAGAAATTTAATTTTCTGTTTTGGCAGTTTGTTTCCCGGGAGTTGAAGATAAATCCCCAAATTAAATAAATAAAATTTATTTAATTTAATTTATTGCATTTTGATTTTTGATTTTTGAAAACTATGGAAGAATTAATTAAATATTTTTGGAATATTTAATTGTGATATGACTTTAGAAGAATATGAAATATTTAGAAGATTTAATTAAATATTTTTGGAATATTTAATTATAAATAGATATATGAAGAATTTAGAAATGATTTTAAGAATGAATAATTGAATTAGAGGAAATAATTAAATATTTTGGAATATTTAATTATAAATGATATTTAGAAGAAGAATAATAATTTAATCTTTATTTGAATAAAATATTCAAACTAAGATTATATGATAATTAATATAAATAAATTATAATATTTATTTAATTAATTAGAAAATGAAAAGGTGATTAAATATTTAATCGAAATAAAATCATGAACAATATAAATAAATTATTTAAATTTATTTATACGTAGATAGAATCAGAAGATTTAATTAAATATTAAAAATATTTAATTAATTACAGACAATGTGATGTAACCATTTTTAAGTGTATACATTTTGCCCCTCTTTGAAGTGATGTGTTTTACGCATTACTTCAAAGAATTTTAAAATTTTTGCCCCAAATATTAACTGTTGAAATATTGATAGATATATGCCCCCGCGAACGATGAATTGATTTTTGAATGTTTTTGAATTTTTGAATTTTGAATTTTTATGGATTTTTATGAAATTTTTTAATTTTTATGGATTTTTATGATTTTAAAGATATCAATTCATCGTTCAAAACTTATGATTTGAAGAATTTGTCCTGAAAAGATATAAAAATGAAAATTTGATGAAGAAATTGCCCCTGCTATGTGAAAATATGATAAAATGCCCCAATTTTACCATTATATAGGTTAAAAATGTCATTTTCCATGTCATTTTCAATTTTAACCTAGTAAAAATTTGCAAATATTGAGCTCTGAGTTGATAATCATGGCACTTCCAGTTCACCTGCACCGTTTTGAGCGTATCTGACGACATCAGCGACCAGCGCACTACGGACCTCCGGTATGTGTCTCGTAAATCCCTGTCTCTTGAAAATTTTGTTTTTGCGCACGTGTTTCAATGTTTATTGTTGAAAATTTTGAGTTTTAGCGCTCTTAAAGTGTTTCGTAGTGCATTCAACATTTTTCGCAGCGCGTTTAATATTGTAGCGCCCTTAATTGATTTTGTAGTGCATATAAGAGTTTTCATAGCGCAATTGATATCGTAATGCCCGTGATAGATTTCATAGCGCATTTGATGATTTTCATAGCGCATATGATATCGTAGTGCACCTGAGATGTATTGTAGCGCTCTTAACAAATCTTGTAGTGCAAAATATTCCATAGCGCTGTTGATAAAAATCATAGCGCCATTAATTGATTCTGTAGCGCAAAAAGTTTCTTAGTGTCGATAAAATTTTTTGTAGCACCCATAACTAGTTCTGTAGCGCTTTTTGTTCCAAATGATAAATTTGTTTCCCAAGTTGTTGGAGAAAAAATAGTAGCTGATAAATTTGCTTTTAAAGTTGTTAAAAACAAATAGGATGGATAAGTTTTTTTTTTTCTAAAGTTGTTAGAAAGAAACTTGATATTGATTATTTGCGTTCCATGATGATGAAAAACAAATAGTTTGATTGATTTGTTTGCTTCTAAAGTTGTTAAAAACAAACATGATTTTGATATTATTTGCATTTCATAATGATAATGAAAAACAAATAGTTTGATTGATTCGTTTGTGGATTGACATGCTAAGATGATTTGATATTGATGTTGTTTTGATGATGTATTTGAACAGGAGAGACTAGGTGTCTTGCAGTTACGAGAGACATTTTCGAGCACATGGACATTGATTCCACATTTATTACAGTCAGATAGAGATGTGATTGATGCATGTGGTTTGAGCTCATTACTTGATATGCCCAAGGTTTGCCTCAATAGGGCCCTATTGACAGCACTTGCAGAGAGGTGGCATAGTGACACCAACACCTTTCATTTACCGACAGGCGAGATTACAGTGACTCCCGAGGATGTATATCGCATCCTACGGATCCCAGTGATGGGAGAGATAGTTGTTTTTGACAGACGAGAGGCTGGAGGTACTCTTGCTTTGAGACGGATATTCAGAGATGATCAGATTGATGGGTACTTCATCCCATGGGGTGAGATTATAGATACCTATCCACCTTTACTAGCTGTGCTTGCAGGATTCATTGGAGGTGTGTTATGCCCCGACCATAGGTCGAAGGGGTTCACGATCGGATGGGGTCATGTCTTAGAGAGCATGGTGATGCAGGGGACACGGTATGCATGGGGTACTTGTATGCTAGCCCACCTATATGACGAGTTACATCATATCATATATGGTAGAGGCCGGAGTTTTGCTGTAGGGTGTTCATTATTACAGATATGGGCATGGGAGCATTTTGCAGTTTTACGTCCATTGACTCGAGGAGAGCGACTAGCTGGTCGAGCATACAGATGGAGATATGCACATATTATTGCTCAGTCTAGACTGGGCAAACTAGTATATTGGCAGCGGTTATTGGATAGTTTGGATACAGTATGCTGGAGACCATATTTAGATTGTGAGCCATGGCCAGAGGATGCCAGAGAGATGCCTTTTGTATGCACTTCTAGATTTTTGATTGGGCAGATGACATGGATCCTCGAGAGATTTCTTGCTGGACGTGTATTGCGACAGTTTGGTCAGATTCAGGGTATGCCTGTTGGTTCAGCTATTTATGCGCGGCGACAGCCAGAGCTTGCAGTGTGGGATCCACGGATCTCTTATGATGTAGCAGTGGCAGAGTTTACCAGTTTAGGTGCACAGATGTGGGACTACCAGGTGGATGTTCTTGATGTAGGGGCAACACCAGAGTATGTACAGTATGTTCTACAGCATCCACCTCCACGCATGTTTGATCCTGATGAGGCTGTTGCTCCTATCATTGCTCAGAGACGTCGACAGAGAGACTTGGAGTCAGGAGATGATGATTCAGCGGATAGTGATGACGAGGAGGGTAGTGGAGATGATGACTCAGATGGAGATGATGGTGGTGATGGTAGGGGTGGTAGGAGAGGCGGCAGGAGAGGTGGCAAAGGAGGTACGGCAGGCAGAGGTGGACCACGGATGAGGCATACTGACCCATCCTCGTCAGTGGATCCGACAGTAGTGAGTCAGATATCATCTCTGCAGAGCACAGTACAGAGCTTGCAAGCTCAGCTATCACAGGCACAGGCCTTGATTTCTCAGTTGCAGGGTCAGGTGACTTCGATTACTGCTGAGAGAGACGCAGCTAGATAGCGGGGTGAGCAGGCCATTGCCTTAGCAGATAGCCTATAGAGAGTAGCAGGTAGCACTTTTCCAGGTGATATGATGAGAGAGGTTACCAGAGCCACACGAGAGGCAGAGTTCTATCAGACTAGATATCATGATTCAGTTCCACTTGAGCAGAGAGAGAGCTACATTCAGTCTCGATCTACTCATGGTCGCTCTTGTACTACCAGCAGGGGTGTGACACAGCCATTACCTCCTAGAGGGCCACCAGGGACAGGCGGAGTAGGTCCATCAGGGGTAGGTGGTACAGGTCCATCAGGAGCAGGTGATACAGGTCCTAGGCCAACTCCATCACAGGATAGTTCAGCCTAGTGCATTGTATATGATATTCTGTTGAGACATTTTGTATACACCGTGAGATGATCACATTTTTGATGATATTATATCATTTGTAGTTGACATCCTTGTACATTTTGACATTCAATTTTGAGATATATGAAATGCAGTGATGATTTTATACGGCATATGATGTGTATCCATATGATGTGTACTATATGATGGTTTCATGATTTATGATATTGAGATGAAATTTATTTGATGAATGGATGTATATGGTAACAATGTATGTATGCTTTGATTTTATGATTTTCTAATGCAAATGTATGAAATGATGTTTTTATGAATGTCAAAATATACTCAGTCATAAAGATATAAACATTTGATTCTTTTCCAGCTTTTTAGAAATCTATAAATGCAAAATGCAAATTCTAACATGAATGCAATCTATACTAACCATGCAGGACATTCATACAATATTGCCATTTGGAGAGCTTATACATGCTTTTTGTATCATCATAGAGCTTTGAAATGTTGAAAGTTAATACAAGCATCAAAGGGTATGTTAGCACCAGTGATAACCTGAGTATTGCTTTCATGATTTTTATATAGCAAGTTAATACAAGCATCTAGGTATAATTGAACTGAGATGACCTGAGTATTGCTTGCATAAACAGACAAGAGTTAACCCCTTTCCCATGCAAATTCTGAAATGTCATCCATGATACATAGTAGAGCATGTCTCGCGACCAATTTGCATAGTACTAATGATTTCCTCGCAAACAACAGACAAAGAAAAATCATACTCCTTCCTTGCTTTTCTAGTTCAATACATCATCGAATCGCTCTAAAGATATGATAAAAAATAAAACAACCATTCAAATTCTTGTTTAAAGTATTTCAAACATTTATTCAGATTAAGATCATCCAATTTGGTCACCATCATTGATATTCTGCATGTCGATAGTTGTTTGGATCATTTTGTTTCGATTGACATGAATATGTTTGTGATTGATTTGATATGACGAGGTTGCGTTTTGTCAAACTGTTATTTGCCTGTTTGTGATATTCTGAAAGCTTGTTACCCCTCTCTTGTATGTTTCTGCGTTTTTCCCCCAATGTAAACACAACCTAAAGATAAAAGATATGTACAAATTTCATCAAGCCACGGTGAAACCTAAAGATTCCCACTATATGGTATGGATAATGAAAAATATAGACATATGATAGACGTGGATGAATGATGTTGAAAGTGAAAATGAGACATAAACTAATAAATGGAGGAACCTATTTTTTATCACAAGTAGCGCTTATTTGCCAAGTTTTCACTACTTGTTTTTATTGCACTTTTTCAAGATTTTTCTGATTTTTTTCGATTTTTTTTTTTTTTTAGGACTTTTTTATGCATAGAACTTCTTGAGATGAATACTATTGATTGGCTCTTCAAACAGGTCCCCCTCTGATGTGGATAACTGATATGCTCCAGAACCGTATGTTGCAACAATAACAAATGGACCAAGCCAGTTAGGTTCAAATTTACCTTTCTTTTCTCTCTCTTGCTGATTACGTGGATTTTCCCTCAAAACTAAGTCACCCGCTTGAAATGCCCGTGGTTTAACTCTGTGGTTATAACTACGAGACATGACTTGTTGATAACCTTTCAAGTGATTAGTTGCATGTTGGTGTCTTTCATCTAACAGTTCAAGCTCTTGAAGGCGAGAAACTCGGTAGTCTTCATCACTTATCAATCCCTTAAGTGAAACCCTAAGCGAAGGTATTTCAACTTCCAATGGTAAAATCACTTCTGCTCCATAGACTAAAGCATATGGTGTAGCTCTTGTTGGTGTGCGAACACTGGTTCTATATGCCCACAAAGATGGGTTGAGTTGAACATGCCAATCACGTCCAGCATCATTTACTGTCTTCTTCAATATCTTCAAAATGGTTTTGTTAGAAGCTTCTACTTGACCATTACCCTATGGATAATAAGGTGTAGAGAACCTGTGTTGGATATGAAATATTTCACAAAGTTCATCAACATCCTGATTCTTAAAAGGTCTTCCATTATCAGTAACAATAGAATTAGGAATTCCATATCTACAAATAATGTAATTCAAGATAAATGAAGATATCTGTTTACCAGTCACTGTTGTTAGAGGAACAGCTTCAATCCATTTTGTAAAATACTCAGTAGCTGTAATGATAAATTTATGACCATTTGATGATGAAGGATGTATTTTACCAACAAGATCTAATCCCCACTGAGAAAAAGGCCATGTTGAAACGAAAGGTTGCAATTCTTGTGCAGGTGCACGAATAAGATTCCCATGGATCTGGCATTTAGAACACTTCTTAACAAAAGTAAAAGTATCTTGCTCCATGGTAGGCCAATAGTATCCCATTCTGACAAGTTTCTTCACTAAGGTCAAACCACTCGAATGAGTTCCACAAATACCACCGTGAACCTCTTGTAAGGCTTTTTCAGATTCGCCGCATTCAAGACATCTAAGGAGTGTACCATCAAGACCACGTCTATAAAGGATATTGGAAATTAAGGTATAACGGGATGATTGGCATATGAAATTCCGTTTTTGGTTGCGGGATAAATCTAAAGGCAAGATGTTATCTTTCAAATAGGTATAAGTTTTGCCATATAAAGTTGAATCAGAACCAGTCAAATGACATATAACTTGGTTTTCAAGATTATCATATGCAGGAGAAAACAATTGTTCCACCAAGAATTCATACTTGGTTTGATCTTCTGATATTTGTAATAAGGAAGCAATGGTAGCCATTGCATCTGCAACTTTATTGTCAATTCTTGATATTTGTGAAAACTTGATTGACACAAAATATTTCTTATAATCATCCACCATGTTCTTGTATGGTACTAACTTATCATCTTTGGTTTGATAATCATCATTAATTTGATTAATGATAAGTTGTGAATCACCATAAACTTCCAGCTCTGTAATCTGCCATTCCAAAGCTATTTTCAATCCTATGAGTAATGCCTCATATTCGGCTATGTTATTTGTGCAAGGAAACATCAACCGATATGATCGTGAGATGGTATGTCCTTCAGGTGTAACAAAAAGAATCCCTGCCCCCGAGCCATATTGTGTATAAGATCCATCAAAATATAATGCCCAGGGTTTCTGAATTGTTGTTGTAAAGATATCTGCATCAGGAAACTCAATGTGCATTGGATTGGCTTCTTGTAAAGGTGCTTCAGCCAACTGATCTGCAATGACCTGTCCTTTAATTGCTTTTCGATCTACATAGTGAATATCAAACTCACTTAAGATCATTACCCATTTTGCAAGTCTTCCTGTTAAAGTAGCTCTGCTTAATAGGTATTTCAATGGGTCTATCTTTGTTATCAGTTTAACTGTATGAGTCAACATATAATGTCGCCACTTTTGAGAAGCAAACACTACTGCAAGACAAGCTTTTTCAATGAAACTGTAGTTTAACTCATGTCTTGTTAAGGTTCTGCTGATATAATATATTGCCCTTTCTTTACCTGTAGAATCTTCTTGTGCTAGCAATGCTCCCAAAGATACTTCTGTTGCTGAAATATAAAGTATGAGTGGCTCTCCCGGAATAGGCGGAATTAGAACTGGTGGATGTGTAAGATATTGCTTAATTTGATTGAATGCTGCTTCACATTTGTCATCCCATTTAAATGGAACATTTTTATGTAATAAATGTGTAAATGGCAAGCTTTTGTCCGCCAGTTGAGCTATAAACCTTCTGATGGACTGTAATCTTCCTTGCAAGGATCTTAATTGACTGATATTTCGTGGTGGAGACATGTCCATTATAGCTCGTACTTTTTCTGGATCAATTTCTATACCCTTTTCTGAAACAATGTACCCTAGGAGTTTTCCAGATGTAACACCAAAGACACATTTCTTTGGATTCAGTCGAACATTGAATTTCTCCATTCTAATAAAGATTTTTGACAAGATTTCCAGGTGTTCATCTCGTGTATGAGATTTGGCAAGTAAATCATCAACATAATCTTCCATGAATGTATGCATCATATCATGAAAAATAGTTGTCATTGCTCTTTGATAAGTAGCTCCAGCATTCTTTAACCCAAATGGCATTACATTCCAGCAATAGGTACCCCAAGGACATGTGAACGCTGTTTTATCTTGATCTTCTGGTGCAATTTTTATCTGATTGTATCCTGAAAATCCATCCATTAAGGAATACATTGCATGGCCAGCAATTAAGTCAACAATCAGATCTATGTTAGGTAAAGGAAAATCATCTTTAGGACAAGCTTTATTTAAATCCCTGAAATCTGTACAAACTCTGATCCTTCCATCTGGTTTTGAAACAGGTACAATATTGGAAATCCATTCTGCATAATCAATAGTTTGAATGAATCCAACATCCAGAAGCTTCTTTAATTCTTCTTTGACCAATAATGCAACATGTGGATGCATCTTTCTGAGCTTTTGTTTCACAGGCTTTGTCCCAAATTTGATAGATAAATGATGCATTATCAGATTAGGATCTAACCCTGGCATATCAGCATATGACCAAGCAAAGTTAATTTGATTATCCTTCAAGAATTGCATGAATTTCTGGACTTCTTCAACTGTTAATGATGCTACAATTTGCAAAACTTTTGGCTGCTCTGCTGTACTTGTGTTGATTGATTCCGTTGGTTCAATCAAAATAGAAGATCTTTCATGATAATACTTGGGAAGAGTGTCAAGTTTCTCATCCTTCAGTGTCTCAGAAAGGTTTTCACTGTCAGATTCGCTCTTTATTTTTCTCTTGTTTTGATCTATTACTGCCATTTTTCGGTTTTCACCAATAGATCCATCTTTTATTTCATTTATTTTGCAGCTAAGAGACTTGACACTCTCCTTATCAAAATCACTAGTATAAGATTCTTGCATGAAACAATTGTTTTCTTCATTTGAAGAACAAAGGAAAGTTATAATGTCTTCATCATTACTGAATGTAGGAATATGGATAGGTGCGTCAATGTCCCAATCTATAAGTTTTGGATAAACTAAAGGCATAGGATCATTAGGTTGGGTAAGGTCTTGAATTGTCAAAGTCATGATATGGTTGTCATCCTCATGGTAGACAAGGTCTGTGATGGTATGCTCCTGTTGATTATCAATCTCGTTAGAATCTAATTCTTCCTCATTTGAGTCATAATCGCTTTGTAAAACATAATCTAGTGGAGGCCTTGAACCTTCTCCTTGTATAAGAACAGGTGCATATTTATGTATAGTATCAACTTGTTTATCCCTCCAGAATTCATCATTATAAATGGTGTCCCATTCATATTCATTAGAATCAGTATCTGAACTATTTTGCAATTGGAAAACTGATTCATGAGATTTATCTGACACGGATTCTCCTTCATGAACTAATGATGTCTGCTGTGAAGTAAGTTCTTCTTTATCTTTACCATATCCAAGTCCTATTTTATCACTTGAATGCTTTGAAATAGGTTGAATTGGTTCTACAATTCCTTCTCTTCGTTTACCTATAGGACCATTCCCTTCATAACCCATCTTTTGCATGATAGCGTACCCTTTACCATATTGTTCTTTAGGAAACTTAATGTGCAAGAGAGATTCATCTTCATCTTTGTAAAGCCAATTTAGGATGTCCCTATCTTTAGATTCTTCTTCAGTGGTATTTAGCTCTAATGAATTTTCCATCAAACTTTGTGATTGGCACGGAAGCTTGAGATGTAGAAGCAATCGCAATCTTTTGATTTGATAAAGTTGGTAAACCATGTGATCTTGGAGAAGGAAGTAAAGTAGAAAGAGATAGTGAATATTTACCTACCCCTTTGTCTTTAAACTTTAACTTAGTATCAAGATTCTTTGTCAATTCTTGCAATTGGACTTGTAGATTGGAAGAAGAAATAGCAAGAGCTTCTCTATTGTGTGGCACAAAGACATCTTGACTCACCCTAAGATTGGAACAAGTTTGGGTACTATTGTAATCAGCTTGTATAGTTATTTCTTGTCCATCATATGGAAACTTGATACATTGATGATATGTTGATGGTACAGCTTGCATATCATGGATCCACAGACGACCCAAAAGTATGTTATAAGACAAATCTCGATCTAGAACCTGACAAAATGTATTCTTCACAATAGGTCCCACTCTGATAGGTAGCAATATTAATCCCTTAGAAGCTCTTTCTTCATCATCATATGCCTTAATGGTTATTTTCCTCCGTGAGTCAATTTCATTTTCTGAAATTCCTAAGGCATTTATTAATTTTAAGGTACAAATATTCAAACCAGCTCCTCCATCTATTAAGACACGTCTAATTCGATGTTTATGGATCATGACTTCAAGATAGAGTGAGGAATTATGTGGATGTGTCATAGAGGCATCATCTTTATCGGAAAATGGAAGACAAGTGGGAGAAGATAAATGTCCCACCATGGCTTGAAATCTGTTTGCATCTAGATCAGTATCAACAGTTGTGTTTACAAGAGCTTCTTCTAAAATATTCTTGTGTATGGGGGATATTTTGAGAAGTTCAAGAATGGATATTTGAGCTGATGTTTTTCTCAATTGATCAACCAGATTATACTGAATTGGAGAAGAAATAGTTGTTTTAGATGAACTTCCTTTTAAAACAACCTTTGCTTGACCTCTTGTTGTTACATTAACCTATTGATATTCTTGTTTTCCTTTGATTTTGATAACATTAATCCGACTATCATCTATGTGAATGTGACGGATTATATTGTCTTCAACATTATGTATGCTTTTGGCTTTGATATCCGATGTTTCCCCCTTTTGGTAGTTTGGCAAAGGATCTTTGAATGCTTGATGATCATCATTGGTATGATGTCCCTCAATTGTAATAGTACCATTGTCAATTAAATCTTGTACTATATTTTGCAAAGCTTGACAATTGTTTGTTCTATGACCTTTACATCGATGATAATTGCAATAATACGAGTCATTCCATGATGGTGGTTTAACTCATGGCTCATAATCTCTTTGTGGTGGTAAGGTGATAACCTTATTATCAAGAAGTTCCTTGAGAGCAGATTCAAGAGATTGACCCAAAGCAGTAAAAGTCCGTCGGTTGGAAAAGAATGAAGGTCTAGACGGATTTGATATTTGGGCATTGCCAAGATTATTATTCAAATTACCACGATTTTGATTGGTATTTTGATTGATCATGTTCTCTTGCTTGGAAATTTGTCCTTGTTGATTGTTGTTTCCTTGTTGAATTGTATTTCCTTGTGGATTGTTTCTTGGAGCACTTGATAGATTGAAAACGGATGGTCTTGTTCGTAAATTATTTGCATCCACTATACCATCATTAACAACATTTTTGTTTCTATTCCAAAACCTTGTTTTATCGTTGTTTTGATTTGATGTACTTGGATTATCAAGTTTTATCACTCCCCTTTTAACCAAGGCCCCTTCAATAGTGATTGCATTTTCAATCAGTTTTTCAAAGTTATGAGGACAATGAAGGTTAAGCCTATAGCTTAATTCTGGATCAAGGCTATTGATAAAAATATCCATCTTTTCCTTTTCAGGAATAGGACGAGAATATCGTGCAAATAACCTTCTCCACCTTTGTAAAAATGTAGTAAAGGGTTCTCCTACTTTTTGTTTTACTTTACAAAGATCAAGCATTGTTATTTGATGTTGAATGTTGTAGGAGTATTGTGAAATAAACTGATTTATCAACTCCTCAAAAGTTTTGATAGGTGGAGTAATTTTTGAAAGCCACTCCATGGATTGTACACCTAAACTTCGTGGAAATAATCGCATCAAGTAAGTATCATCATAGGCGAATTCAAGACTCATGTTTCGGAAATCCCTAACATGGTCTATGGGATCAGTTTTCCCATTATACCTATCATACTTAGGAATTTCACAATGTTTTGGAAATGGGATCATTTGAAGACTCCTATCAAATGGATAAGGAGATATGTCTTCCAAAACATATTTCTTTGTTGTACCTCCTTGCATTTCCTTTATTTGCCCTTGTAATTCTTTTATCTGTTGGTTAAGAGCACTAAAGTCATTAGGAAGATTTTCAGGATTTTGTTTAATCCCCTCTATGTCAAAGGTGTGAGGTAATTTAGCTCCTTGATTAGCTAATGAAAGGAAGTATTTTTCTTTGTTACGTTCTAGGATTCTTTCCATAAGAGTATGGAATTGGGGATCTTGTTCTGCTTCTTGAAGCTTTTCTTCCGTTAACTCATCAAGATTAAATGTTTCCTCTTCTTTTTCATTTCGGTCACCCATTTTGCTGGTTGTAGTTTCTCCCTCATCTTTTTCCATTTGTTTTTGAGATCTTGTGAGAACAGGCATAGATTTTACTCCAAATTTTACTTACTTTTGATCAAAAGAGTGAAATAGTGCAATTGATGTGGTATGTATGAAAGTCAGGATAGAATGAAAATTCTATGACTTACACGAAATTTTCTAATCTTGTAGCTTGTGTTGTTCCCTAAGTGAAAGGATGAAAATCCTGTTAGTGGGAATATAAGCAAAAGATCAAGAAAATGATGATTTTTGCACTTTATGAAGTTTTGATCATGATTTTGTAAAAGGATGGATTGTATAATAGATGCCTAATGTATTCTAAGTTCTCTATTGTAAAATTTGATTTGGACGAGTAGAATATTCGATTGCTGGTTGGGGAATATAACTAAAACGGATGCGTTGACTATGGTTATGCCGTTGAGAAAGGGCTCTTCTTTGAAAGTAAGCTTGTGAATACAAGGGCTCTATAGCATAATCATCTAAAAGACCTCTAACACAATCATGATACCTATAAAGAAAAGTTCTATATTTGAGTAAAACCTTTCGACTTTGATATAAGAATCGTTGTTTCTTCAATAACTTCTTGTGATTTATAGGTTTCTTTGGCTTCTTAATCCTTTTAGAAACAGATTTCTTTACAAACTTTGTAGATTTCCAATCTCGTAACATGAGATTGATCAATGTGATAATAAGTGTTTTGGATGATCTTATCTAAATTAATGTAATGAAAACACATCAAACAAGTTTAAAACAGTTGTTTTAAGTCCTATGCTAAACATCAAGTGTATAACCAAAATGTTTTTCAAAAAGTGTTTTAACGGGTTTTACACATGACAAGCACTTCAAACAGACTCACTCTTAATTCTCAAGTAGGTCATCATAGCAATCAACAGCCCACATCTTAGAACTGCGTCGACTCACACAGCCGTGTCACCCCCGAAAGGGCGCCCGTGTTTTTGTCTTTTCCAGGTGCGTACTCAGAGTGACGGAAGTGGATACCGGATCCCCTGAGCAAACAATCCTTGGCAGTTATATGGTGAGTATCTTGGGGGTAGATTCTTCCCTCCCCTGCACTGTGATTGAGATGATGTTTGGATACTGACTCGGTAAGATACTACACTAGGTTCGTAATAAGGGTTTCCGTTCGGTGCGGCAAATGATAGACTCCCTCGAGAGACCTCCCTACCTTTAGAACAAAGGCTTTGGGGATGGTTATCAATGCACACTACCGTCAAAAGAGGGTTTCCCCAATTTTGCTTTAAATTTTAGAGTGGGGTGGAATAGCCTGGCTTTGGCTTGAACCCACTTGAGTCGTTCCTCTTGGGTGAGTACTTTTTCCCACAAGAGCAGGCTCTCTACAAGGTATTAATAAAACAGTAAATTGCATAAAAGAAAATTGATGAGTTTGGCATTTTGATCACCCAATTAAGGGGAGAGCATAGGCCTATCACCGAGAACAAAGCAAACAAGGGTTCAATTATTAAGCACCAAAATAAAAATTTTCTAACTAAGTGAAGATGTTGCTTCACATAACAAGAAAATTCAATTTTAAACCTAAATTGAAAAATGAAGTGTCTATCCTAGGATTGCTTCATTTTGACCTTATATGACTACCCTAGGATTGGTTTTTTTTTTTATCCTTAAAAATGACTACCCTAGGATTGGTTTATTTTATCCTTTAGATGTCTACCCTAGGATTGGTTTTTTTTTTTTAGAAATTAATAACTATCCGTGGCTGCGTCGGAATCAGTTAGACTAAACTACAGTTACAGATTACAAATTACAGTCTAAAATTTGCGTTGCAAAATACATCATGGGCACTGCAAAATATCTTAAAGGCGCTGCAAAACAACTTAAGGGCACTGCAAAAGAACTTAAGGGCGCTGCAAAAGAACTTAAGGGCGCTGCAATAATCGTCACGGGCGCTGCGAAAGTCGTCACAGGCGCTGCAACAGTAGTCACGGGCGCTGCAAAAGACTTTAAATGCGCTAAACTGGAAATGTTCTTCTGAAACGTGTCATCTGCACTATTCCGCTGTTTTTCCTGTAATCAGTCAAAAGAAGCTACAAAAAGATGTTAAAAACGGGGCAAGAGCCCCACGGTGGGAGCCAAAAATGTGTAAATGTTTATTTGTTAATCTAAATAAAAACATAAAACACTAAATGAAACCTTAATCTAAAGAAATTTAAATAAAATTTGAATAAACAAAATTCCTTCAAAGCCGTCCCATTTTTCTCTATCTACAGAGATTCTTTTGAAGCTTATGGCTCTCAGATTGTGTAAGCTTAGCTTCTCCAAATGACTGCTGTAGAATGAGAATGCAAATGAAAATAAAAATCTATTCTATATGCTGGTGGAGTAAAACTGTTAACGGATATGGACAGGGGTTGTGATTATGCACAGGGGCTGTGAATGAAAGATAACATGATTCTATTGCTACTATGCTATGATTCTATGCTATTGCTATGAAAATACTCTATGAATGCTGGGAATACTATGCAATTTGCCTATAGTTTACTTGCTTAAAATTCTATATGATTTTGGAGCTCCTGGCAGCTGTATTTATAGATTTTTTGCAGGCTCAATCCCGGCTGGCAAGAATCTACGGCTGTGAGATTGTCTGGTAAGTTTGAATGGTGAGAGATTGAGAGGTTGAGAAGAAAATGGGGGAGGTTGAGAGGTTGGAGAGAATGATGGATTCCTGTCTTCAACCCACGGGAACAAGCCTGCACAGAAACAGAGAAATTTAATTTTCTGTTTTGGCAGTTTGTTTCCCGGGAGTTGAAGATAAATCCCCAAATTAAATAAATAAAATTTATTTAATTTAATTTATTGCATTTTGATTTTTGATTTTTGAAAACTATTGAAGAATTAATTAAATATTTTTGGAATATTTAATTGTGATATGACTTTAGAAGAATATGAAATATTTAGAAGATTTAATTAAATATTTTTGGAATATTTAATTATAAATAGATATATGAAGAATTTAGAAATGATTTTAAGAATGAATAATTGAATTAGAGGAAATAATTAAATATTTTGGAATATTTAATTATAAATGATATTTAGAAGAAGAATAATAATTTAATCTTTATTTGAATAAAATATTCAAACTAAGATTATATGATAATTAATATAAATAAATTATAATATTTATTTAATTAATTAGAAAATGAAAAGGTGATTAAATATTTAATCAAAATAAAATCATGAACAATATAAATAAATTATTTAAATTTATTTATACGTAGATAGAATCAGAAGATTTAATTAAATATTAAAAATATTTAATTAATTACGAGACAATGTGATGTAACCATTTTTAAGTGTATACAGATATAGTTTGGAGTTGGAGACCCTTGGGGGTTGGATAGTTGTTCGATCAATAGTGGAGTGTGAAGAATTCAAACTGTATTAGTAAAGGAATTGAAATCTGTAAAGGCTGTAACTTGGAAGTTTCTGTTCGGAGAATGTACATGATGAATGCTATTGTATAATGACACCAGAAAGATAATTCTAGAATTGTATGTAATTTTGATTACTGTAATACAAAGTGATTTCTCTTGGTGTGGTGGGTTTTTCTCCTATAAGGGTTTTCCCATGTATATTTGGTGTTCATGTGTGTTTGTCTAGTACTCTATTTCTATAATCTGTATCATAGTGCATCTTAACTTGACTGTAATTGAAAATTGAAAATTACTTCTACATTCTTTCCTGAGGTATTGACATTAGGAGAATTGTTTTCCACATCTAATTTTCCTTATGAGTGTTATCAGAGCCTTGCCAGTTGTGTTATCCTTGGGGGTACATTGGGTTTTTTGTGTCAATACTATCCAGTGGGAGTTTTGTAGAGATTGTTATTTCTATTTATAGATTAAGATGTCTAGTTCATCTGGGAAGATTGAAATAGAGAAATTCAATGGCAGTAACTTTGAATTATGGAAACTCAAGATGGGGGATCTCTTAGTAGGTCGAGACCTTTGGCTTGCTGTGTCTAGAACTAAACCTACAGGAATGAAGCAAGAAGATTGGGACCTTGCAAATAGAAAAGCGAAGGGGCTAATAAGGCTCTATTTGGCAGACTCAGTTCTTCTCAATGTGCATGAAGAGAAGACTGCTTCTTTCTTATGGAAGAGACCGGCGTCCATTTATTAGGGGAAATCCTTGGTGAATAAGTTGTTCCTGACAAAGAAGCTCTACTCTTTGAGAATGCAGGAAGGAGGGTCTATAGCTGATCATTTGAATGCATTTAACATGTTGCTTGCACAATTAACATCTGTTGGTGTAAAGATTGAAGAAGAGGATTGTTGTATGCTTATGTTATGTTCTTTGCCAAACTCTTGGGATCATTTGGTGATGGCTATTGGGAGTACAACATCTAGTTTCAAGATGGAAGATGTTGTTGGTTCTTTACTGTTAGAAGAGATGAGAAGAAAATATTTTGAGATGGTGAAGGAGGCTCTTGCTATTAGAGGAAGGTCAAAGGAGAAAGGCAAGAAGAAGGGAAAGAAATCCAAATTGAAATCAAAAGGGAGATCTAAATCTCTTGGAAAGAATTCCAAGGTGAAGTGTTGGAACTGTGGGCAACCTGGTCATGTCTGAAAGGATTGTATAGAGGAGAAAAAGAAGAAGAAGGGCTCTTCTGATAATGGTTCTTCTCATAGTGATGGTGATGCCTTTATTGTAGCCTTGGCTACACAGGCATCAGATGATGTTTGGCTGATTGATTTTGGAGCATCATTCCACATGACATCTCATAGAGAATGGTTCACAAAGTATGAAGAATACAATGGTGGAAAGGTGTACTTGGTGAGTGATTCAACCTTGGAAATTGTTGGCCATGGAAGAGTTAGAATCCAATTCCCTAATGGAAAAATAAAGTGGATCAATAATGTTATGCACATACCAGGTCTAGCTTGAAATCTATTGTCTGTAAGTATGCTAAATGATATCGGAGTACAAGTCTTGTTCTCAGGAAGTGGCTGCAAGATGACAACAGGTTCAATGGTGCTGGCTAGAGGTGCTCGAATTGGTACCCTGTACAAGCTAGATGGACAAGCTATTCATTGTAACAGTATCTCTTCAAAGTCACTGAAAGATGCTCATGGAGGTAAAGAGGGAGATATCCCTAATTATGTAAACTCTATGGAAGTAAAACTTCTTGTAGAGAAGACTATGCTTTGGCATCATAGGTTAGGCCATATAGGAAAAAAATGTTTAAAAACCTTGAAGAACAAAAATATAGTTGAGGGGCTTGACGATTGTAATTTCGAATTTGAATTCTATGAACACTGTATATATGGAAAGCAGCACCGTGTTTCATTTTATGATAGTTCTCATAAATCTTCTGGTTTGTTAGATTATATCCATTCAGATGTGTTTGGTCCAATGAATGTTCCTTCATTGTCTAAATCAAGATACTATGTGTCATTCATTGATGATTATTCAAGGAGAGAATTTGTTTATTTTTTAAAGGGTAAATTAGAAGTGTTCAGTCGATTTAAGGAGTTTAAAAATCTTGTTGAAAATTAGATTGGTAGAAAAATAAAATGCTTAAGGATTGATAATGGTGGTGAATTTGTTTTGATGAATTTGAAAGATACTATAAAGACCATGGAATCAAAAGACACAAGACTACACCTTATACTCCACAGCAAAACGGAGTTGTAGAAAGGTTCAATAGGACAGTAATGGAGAGAGCATGAAGTATGCTTAGTAGTGCTAGTTTGGAGGAGAAGTTCTGGCTGAAGCTACTGCTACTGCATGTTACTTAGTTAATCGGTCTCCAAACTCTACTCTTGTTGATAAGACACCTATGGAAGCGTGGTCTGGTAAGAAGCCCTCTCTTAGACATATTAGAGTCTTTGGTTGTGAGGCATAAGCACATGTGCCAGATGTAAAAAGATATAAGTTGGAGAACAAGGCTGTCAAATGTAGTTTCATTGGCTATAGTGCTATCATTAACGGATACAAGCTTTGGAATCCTGTTACAGAGAAGGTTGTATACAATAAGAGTGTAATCTTTCATGAGCTGAAACCTTCCACCTTGGATCTGCAGTTAGAGACAAAGTCAGAAAATAGTAAGGATGTAGCAGCAATTCCTCATACACTAGAGAGAAAGGAATTGAAGATTCAAAATGTACTTGAAACTAAGGAGAGCTCAAGCAGTTCTGAAAGTTCTGAGGAAGAACCTCAGCCTCAGCTAGTGAGGAGGTCAACCCAAGAAAGGAAACAACCAGATAGGTATGGGTTCTCATTAATTGATTCTACTTGTGCCTATGCCTTGATTTCTAGCACTAATGAGCCTAGGATTGTAAAGGAGGCAATTAAAATGTCTAATTCAGATTCTTGGTTGGAAGCCATGGATGAGGAAATGGTGTCATTAGATAAAAATGAAACCTGGAGTCTGGTGCCCTTGTCTAAAGGCAAAAAACCTGTGGACTGCAAATGGGTATTTAAGAAAAAGATTGGTCTAGATGGCAGTGTAGAAAAATACAATGCAAGACTGGTTGCAAAGGGTTATTCCCAGGTAGAGGGAATTGACTATGGGGAAATATTTTCTCCTGTAGAAAAGCTGACGTCCATTAGATTTCTATTGTCACTTGCAGTAGCAGATGACTTAGAGGTTGAACAGATGGATGTGAAGACAACATTTCTTCTTGGAGATCTTGAAGAAGAAATCTATATGTCCCAGCCTGAGCACTTTGTTGAGAAAGGTAAAGAAAAACTGGTATGCAAATTAAAGAAGTCTCTATATGGGTTAAAGCAGTCACCTAGAATGTGGTACCAAAAATTTGATACTTATGTATTATCTTTAGGCTTTGAGAGATCAAAATATGATCACTATGTATATTATAAAGCTGAAAGTGATCAAGTGCTTGTTATTGCTCTTTAAGTTGATGATATACTATTCATAGGAAATAGCAAGCTAATTATTTCTGATCTTAAGTCTTAGTTGTCTGCTAAGTTTGAAATGAAGGACCTTGGTGCAGCAAGGTATATTATGGAGATGGAGATAACCAGTGATAGGAAGAATAGAAAGCTTTGGCTCAATCAGAGTAAGTATATAAAGACTATTCTAGAGAGATTTTGTATGAATGATTGCAAGTAGTTAGTTGTTTCAGTCATGCAAGGAATGAAGTTATCTATTGAGGACTGTCCAAAGTCTTCTACTGAGATGGAGGACATGACCAATGTGCCCTATGCTAGTGCTATAGGCAATCTCATGTATGCAATGGTCTGTACAAGACCAGACATTTCCCAAGTAGTGGGAGTACTTAGTCGATTTATGGCCAATCTAGCAAGAATACATTGGGATGCTATGAAAAGAGTGTTTAGGTATTTGAAGGGAACTTTAGATTTTGCATTGTGTTACCATGGGAATTCGGTTGAATCATAGAGAACTCTCATTCAGGGATATGTAGATCTGATTGGGCAGGGGACATTGACAGCAGGAGATCCACCAGTGGATACATTTTCATGTTGAATGGTGGCGCAGTGAGTTGGATGAGCAAGCGGCAAGATGTAGTTTCTTTGTCCACTATAGAGGCTAATTACATGGTAGCTACCCATGCTTGTAAAGAAGTTGTATGGTTGAAACGTTTGTGTTCTAATATTGGTTTTGACGTAGGGGAAATAACAATCTTATGCGATAGTCAGAGTGCTATTTGTCTGGCAAAGAATCCAACTTTTCATGCCAGGACAAAACATATTGATGTACAGTACCATTTTTTATGAGATATGGTTGAGGATGGATAGGTAAATTTGGAAAAAGTTGATACTCTGGAGAATGTTGTAGATGTATTGACAAAGCCAGTGTGCACATAAAAGTTCAGGTGGTGTGCTAGTTCAATGGGCCTTAGTGCCCATGATTTTTAGTAAATATTATTTGTGCTCTAGAGGTTCCTGTATGATCTTTTTCAAGTGGGAAATTGTTGGAAATATGTGCCTCAAACATTACAGGCTAAAACCTCCATTAGAGTCAAGTTGGTGTGACATCCTGATTGTCTGGCCGACGAGCAGCTTGTTTCATTTTCTTATGAATAGGTTGTTGTGACCTTACAATTGTCTTGCTGAAAGGTTGCATTGAGGAGTCTATTGTTGTAACATGGAGTACTCATTATGACCTCATAGCGCTTGGGAGACCTCTAGCCGAAAGGCCATTCAATCGTGTATCAGAAAAAATCTTGGCGACTATCATCTTTGGGGTAACTCTAATGATCCGGTAAGATGTCTTAGTGAATAGTGTAAGTTTTTCTGATGGGGACTCATCCAAGCATTCTTCAGAGTAACTCATAGTGGTCGGAGAAACATTTCAGCAAATAGTGAATGTCATACTAACTGGAACACACTTGGGAGTTATCGGTGTAACACTAAGGCTTCGTTATGAAGTCTAGGCGATATACAAATGTCTTACCGATAGAGACTCAAAGGTAGTTCATCAGAGTGACTCGGTAGGCTCGGTGAGAAGTCTTAGCAAGAGTTAAATGTCTCACCGATAGCTCATTGGGTTGGAAGCATTCAGTTTAACTTAAAGCTATCAAAGAAACCTCTTAGTGATGGAAAATGTCTTGTCAATAGTCGATGGCTATCTGGGTAGCTCTTGGAAATAGTTGGTCATCAGTGAAACATATGAAGATTGATATGAACTCTTGGTGATAGATGTGAGTCTTGCCGACTATCTCTTGAAGCTTGATATGACTTGTGTCTTCGGTGTAACCTTAGTGACTCGCTATGACCTCCTGGAGAAAGCAATAGGTCAGGGCGACTACGTGTTGACTCAGTGTATCTGTTGGAGATCGATATAACATCTTGACGACTATAGAGGCTTTTGGCGACTTCGATATGAGGTTAATGTGACATCGGCGAGACATAGTTAGTGTCTCACCAAGATGCCAGTCATTGCAAATTCTGTTGATCGAGTAAGACCTTCTGATGTGGCATCTCATGGAAAAATCAGAGGAGTCGAATTGGAACCATTGGGAGTCTATTTGTTGCAACAGTTCTATGAGAAAGCTCAATAGTCAGGGAGCACCATGGATATAGTTTGGAGTTGGAGACCCCTGGGGGTTAGACAGTGGTTCAATCAATAGTGGAGTGTGAAGAATTCAAACTATATCAATAAAGGAATTGAAATCTATAAAGGTTGTAACTTGGAAGTTTCTATTCGGAGAATGTACATGATAAATGCTACTATATAATGACACCAGAAAGATAAGTCTAGAATTGTATGTAATTTTGATTACTATAATACAAAGTGATTTCCCTTGGTGTGGTGGGTTTTTCTCCCGTAAGGGTTTTCCCACGTATATCTGGTGTTTGTCTAGTACTCTATTTCTGTAATTTGTATCATAGTGCATCTTAACTTGACTGTAATTGAAAATTTAAAAGTACTTCTGCATTCTTTCCTAAGGTATTAACGTTAGGAGAATTGTTTTTTGCATCTAATTTTCCTTACAAATCCATCATATAATAATATATAAAATAGAAATACACATAATAACACCATGATTCTAGTGAAAAATATCAAATATATATATATATATATATAATTTCATGTACATGTATCACACCACAATCTCAAAATATAGTGCCTCTATATATATATATATATATATATATATATATATATATATTTCTATACATCAAAGAAATTATATATATTAAAAAATGATATGGTATACAAAATATGGCATGCAAAATAAGGCCTCTTGCCCTTGAGTTTGTGGCTCCCCAAGCCCTTCGATGCTGGTGATGTGAAGGAGGGTTCTAGATAGATGCATATGAATGAGATTGATGTGACCACAACATATACATGCTCTGTAATCATATACCTTGGACCTCCCCTCTCAACTTTGTATCCTCCTCTTGTAGTCATGCATCTTGCTCTTGTGGAGAAGACTCCCACTCATAGGCTTGTCGCAACTCATCTTGGAGCTACTACACTTGAGTACCAGCGTGTGCCATATTTTCCACCTCTACCTATCTATTGAGGACATCAACTTGGATCTCTAGGGAATCACATGCATCCTCGACACTCTTAGTATGCATCATGGTCTAGTCTCACTCAAACAAGGCAATGAAGAGCTCTATTACCCACTAATCTCACTACCTAGTCATGGAGGTTAGTGCAATAGTCCTCTACACAACGTCAACCCACATGTCCCCATATGCCATCCTCAAGCACACTCTAGGCTCTAATAGATGGTTGTGGTTCCCTATTGATAGAGCCTTATACGTCTCGAGGATGGACCCTTCGATCTGGATGGTTGGGGTCACATTTATAATGCATCACCCAATGAAGGTGATTGAATACTATGTGTCCACAACAACCATAGAAGAAGTGGTAGATATTAGTACCATATCAAATAAACATATATATATACATATATGAAAAAACTAAAATGAAATTATAATGAAACAACATATGTCACACTCATACTTGGGTCCCTAGCCTACTAGTGTTGATCATGGGACACTACACCTGATCCTACTACTGCCTTCGAAGAAGGTATGATAGCCTAGTTGCTAGGTGGCACTAATGTGATGAGGACTAAGCATGGGTTGATGACACCCGTCACCACCATGACCTCTTTGATGCCCCATTGACCTTTGGCTCACCCTCATTTTTTCTATCATTGAAACCCTCACCTCTTGGCCAGTAGACACAATCACCACCTATTGGGGCTCTTGGTGGGAAAATCAAGGTTGTACCTACCGTTTCCCATGATTGAGAAAAAACATGGGAAACACCTACATCATTAGTTTGAAGTGCTAGAGGTTGTTCATCATCATCTAGCTTGTCATGGTAGACTTTGACATCTATGATCATCGAACATGGCTAATTTCTTATTAAGTTGTGCTTATATATGACCATATATACATTAGAGCCATTAGGGGGATGGTCCAAACCTACCAAAACTATTGGGCCACCTAATACCAATAATAAGGTACTATGATGTGGTCTAATCAACCCACTAGGAGTTCATCATGTTGCATCTTGTGCAGCTACCACCTATCAATCAACTAGACCACCATCTCCCTATATGGGTTCCATCTAATTTCTCTTGCACATAATGAATCAAACTGAAGCCACCAAAATTCTATGTCGCCATATCGCCAATCACACACTAGGGAATATGCATCTACTATGGTTGTACCATGTGCCAAGTTGAGGGGAAAACTAATTGGCAACATACTTTGAATATGCTCAAATGTACCCACAACTATAGTAGCATGTAAAAAGTGAGGTTGTGGCTCTTGTAGTGCACATAGAGCTTGAGTTTATGGTAGATATACACCAACATACTTTGACCCCAACCATACATTGTACCCCTCTCCTCCATCGTGTAGATGTAATGGATGAGGCCTTTGTGTAGGTATAAGCCATGTCCATCCATCATGACACAAATCAAAATGGTCACTATTATTACTCGATGCACAAGTGGTATGGCCAATCACACCTATAGACACTAAAATTTTCCCTTCGCCTGTGAACCCACCTTTTCATATCAATTCCTCCTTCTTGCATAATTAAATAATTTTAATTATTTAATTAATTCATTCTTTCCTTTATTCTTCTCTTGATTAATTAAATAAATTTTGTTTATTTAACTACGTCACTAATTGCCCCTTCCTTTTGCTAATTAAATAAATGGTTATTTACATATTTATTGTTATTTTTCTACTATAATTAAATAATTATTTTAATTATTTAATTATTCATTATCCTCTTCTTATATAATTAAATAAATTTTATTTATTTAATTATATACTAATTGTATGCAGCATAATTTCTTACCCTAAAAGATACAAAAACAACAGAAAATGCAAAAGGAAAAATACACAAAACCCCACCTCAAGATAAGCCTAGTTGAACTTGAACAAAAGAAAGATAAAGGAAAGACTATACCTTGCTCAAGTTGATCCTTTGGTTTTCCCTTTGATGTAGATTAGATGTGTTCTCCTTGATGGAAAATAAGCTAAAATGGTAGGAAAAATGAACTAGATTGGACAAAGAATGCAATAATGGATGTGGGTATTTTGATAGATGTGTGAAAATGTATGAAATGAAAGCTTTCAAGTGCAACAATGGTGGTTGATCTTGAATGCAAGTGCTTGAGATTGTTAGTATCCTATATTTCTTGTAATTGTAAATGCATGAATGAATGAGAAAAATGAGACAAAATCCTCTATTTTAGGGGAAGAGTCTCTAGAGATTTGAATAGCTAGGATTTAGCCAATATGGACAAGGTGGAGGGCTATGGTGAGTTGAGGACTCACAATTCCTCACATCCTTCCATGTGGAAATGAGATGGGAAGAAGGACATGTGAGGTGGAGGTATTTGCAACTACCTTGGGATTAGGGGAAGATTTCATCAAAAAGGAAGTTCCTATCCCCATGTGAGAATGATGACATGTGAGAAAATTTAGAATTCCTCACTAATCATCATGGAGAAGAGAGAAATGTTGGAGTGATAAATGTGAATTTTAAATTCACATGATTGGAAGTACTTCGGGTATAAGACAAGGTCTTCATAAAGGAGGTCATTGACCCTATGTAAGTGATGTGACATGTGAGAGGTTCTAGAATTTCCCAACAACCTTCATGGGGAAGAGGGGAGCATTGGAGGAATAAATGTGAATTTTTATTTCACATGGGGAAGAGCTCATGGATAAATAAAGAAAGTACTTAAGAAGGTTGACTTGGAGGGATACCAAAAATGGCATGGGGATTAGATTAAGGTTGTGCAAACAAGTGATTAGGAAGATTAATGAAGGATTAGAAACAAGTGACAAAATATGGATTTTGTGACATTAATCCCGATTAGAGGTGTGCACATCTTAATCATGGATTAATTCAACTAATCTAGATTAGAAGAGGATTATGGAGGATGTGACAAGGAGAGAGAAAAAAAGGAATTTAAAATTGTTTTAAATTCAAAAGGTTAAATGACTAAATTAAATAAATTGATATATTTATTTAATTTAGAGAGGAAGGGATGAAAGGTAAATTATTTAATTATTAAATTAAATAATTTAGGAACCTTAGGAAAAGGGGAAATATTAATTAAATAAATCATTTAATTAACATCAATGGGGAATATGAGATAGACGAATTAAGGGGATAAATTTGACCATATGGGAGTGGTCAAATTTTGAAGTCTACACTTTTCCCCTCTTCAAGATACTATTAGACTAATAGTGTTTCGAAGAAAAATAAAATGCAGATGACTCTATAGAGGAAGTACTAGAAAATGATGCCCCAACATGGGAGAAGTTGCGTGAGCTACCTAGATGGTGGGAAATGAAGGGGGATGCCCCAGTCTTGCAAGGAAATGGATATGACAAAGGAATGGAAGAAAATGGTAGGGTATGCCCCCTCAAGAGGGCAGTTAGGGAAGAAAAAGGGGCCCTAGATGACTTCTTGATATGAGGAAATAGAGGGTACCATTTGATAAAGCTCAAAAAACCAAGATTGGATTTTGAACGGAGTCAAATGAACACATGGCATGAAAATGGTGGCCCATGGAAGTTAGAGGATTAGCTAAATTAAAAAGAGGTTAAATAAAGGGTAAAAATACCCTTAACTTAAAAAAGTTAAAAAAAAAGGAGGGAAGGTTATATATAGTAATTTTGGGAATTACTATTGCTCATTTGCAAACCTAATAGTTGAGTGAGAGAAAGAGAAGAGGAGAAGGAGAGGAGGATGGTTGAGGAGTTTGATGACGACATCATCCACTGGGGGATGAGGTATGGTGGTTTCTCCACGAGTGCATGGTTCCATGCCAGGTTAGTCCCAAAACCCTCTTTGTGATTTTAAGCAATTTTTGTTGTATTTTTGAATTTTTATGTAATTTAAAAACATGGGTTTTGGGATTGGGGTAGATTAGAAAAATGGGTAGGGGGAAAAATTGTAATTTCATCCATGGGGTAAGTAGAATCACCTTTTTAGAGGCAATGGGAAAGGGAATTAATTTTCCCAATTAGTGGGTAAATTTTCCCAAAAACTAGAAAAAAGTGTCTAAAAAGGGTGGGGAAGCACCAGGGAAGGGCGGACTTGCCTTGGAATCAAGAAAATCCACCCAAAATTGGGGCTGGAAAGGGGATGGGAAATTCCACCCAAAAGAGGGGCGATTGCACTCAAGGATGGGTGATTTCTCCCTGGAGAGGGGTGATTGCACCCTTTATAGGGGCAATTTCGCACATGGCGGCAGGCTCGCCTAAGGACACGTAGGCTAGCCCATCCCAAGGATAGGGGAAATTTCCCATCCCAAGGGTGGGCTCACCCAAGGGGTGGGAAAAAGGCAAAAAAGAACAAAAAAGGGGGAACATGCCCAAAATATGGGTTGGGATGACGAAAAAATAGGAAAATTTGGACAAATTGGGGAATTTTGTCCAAAGGGTAAAAATTGTTGAGAAAACAACCCAAGGCCGAGAAGTGTAAAATAGGGAAATATGAAGAAAAGGATGAGATGACTAACATGTTGTGTTGTGTGGATGCAATAGTTTGAGAGCTTCAAGATGTGAGAGATGCATTTGAAGGTGTTAGAGGTGACCATAGGAACAATGAACAAGGAGGATCATGAGGCTTTAGCATGAGAGGGTCTACTACACATGCTGGGCTACCTAACTATCAGAGTGCATCAGGCACTATTGACATCCCTTATAGAGTGATGGAGTTTAGATACCTCTACATTGGAGATGACCATCACTCTTGAGGACATCTGGAGGATTCTATAGCTACCTATAGCAGGTTGCCTGGTGAGCAGGATGAGATTAGAGGGTGAGGTGCTAGATTAGACCCTATGGATCCTATTTGGGTGAGAGGACTTACCACTACAGAGGATGGTGTTTGATGTGGATAGATGTTTCAGGTTGGGGGTACCTGCACCACTACCACTATACCTTTATGGGTTGATTAGTAGATTGTTGATACCAGACATGAGTGGTCATTTCTACAGCTTTAGTTATATGGAGGTTATTTGACACATCGTGGAGTAGAGGAAGGGGGAGTTCACATGGGATCCATGCATGTTGGCGTACCTATACAGGGATATGCACATAGTGTGCTATCTAGGGGATCTCAACATTACACAGGTGACACTACTACATATATGGGTCTAGAAGTACATTAGTGTGGCTAGGATAGGAGTGGTGAGGAGAGGGATGTAGGATTCGACACTACCAGTGGCATATTGGTATGGGACATAGTACGACTAGGTATGGCATTATCAGGGCTTCAGTGACCTAGATAGATGGAGGAGGACACTGGATGAACTATGAGAGGATAATATAGTGTGTAGACCCTACATGATGTAGTGGTTCTCTAGATGGAGGAGAAATGAGGAGAGACATAGAGGATATTTCTGCATAGTATCCTACATAGTTGGGAGAGTGCCTTGTATAGTGGATTTACACAAGGTGAACCAAGTGATGAGACAATTTAGGATTCAGTAGGAAATTCCTCATAGACTAGAGAGATTTAGATAGATCATGCTAGAGTACCCATGGGGGGAGAAGATTACTATAAAGTTTGTGAGACAACAGTGGGAGGAGTTGTAAAAGGTATTCTATCTGGGTAGGAGAGGAGTGAGAGCAGATGTGGGGGTGACAATGAGGTACTTTGTGTGGTATGTTTGACACCAACCAACACAGATTATGCCAGTGGAGCCAATTATAGATGCACTTGGTTTCGAGCCATAGGATGAGCTAAGGCTGGTAGAACATAGGAGGGGGAGGAGGGGAGGATAGCAGAGGAGAGGGTAGGAGGTGGCCAAGGAAGGAGGTCAGTAGGGGAGAGGAAAAGAGGAGGCTAAGGTAGGAGGTCAACAGAGGAGGGTAAGAAGGAGGGGAGGACCATGGAGGAGAGACCAACTAAGGAGAGGCCAGGAGGAGGCTAAGGTAGAGGAGGAGAGAGATGATCCACAAGTGGAGGTAATGGAGGTAGATGCTCCTGAGGTTGACCCATTGGCCATGGTACCATATGTACCACCACCACCAGAGGACTTGAATGTACTATTGAGAGGGGCCATGGCAAGGCTATAGATTGTTGAGCATAGGCTTAGGGATTCAGAGGCAAAGAGGAGCAGGTTGGTGGCTAAGGTGAGTAGGATGCGTGTAGAGCTAGATAGGGTATCAGTAAAGGGGTTGAGGAATTTTAGTGATTTAGATCACAGAGTATTGCGACATGAAGAGGAGGTATGGGTGGAGAGAGATGGACTAGAGGTCGAGGTGAACCAACTACAAGAAAAGGTGACTCAGCTTGAGGGAGAGACAGAGAGATTAGATGAGTTGGTCGAGGCGAGTTTGGAGTGATCCAGAGGATTTTTTTCAAAATTTGAAATTGCTCATTTTTCTCCAAAACTAGCATTAGCAAAAAGAGTTCAGAATTCTGACTCCAACACAACTTGACCGGATTCAATCAAAGCTACGGTGCTCAAGATACAATCAGTCAAACCTTTAGTCAACTCAAAGACCCAGGTAAGAAAAAGGGTCAAAATTCAAAGTTGTTAAAGATGGTCAAAGTGGATATCAACATGAAGAGATCATCGAGAGCTTCACAACACCACTTGTCTTGTGAAAATCAAAGTCTATATGAAAAAGTTACAAAAAGTCAGTCTATGGCTAACTAATGACATCAACATACCCAGTCAGCAAGTTGGACTAGTATGGTGTCAACACATGCCATCACTGCAAAATTCCATATAGCCCTATTATCTTCATTTATTTTTTAAAAAATAATAAAATTATATATATATATATATATATATATATATATATATATATATATATAACAGCCTACCACTCCTCCCATTTAAAATCCTTAATTTAAGGCTTACATGAGATAAAATAGGTGGGGCCTTAATTTACTCCTATTAAAATGGGATAAAATACCTTAAAAAATAATATGTGAAAGAACGATAAACTTAAAACATTACCTAATATTAAGGAGTTATATTATAATCTTTTAATAATATTTTAATCTCTTATTAATAAGGATATCCATCCTTACAAAATATTAGCCCATTTATATGTTATAACTAAAAGGGATAAAAATAATTATCTCAGAGAAATATTAAAAAACATTTTTTGAGCCCAAATTATAAGGGCCATCCGAAAAATATTTTAAAGGGATTAATTATTTAAACATGAAAATTTTTATTGTAACGAGGGGATTTATTTGTAAAAATGGGAGATAAACATGATTTTGTAAAATCATTTGGTTACACACCAAAATGGGTAAAATTGGTGTATAAAATGGGTTGGTGTAGGATGGAATTAGCTAAATATTTTTATAGCTAAGGAATTTTGGTGGTTTTGAGGTGAGTTTTGTACTTGGAGTGGTGAGATTGTTGAGAGCAGTTTTGAGAGTTGAGTGTTGTCTCCTATGTCAGGGAAATGTTGGCATCCCATCATGCTTGAAGGAGAAATTTTGTAACAATTGTATTCCAAAATTTTGGAGATTATTTGGATCGGTCTCACTCCATTGGAGTGGACTTAGAGATGTAGTCACAATTGTGGTGACCTCAGTTATCAAATTGTTTGCACTTTCTCTCTTCTTCTCTCTCACATTTTGGTTATCACCTTGATTTTTAAAGCATACTTTCAACAATGTACACTTTTTTTTTATTTTCCATTAATTTTTTTAAGTTAAGCATTCAATTATGCAATTAGTCTAGATCCTAAATTAGATCAAGTTTTGGTATCAGAGCATTTGGTGACTAGTATTGCAGATTTTTTGTGAAAGCTAACAAGATCCAAGATTCAAAAGGACGAAGGCAACCTTGAGGAATATAATCCTAAGATCGGGAAACCAAGAAATTTTTTGAAAATGTCTGTGTTTGAAGGTGCCTGAAGAATTGAGTGAGCAGGAGTTTCGAAGACCCTTTTGGAAATTGAGAACTGCATTGGAGATGCTTCTCAAAGAAAGGGAAGAATGCATGAAACTTGAAGAAGATAAAGCATTGAAGCAAGAGGATCATGGAGACTGTAAAGGCAAGAAGAAGCAACCAGGAGGTGGTGATGAACCCCCAAAATATCCTTCATCTACTCCTCCTTTTCCTCCTCCTTCTTCTACACATTCTCTTTTTGCTAATCCTTTTAAGGGTGTAAATAAGCCTAAGATTAAATTGGATGTTAAATTTGAACTACCTAAGTATTGTGGTGAATTAGATGTTGAAAAAATAGATGATTGGATTTAGCAAGTAGAAGTCTATTGTACAGTCCAAAACCTCTTTGATGATGCTTCTAGGATCCACTTAACCACTCTTCAGTTGGGAGGTTCAACTCTCACTTGGTGGGAGAGTAGGACTAGAGCAGAAATTTCATAGCATTGTAGAGTCAATATGTCTTGGTCGGAATTTGTTAGTGCTCTTAAAAAGTAGTTTTATCCCCTAGGCCATATGCAATAGTTAATAATGAATTGGAAAAAATTTAGGCAAGGGAAAGGACATTCTATTCAAGATTACACCCATGAGTTTCGTAAAAGGGCTATTGCATTAAATGTACCTTTGTACACCTAGGATACTTTGTTAAAGTACATAGGAGGTCTTCACTCATATCTCAAACATTCTATTTTGGTCTTGAACCCTTGTAATTTGGATGAAGTGTCTATTCAAGCTACACACTTAGAGTCAAGGGGAAAGGGTTCTTTCATTGATAATGATAACTCTATAAATAAATCTTCTAAGAATGTAGAGATAGGGAAAGGAAAGAAGATAGCTACAGTTAAGAAGGATGTCTAGTTGTCATGTTCTCATTGTGATAGGAAGGGTCATGATGAAGATCTTTGTTGGAAGTTGCATCCAGAATTGAAGCCTAAGTGAGCTCAGAAATAGAATTAGAAATAGAAAGGTAAGGAGAAAGCCACAAATATTGTTATGGATCTTTGTTGGGAAGATTTTGTCATCTCAGAGAAACCTCCAAGAACTTGTAGTGCCTTCGGTAACTTTAATTTCAAATAGACTGCCTCAAAAACATGTACAACTATGTCACAAAGCATAATTAGACACAGTTCATTTCCCACATTAATCCTTCTGAGAGAAGCACATGTAAAATTCAATTTCAACAACTTGCATAAACAGATTCAACAAACAGAACCATTAAACATGAAAGATAGTACAAAAGATTAGAACACACAAATTTACATGGGGAAAACCCTTTTGAGTGAAAAACCCCACACTCCAAAACATTCAATCCATTGTATTATTTAGCAACAAACAAAGTTATAATACAATCTCAGGATCTTGGCCTTTTCATAGAGATTACATCTTGTTCCATTTTGCAGACAAATTGGCAGCAACCCCGTTATGTTTCCCTCTCTCTTTTTTACATTTCCCTGATCAACCTCTTAGTTCATACAACCTTCACACTATTACAATACCTTCACACAATATATAGTGTAGATTAGCATAAGAGATCAACCAAGACACTTAATCTAGAGAGATTTCGGTAGCATAATCCTGACTCAATCTTCCTCTCTCACATCATACTCCAAAATGTCCAATATATATACATTCATCTTTAGTAGACAAGAAACAGTTCATCTTCTATAGATCAATTTGTATTCTTTCAATTGGACCAACTACCAACTAGTCTTGGACAATGAATAGTCTCCTCCAACTCATCGTGTTCCTCCAACGAACAATTGACACATCAGTAGTCAACCAAGTCAACATCCTTCCAACCATGGTCTTCTTTCATGTTCATCGGCCAGAGTCTCCCCAATGTATTCATTAGCTTGAGGTATCAACTAGCCCCTATCGACAAGACAACTCCCATTGGAATGAATTACAATGCTAGGCAAACAACACAAGTCACCCTGATGATATTAAGTTGAACCACCCTGATACAAACCATTGGCCTAAGTTACTTTGATATAGACCATTGGCTAGAGTCTGACAATCAACGAGAACACTAACTGTCACGGGATCAGCCTTATCAGCAAGAGAACAAGAATTGGAGAAGGTTTCACCAAAGTTCCAAGTCACCCTAATGAAAATCAACTCACTATAGTTCGAAACCTTTCATCAATAGGAGTCACACTGAACACACCCATCAGCCAGACTCACACAGAACAGATCACATTGGCCATAGATTTACTATTGGTAAGATGCATTTTGAACTATCATGTCATCCCAACCATCTATTCATTGGCAAGACATACACTAATCAAACCCATCAGCTAGACTAACACTGTCACTAAGTCTCTCATAGAACTTGTTACCCTAACCAAGTATTATTGTCTAGAGTTTTGTTATCGCTAAGAGTTCACAGCGAACAAAAATCCATCAACAAGATATCCTCTATCGCTTAGACTCTTATTGTGTAATGTTATTCTATTGTTAATCTAATTAAAACAAAACACTATTAACAGAACTTTAAATTGAAGAAATTTGAAATAAACTTGGCTATAAAATAAAAATTCTTCAAGAACGTTCCGTCTTTCTCTATCTCCAGAGATTGGTTTGAAGCTTTCTGGCTCTCAGATTGTGTGAGCTTCTCCAAATGACTACTGCAGAACGAGTATGCAAAGAAAAACTATTCTATATGCAGGTGAAGATGGACAGGGGCTGTAATTATGTACAGGGGCTGTAGATGAGATGAATCATGATTTTATTGCTATGATTGCTATGCTATTGCTGTGATAATGCTATTGCTATGAATGCTAATACTATTTTCCTATAGTTTACTTGCTTCAAATTCTATATGAATTGGAGCTCCCGGCAGCTGTATTTATAGATTTTTTGCAGGCTTCATCCCGGCTGGCAAGAATCTACGGCTGTGAATTGTCTGGTAGGTTTGAATGGTGAGAGATTGAGAGGTTGAGAAGAAAATGGGGGAGGTTGAGAGGTTGGAGAGAAGAATGGAAGCTTGTCTTCAACCCACGGGAACAAGCCTGCACAGAAACAGAGAAATTTGTTTCATTTTACGGTTTGTTTTGAGGGGTTAGAAATAAATCTAGAAGTCAGTAAAATGGCAAATTTATTTGTTTATTATACTTTTTATTTGATTTTTTGAGGGGATTTTTTTTTGAAAACTATAGAAGAATTAATTAAATATTTTTGGAATATTTAATTGTGATATGACTTTAGAAGATTTTTGAAATATTAAAAGATTTAATTAAATATTTTTGGAAATATTTAATCATGAATAGATTTTTGAATTGAATTAGAGGAATTTTGAAATGATTTAAAAATGAATGTCAGATTGAAAAGAAATAATCAAATATTTTAGAATATTTAATTATAAATGATATTTAAGAAAATTATAATAATATTTTAATCTTTGTTTGAATAAAATATTCAAACTAAGATTATGTGATAATTAATATCAGTAAATTGTAACATTTATTTAATTAATTAAGAAATGAATATGAAAAGGTGATTAAATATTTAATCAAAATGAAATCATGAACAATATAAATAAATTATTTAAATTTATTTATACGTAGATAGAATCAAAAGATTTTAATTAAATATTAAAAATATTTAATTAATTACCAGACAATGTGATATGACCATTTTTAAGTGTATACATTTTGCCCCTCTTTGAAGTGATGTGTTTTACGCATTACTTAAAAGAATTTTTGAAATTTTGCCCTAAATATTGATTTGAAATGTTGATAGATATATGCCCCCGCGAACGATGAATCGATATTTGAATTTTTGAATTTTTTTAGATTTTTGTGGAATTTTTCAATTTTTATTTATTTTGAAGATGTCGATTCATCGTTTGAAAATAATGATGTGAAGAAACTGACCCGAAGAGATATGAAATGAAAATTTGATGAAGAAATTGCCCCTGGTATGTAAAAATATGATAAAATGCCCCAATTTTACCATTATATAGGTTAAAAATGTCATTTTCCATGTCATTTTCAATTTTAACCTAGTAAAATTTGTAAATTTTGAGCTCTGAGTGGATAATCATGGCACTTCCAGTTCACCTGCACCGTTTCGAGCGTATCCGACGTTATCAGCGGCCATCGCACTACGGACCTCCGGTATGTATCTCTTAACTCCTTGTTTTTGGATAATTTCATTTTGCGCACGTTTTTAATGTTTTAATTCAAAAACATTGAGTTTTAGCGCTCTTAAAGTTTTTCGTAGCGCACTCAACAATTTTCGTAGCGCATACAATTTTGTAGCGCCCTTAACGCATTTCGTAGCGCATTTGTAAATTTCCACAGCGCATAATTTTCCATAGCGCCCGTGATATATTTCATAGCACTTTTGATTATTTCTATAGCGCATATGATATCATAGCGCACCTGATATGTTTTATAGCGCTCTTAAAAATTATTATAGCGCAAACTTTTCCATAGCGCCCGTGATATAAATCATAGTGCCATTAATTGATTCTGTAGCGCAAAATTTTATTTAGCGCTGATAAAGAGTTTTGTAGCGCATACAACTAGTTCTGTAGCGCTTTTTGTTCCACATGATAAATTTGTTTCCCAAATTGTTGGAGAACAAATAGTAGTTGATAATTTTCTTTTAAAGTTGTTAAAAACAAATAGTATAGATAAGTTTTCGTCTAAAGTTGTTAGAAAGAAACTTGATGTTGATTATTTCCGTTCCATGATGATGAAAAACAAATAATTTGATTGATTCATTTCGAATTGATATGTTAAAATGATTTGATATTGATGTTGTTTTGATGATGTATGTGAACAGGAGAGACTAGGTGTCTTGTAGATACGAGAGGCTTTTCCGAGCACATGGTCATTGATTCCACATTTATTACAGTCTGATAGAGATGTCATTGATGCCTATGGTTTGACTTCATTACTTGATATGCCCAAGGTTCGCCTCA
>VDFB02193867.1:437356198-437405409 GCA_007258455.2 Sequoia sempervirens
TAAATTCCCTTTTTTCTCTCTCCTTGTCACATCCTCCATAATCCTCTTCTAATCTGGATTAGTTGAATTAATCCATGATTAAGATGTGCACACCTCTAATTTGGATTAATGTCACAAAATCCATATTTTGTCACTTGTTTCTAATCCTTCATTAATCTTCCTAATCACTTGTTTACACAACCTTAATCTAATCCCCATGCCATTTTTGGTATCCCTCCAAGTCAACCTTCTTAATTACTTTCTGTATTTATCCATGATCTCTTCCCCATGTGAAATAAAAATTCACATTTATTTCTCCAATGCTCCCCTCTTCTGCATGAAGGTTGTTGGGAAATTCTAGAACCTCTCACATGTCACATCACTTACATGGGGTCAATGACCTCCTTTTATGAGGACCTTGTCTTATCCCCGAAGTACTTCCAATCATGTGAATTTAAAATTCACATTTATCACTCCAACATTTATCTCTTCTCCATAATGATTTGTGAGGAATTCTAAAGTTCGTCACATGTCAACATCATTCTCATATGGGGATAGGAACTTCCTTTTTCATGAAATCTTCCCCTAATCCCAAGTTAGTTGCAAGTACCTCCACCTCACTTGTCCTTTTTCCCATCTCATTTCCACATGGAAGGATGTGAGGAATTGTGAGTCCTCAAATCACCATAGCCCTCCACCTTGTCCATATTGGCTAAATCCTAGCTATTCAAATCTTTAGAGACTCTTCCCCTAAAATAGAGGATTTTGTCTCATTTTTCTCATTCATTCATGCATTCACAATTACAAGAAATATAGGATACTAACAATCTCAAGCACTTGCATTCAAGCTCAACCACCATTGTTGCACTTCAAAGCTTTCATTGCATACATTTTCACACATCTATCAAAATACCCACATCCATTACACTTTGTCCAATCTAGATCATTTTTCCTACCATTTTAGCTTATTTTCCATCAAGGAGAACACATCTAATCTACATCGAAGGGAAAACCAAAGGATCAACTTGAGCAAGGTATAGTCTTTCCTTTATCTTTCTTTTGTTCAAGTTCAACTAGGCTTATCTTGAGGTGGTGTTTTGTGTATTTTTCCTTTTGCATTTTCTGTTGTTTTTGTATCATTTAGGGTAAGAAATTATGCTGCACACAATTAGTAAATAATTAAATAAATAAAATTTATTTAATTATATAAGAAGAGGATAATGAATAATTAAATAATTAAAATAATTATTTAATTATAGTAGAAAAATAACAATAATTATATAAATAACCATTTATTTAATTAGCAAAAGGAAGGGGCAATTAGTGACGTTAAATAAACAAAATTTATTTAATTAATCAAGAGAAGAATAAAGGAAAGAATGAATTAATTAAATAATTAAGAATTATTTAATTAATAGAGGAATATGACCTTATAAGATAATTAAATAATTAAAATTATTTAATTATGCAAGAAGGAGGAATTGATATGAAAAGGTGGGTTCATAGGCGAAGGGAAAATTTTAGTGTCTATAGGTGTGATTGGCCATACCACTTGTGCATCGAGTAATAATAGTGACCATTTTGATTTGTGTCATGATGGATGGACAGGGCTCATACCTACACAAGGGCCTCATCCATTACATCTACATGATGGAGGAGAGGGGTACAATGTATGGTTGGGGTCAAAGTATGTTGGTGCATATCTACCATAAACTCAAGCTCTATGTGCATTACGAGAGCCACAACCTCACTTTCTACATGCCACTATAGTTGTGGGTACATTTGAGCATATTCAAAGTATGATGCCAATTAGTTTTCCCCTCAACTTGGCACATGGTACAACCATAGTAGATGCATATTCCCTAGTGTGTGATTGGCGATATGGTGACATAGAATTTTGGTGGCTTCAGTTTGATTCTTTATGCGCAAGAGAAATTAGATGGCACCCATATAGGGAGATGGTGGTCTAGTTGATTGATAGGTGGTAGCTGCACAAGATGCAACAT
Source organism: Sequoia sempervirens (assembly GCA_007258455.2). Classification (NCBI taxonomy): domain Eukaryota; kingdom Viridiplantae; phylum Streptophyta; class Pinopsida; order Cupressales; family Cupressaceae; genus Sequoia; species Sequoia sempervirens. The sequence continues at coordinate 437,358,184 of VDFB02193867.1, forward strand.
GATGAACTCCTAGTGGGTTGATTAGACCACATCATAGTACCTTATTATTGGTATTAGGTGGCCCAATAGTTTTGGTAGGTTTGGACCATCTCCCTAATGGCTCTAATATATATATGGTGATATATAAGCACAACTTAAGTAAGAAATTAGCCATGTTCGATGATCATAGATGTCAGAGTCTACCATGACAAGCCAGATGATGATGAACAACCTCTAGCACTTCTGACGAATGATGTAGGTGTTTCCCATGTTTTTTCTCAATCATGGGAAATGATAGGTACAACCTTGATTTTCCCACCAAGATCCCCAATAGGTGGTGATTGTGTCTACTGGCCATGAGGTGAGGGTTTCAATGACAGAAAAAATGAGGGTGAGCCAAAGGTCAATGGGGCATCAAAGAGGTCATGGTGGTGATGGGTGTCATCAACCCATGCTTAGTCCTCATCACATTAGTGCCACCTAGCAACTAGGCTATCATACCTTCTTCGAAGGCAGTAGTAGGATCGAGTGTAGTGCCCCATGATCAACACTAGCAGGCTAGGGACCCAAGTATTAGTGTGACATATGTTGTTTCATTATAATTTCATTTTAGGTTTTTCATATATGTATATATATATATATATATATATATATATATATATATATATATATATATATATATGTTTATTTGATATGGTACTGATATCTACCACTTCTTCTATGGTTGTAGTGGACACATAGTATTCAATCACCTTCATTGGGTGATGCATTATAAATGTGAACCCAACCATCCAGATCAAAGGGTCCATCCTCAAGATGTATAAGGATCTATCAATAGGGAACCACAACCATCTATTAGATCCTATAGTGTGCTTGAGGATGGAATATGGGGACATGTGGGTTGAGGTTGTGTAGAGGACTATTGCACTAACCTCCATGACTAGGTAGTGAGATTAGTGGGTAATAGAGCTCTTCATTGCTTTGTTTCAGTGAGACTAGACCATGATGCATACTAAGAGTGTCAAGGATGTATGTGATTCCCTAGAGATATAAGTTTATGTCCTCAATAGATAGTTAGAGGTGGAAAATATGGCACACGCTAGTGCTCAAGTGTAGTAGCTCCAAGATGAGTTGCGACAATCTATGAGTGGGAGTCTTCACCACAAGAGCAGGATGCATGACTACAAGAGGAGGATACAAATTTGAGAGGGGAGGTCCAAGGTATATGATTACAAAGCATGTATATGTTGTGGTCACATCGATCTCATTCATATGCATCTATCTAGAACCCTCCTCCACCATCACCAGCATCGAAGGGCTTCGGGAGCCACAAACTCGAGGGCAAGAGGCCTTATTTTGCATGCCATATTTTGTATACTATATCATTTTTTAATATATATAATTTCTTTGATGTATAGAAATATATACATATACAGAGGCACTATATTTTGAGATTGTGGTGTGATACATGTACATGAAATTATATATATATATATATATATTTGATATTTTTTACTAGAATCATGGTGTTATTATGTGTATTTCTATTTTATATATTATTATATGATGGATTTGAAAGGAAAATTAGATGCGGAAAACAATTCTCCTAATGTCAATACCTTAGGAAAGAATGCAGAAGTACTTTTAAATTTTCAATTACAGTCAAGTTAAGATGCACTATGATACAAATTACAGAAACAAAGTACTAGAAAAACACACATGAACACTAGATATACGTGGGAAAACCCTTACAGGAGAAAAACCCATCACACCAAGAGAAATCACTTTGTATTACAATAATCAAAATTACATACAATTCTAGACTTATCTTTCTGGTGTCATTATATAGTAGAATTCATCATGTACATTCTTCGAACAAAAACTTCCAAGTTACAGCCTTTACAAATTTCAATTCCTTTACTGATACAGTTTGAATTCTTCACACTCAACTATTGATCGAAACACTATCCAACCCCCAAGGGTCTCCAACTCCAAACTATATCCATGGTGTTCCCTGACTATTGAGCTTTCTCATAGAACTGTCGCAACGAACATACTCCCAATGGTTCCAATTCGACTCCTCTGATTCGTCCACAAGATGCCACATCAGAAGGTCTTACTCGATCAACAGAATTTGCAATGACTGGCATCTTGGTGAGACACTAACTATGTCTCGCCGATGCCACATTGACCTCATATCAAAGTCACCAAAAGCCTTTGTAGTCGTCAAGATGTTATATTGAGCTCCAACACATATACTGAGTCAACACGTAGTTGCCCTAACCTATCGCTTTCGCTAGGAGGTCATAGCGAGTCACTAAGGTTACAATGAAGACACAAGTCATATCGAGCTTCAAGAGATAGTCGGCAAGACTCACATCTATCGCCAAGAGTTCATACCAATCTTCATATGTTTCACCAATGACCAACTGTTGCCAAGAGCTACCCTGGTAGCCATCAGCTATCGGTAAGACATTTGCCATCACTAAGAGGTTTCTTCGATAGCTTTAAGTTATACCAAAGGCTTCAAACACAATGAGCTATCGGTGAGACATTTAACTCTCACTAAGACTTCTCACCGAGCCTACCGAGTCACTCTGATGAACTACCTTTGAGTCTCTATTAGTAAGACATTTGTATATCGCCTAGACTTCATAACGAAGCCTTAAGTGTTACACCAATAACTCCCAAGTGTGTTCTAGTCGGTATGACATTCACTGTTCGCTGAGACATTTCTCCAATCACTATGAGTTACTCCGACGAATGCTTGGATGAGTCCCCATTGGCAAAACTTACACTATTCACTAAGACATCTTACCAGATCATTAGAGTTACCCCAAAGACCATAGTCGCCAAGAGTTTTGCCAATACATAATTGAATGGCCTTTTGGCTAGAGGTCTCCTAAGCACTATGACCTCATTATGAGTACTCCATGTTATAGTGATAGACTCCTCAATGCAACCTTTCGGCAAGAAAATTGCAAGGTCACAATGACCTATTTAGAACAAAATGAAACAAGCTGCTAGTCAGCCAGACAATCAGGATGTCACACCAACTTAACTCTAATGGAGGTTTCAACCTGTAATGTTTGAGGCACATATTTCCAACAATCTCCCACTTAACAAAGATCATATAGGCACTTCCAAAGCACAAATAATATTCACTGAAAATCATGGGCACTAAGGCCCATTGAACTAGCACACCACCTGAATTTGTTTGTTGTCACTAGCTTTGTCAATGCATCTGCAACATTCTCTAGAGTATCAACTTTTTCCAAATTTACCTTTCCATCCTCAACCATATCTCATAAAAAATGGTACTGTACATTAATATGTTTCATCCTGGCATGGAAAGTTGGATTCTTTTCCAGACAAATAGCACTCTGACTGTCACATAAGATTGTTATTTCCCCTGCATCAAAACCAATATTAGAACACAAATGTTTCAACCATACAGCTTCTTTACAAGCATGGGTAGCTGCCATGTATTCAGCCCCTGTAGTGGAAAAAGCGACTACAGCTTGTCGCTTGCTCATCCAACTCATTGCGCCACCATTCAACATGAAAACGTATCCACTGGTGGATCTCCTACTGTCAATGTCCCCTGCCCAATTAGAATCTACATATCCCTGAATGCTGAGAGTTCTCTATGATTCAACCAAATTCCCATGGTAACACAATGCAAAATCTGAAGTTCCCTTCAAATACCTAAACACTCTTTTCATAGCATCCCAATGTATTCTTGCTGGATTGGCCATAAATCAACTAAGTACTCCCACTACTTGGGCAATGTCTGGTCTTGTATAGAACATTGCATACATGAGATTTCATATAGCACTAGCATAGGGCACACTGGTCATGTCCTCCATCTCAGTAGAAGATTTTGGATAGTCCTCAATAGATAGCTTCATTCCTTGCATGACTAGAACAACTAACTGCTTGCAATCATTCATACAAAATCTCTCTAGAGCAGTCTTTATATATTTACTCTAACTGAGCCAAAGCTTTCTATTCTTCTTGTCCTTGGTTATCTCCATCCCCAGAATATACCTTGCTGCACCAAGGTCCTTCATTTCAAACTTAGCAGACAACTGAGACTTAAGATCAGAAATCATTAGCTTGCTATTTCCTATGAACAGTATATCATCAACATAAAGAGAAATAACAAGCACTTGATCACTTTCAACTTTATAATATACACAATGATCAAATTTTGATCTCTCAAAGCCTAAAGTTAATACATAAGTATCAAATTTCTGGTACCACATTCTAGGTGACTGCTTTAACCCATATAGAGATTTCTTTAATTTGCATACTAGTTTTTCTTTACCTTTCTCAACAAAGTGCTTAGGCTGGGACATATAGATTTCTTCTTCAAGATCTCCATGAAAAAATGTTGTCTTCACATCCATTTGTTCAACCTCTAAGTCATCCGCTACTGCAAGTGACAATAGAAATCTAATGGATGTTAGCTTTGCTACAGGAGAAAAGATTTCCCCATAGTCAATTCCCTCTACCTGGGAATAACCCTTTGCAACCAGTCTTGCCTTGTATTTTTCTACACTGCCATCTAGACCAATCTTTTTCTTAAATACCCATTTGTAGCCCATAGGTTTTCTTCCTTTAGGAAAGGGCACCAGACTCCAGGTTTCATTTTTATCTAATGACGCCATTTCCTCATCCATGGCTTCCAACCAAGAATCTGAATCAAACATTTTAATTGCCTCCTTTATAGTCCTAGGCTCATCAGTGTTAGAAATCAAGGCATAGGCACAAGTAGAATCAATTAATGAGAACCCATACCTATCTAGTTGTTTCCTTTCTTGGGTTGACCTCCTCACTAGCTCAGGCTGAGGTTCTTCTTCTTCAGAACTTTTAGAACTGCTTGAGCTCTCCTCAGTTTTAGGTACATTTTGAATCTTCAATTCCTCTCTCTGGTGTAAGAGGAATTGCTGCTACATCCTTACTATTTTCTGACTATAGATCCAAGGTGGAAGGTTTCAGCTCATGAAAGATTACACTCCTGTTGTATACAACCTTCTCTGTAATAGGATTCCAAAGCTAGTATTCGTTAATGATAGCACTATGGCTAATGAAAATACATTTGAAAGCCTTGTTCTCCAACTTAGATCTTTTTACATCCGACACATGTGCATATGCCTCACGGCCAAAGACTCTAATATGTCTAAGAGAGGGCTTCTTACCAGACCACACTTCCATAGGTGTCTTATCAACAAGAGCAGAGTTTGGAGACCGATTAACTAAGTAACATGTAGTAGCCTAGAACTTCTCCTCCAAACCAACACTACTAAGCATACTTCTTGCTCTCTCCATTACTGTCCTATTGAACCTTTTTGCAACTTTGTTTTGCTGTGGAGTATAAGGCATAGTCTTGTGTCTTTTGATTCCATGGTCTTTATAGTATCTTTCAAATTCATCAGAACAAAATTCACCACCATTATCAGTCCTTAAGCATTTTATTTTTCTACCAGTGTAATTTTCAACAAGATTTTTAAACTCCTTAAATCAACTGAACAGTTTTGATTTACCCTTTAAAAAATAAACAAATGCTCTCCTTGAATAATCATCAATGAATGACACAGTATATTGATTTAAACAATGAAGGAACATTCACTAGACCAAACATATCTGAATGGATATAATCTTAAAAACCAGAAGATTTATGAGAACTATCATAAAATGAAACACGGTGTTACTTTCCATATATACAGTGTTCATAGAATTCAAATTTGAAATTACAATCTTTAAGCCCCTTAACCAGATTTTTGTTGTTCAAGGTTTTTAAACCTTTTTTTCCTATGTAGCCTAACCTATGATACCAAAACATAGTCTTCTCTGTAGGAAGTTTTACTTCTATAGAGTTTACATAATTAGGGATATCTCCCTCTTTACCTCCATGAGCAGCTTTGAGCGACTTCGAAGAGATACTGTTACAATGAATAGCTTGTGCATCCAGCTTGTACAGGGTACCAATTCAAGCACCTCTAGCCATCACCATTGAACCTGTTGTCATCTTGCAGCCACTTCCCGAGAACAAGACTTGTACTCCGATATCATTTAGCATACTTACAGACAATAGATTTCGAGCCAGACCTGGTATGTGTATAACATTATTGATCCCCTTTATTTTTCCATTAGGGAGTTGGATTCTGACTCTTCCACGGCCAACAATTTCCAATGTTGAATCACTCACCAAGTACACCTTTCCACCATTGTATTCTTCATACTTTGTGAACCATTCTCTATGAGATGTCATGTGGAATGATGCTCCAAAATCAATCAGCCAGGCATCATCTGATGCCTGTGTAGCCAAGGCTACAATGAGGTGTCACCATCACTATGAGAAGAACCATTATTAGAAGAGCCCTTCTTCTTTTTCTCCTCTTTACAATCCTTTCAGACATGACCAGGTTTCCCACAATTCTAGCACTTCACCTAGACTTCTTTCCAGGAGATTTAGATCTCCCTTCTGATTTCAATTTGGATTTCTTGTCCTTCTTCTTGCCTTTCTCCTTTGACCTTCCTGTAACAGCAAGAGCCTCCTTCGCCATCTCAAAAGATTTTCTTCTCATCTCTTCTGAAAGCAAAGAACCAACAACATCTTCCATCTTGAAACTGGATGTTGTACTCCCAATAGCCATCACCAAATGATCCCAAGAGTCTAGCAAAGAACATAACAAAAGCATACAATGATCCTCTTCTTCAATCTTTACACCAACAGATGTTAATTGTGTGAGCAGCATGTTAAATGTATTCAAATGATCAACTACAGACCCTCCTTCCTGCATTCTCAAAGAGTAGAGCTTCTTTCTCAGGAACAAATTATTCACCAAGGATTTCCCTTGATAAATGGATGCCAGTCTCTTCCACAAGAGAGAAGCAGTCTTCTCTTCATGCACATTGAGAAGAACTGAGTCTGCCAAATAGAGCCTTATCAGCCCCTTCACTTTTCTATTTGCAAGGTCCCAATCTTCTTGCTTCATGCCTATAGGTTTAGTTCCAGACATAGCAAGCCAAAGGTCTCAATCTACTAAGAGATCCCCCATCTTGAGTTTCCACAATTCAAAGTTACTGCCATTGAATTTCTCTATTTCAATCTTCCCAGATGAACTAGACATCTTAATCTATAAATAGAAATAACAATATCTACAAAACTCCCACTGGACAGTATTGAAATAGAAAACCCAATGTACCCCCAAGGATAACACAACTGGCCAAGCTCTGATACCACTTGTAAGGAAAATTAGATGTGAAAAAAAATTCTCCTAATGTCAATACCTCAGGAAAGAATGTAGAAGTACTTTTAAATTTTCAATTATAGTCAAGTTAAGATGCGCTATGATACATATTACAGAAATAGAGTACTAGAAAAACACACATGAACACCAGATATACATGGGAAAACCCTTACGGGAGAAATCACTTTGTATAACAGTAATCAAAATTACATACAATTCCAAAATTATCTTTTTGGTGTCATTATACAGTAGCATTCATCATGTACATTCTCTGAATAGAAACTTCCAAGTTGTAGCCTTTATAGATTTCAATTCCTTTACTGATACAATTTGAATTCTTCACACTCCACTGTTGATCGAACCACTACCCAACCCCCAAGGGTCTCCAACTCCAAACTATATCCATGGTGTTCCCTGACTGTTGAGCTTTCTCACAGAACTATCACAATGAATAGACTCCCAACGATTCCAATTCGACTCCTCTGATTTGTCCACGAGATGCCACATTGGAAGGTCTTACTAAGTCAATAGAATTTGCAATGTACTGGCATTTCAGTGAGACACGAACTGTGTCTTTCTGATGCCACATTGACCTCATATTGAAGTTTACAAAAGCCTTTGTAGTCGTCAAGATGTTATATTGAGCTCCAACAAATACACCAAGTCAACATGTAGTCACCCTAACCTATCGCTTTCACTAGGAGGTCATGGCGAGTCACTAAGGTTACAACAAAGAAACAAGTCATATCGAGCTTCAAGAGACAATCAGAAAGACTCACATCTATTGCCGAGAGTTCATACCAATCTTCATATGTTTCACTAATGACCAACTATCGCCAAGAGCTACCCCGATAGCCATCGGCTATTGGCAAGACATTTCCCATCACTAAGAGGTTTCTTTGATAGCTTTAAGTTATACCAAAGGCTTCCAACACAATGAGCTATTGGTGAGACATTTAACTCTCGCTAAGACTTCTCACCGAGCTTACTGAATCACTCCAATGAACTACCTTTGAGTCTCTATCGGTAAGACATCTATATATTGCCCAGACTTCATAATGAAGCCTTAGTGTTACATCGATAACTCCCAAGTGTGTTCCAGTCGGTATGACATTCACTGTTCACTGGGACATTTCTCTGACCACTATGAGTTACTCTGAAGAACACTTGGATGAGTCCCCGTTGGAAAAACTTACACTGTTTGCTAAGACATCTTACTGGATCATTAGAGTTTCACCAATACACGATTGAATGGCCTTTCGACCAGAGGTCTCCTAAGCGCTATGAGGTCATAACAAGTGCTCCATGTTATAGTGATAGACTCCTCAATGTAACCTTTTGGCAAGACAATTGCAAGGTCACAACGACCTGTTCAGAATAGAATGAAACAAGCTGCTAGTCGGCCAGACAATTAGGATGTCACACCGACTTGACTCTAATGGAGGTTTCAACTTGTAATGTTTAAGGCACATATTTCCAACAGGATTTATATTTATGGATATATGTTTATATTAGATGATATCATGATTTAATAAACAAACATGGATGAATGCAAGTAATTAAATACAATGATGGTCTAATTTCCTATAACCAAAAAACTTAATCAAATGTAGTGCATAGATACATAGCATAATAATAAAAGTGCATATATAATTCCTCATTAAAGAAATTAATTACATACATAATGTAACATCATAACACATATTAAAAATACAATGTGTTAATGAAGGAGTTTCATAGAATAATGAACTATGATCCTCGAAGAGGAACAAGTATCATGCACATGCCACATAGATCTTATGCATAGTATTGACATAGATGAATTGAACTGAATGATTGTTTTAGAGGCATTCTATCCATACACAATAGTCCATAGGCACCAAAACCATATATGAAGATGATTATGTAAGGACCTAACCAATTAGGGTTGAGCTTCCCCTTTTGATTAGGTGGTACATTTACATTTCTCTAGTTCTGGTAGAGAATGAGATCACCAACCTTGAAAGAGAAAGAAATAACACATTAATTGTAACAATTAGAGATATATCATTGATTATCTTGGATATTCTCAAGGACCTGTAATCAATTATCATCGAGAAACTTAAGCTATTTTAGATGTTCAACATGGTATATGTCATTATCAATAAACCTTATAAGGGAAACTAGCTAAGAGAATTTCCAAATCTAAAGGAATGATAGCCTCATCACCATACATGAGGTTGTATGGAGTTGTACTAGTAGCTATATAAATGCTTGTGCAATAGGCCAACAAGGTGTATGCTAATTGAGAATTCCAATCTTTACCACTTTTGTTTACCATTTTTGAATAATCACATCAAGAGTCTTAATAGAAACTTCAACTTGGCCATTAGACTGAAGATAGTAAGGTGTTAAAAGAGATGTTAAATAATATTTTTTTCCAAGATTTGTCTCACCTCTTTGTTCTTAAATGAAGTACCATTGTTAGAAACAAGGGTACAAGGAAATTCAAAATGGGCAATAATATTATTTAGAAGAAAGCTATAGATTTATTCAACGTTTATGGATCAAAGTGAAATAACTTCAACCCATTTCATAAAGTAGTTAGTAGAATTAATGATGAAGGTATATCCTCTAGTAGAAGGAGGTGATATTTTTCCAATAATATCCAACCCATATTTCATGAATGGCCAAGGAGAGATATGATTTTGAAGCTCTCATGCAAGAGCTCGAATTAGATTACTATGTTCTTGATATTGAGGGCATTTCTTGACAAAGGAAAATGAGTCTTGCTCCATTATTCTCTAATAATATCCAACTTGAATTAGCTTAATCACTAAGGATTTACCGCTAAAATGTCTACCCCAAGAGCTTTAATGGGCTTCATTTAGGGCAAGGGGTATTTTATCTTTAGTGAGATAACACAGAAGGAGGCCATTATAGTATTTTTTAATAAATAACACCAAATAATATAATGTATCAGACTGGAAGTTTTTGAATGAAAGTGTGAGCATTGTTAGTTGCATCATTAAGAAAATTTCTAGCCTTTATATAATTATAGATGTGAGAATACCATTCCCCCAAGTCTATGTGAGCACAAGCAAGACTATTAGGTTTAGGTTGATATGAGACAATAGGAGAGATGATAATATGAACCAAAAAGTGGTACTTTTCTACACCATCATTTGAGGGTATGAGGGAGGTTGTACTTTCCATTGCATCTATATGGCGATTTTCTCTCCTAGGGACACTACCTATTGTGAAGGAAGAGAAACAATCAAACAAGGATAAAGAAAAATATCAATACTGAGATAACTTATTCTGCATTACCTAATATGCTCATGTGATTTGATTTACAGTGACTTCCGAACCACCATGAATGCAAATACGGTTAATGCTTAATGCCATTATGACATGTAAGCTTGAAATAAGGGCTTCATACTCGATGATGTTATTAGTACAATGAAATTATAATCAAAAGGATAAAGGAACTAGCTTTCCTTTAGGTGAGATTAAAGCTATGCCTACCTCAAAGCTAGTTTGACATCTTGATCCATCAAATTAGATCTCCCATATAGATTCATGATTCAATGCAAAGAGACTTTCATTGTGAAATAAATCTAGATTAGGGATGAAATGGGCTAAGGGAGCTTTAGCCAATTGATATGTAACAACATGTCCTTTAATTACTTTTTGAGTTACAAACTTGATGTTGACCTTAGAGAGTAAAATTACCCATTTCTCTAACCTACTTGAAAGATCAGTTCTAGTAAAAATATTTTTAAGAAGATAACATTTCACAATCGCATGGGTTTCAACATGAAGAAGATTATGTCATTAATTTTTCATTACAAAAATAATACGTAGACATTGTTTCTCCATGGTAGAATATCAAGTTTCATAATCAATCAAAATGCAACTAATGTAGTAGACTACTCTTTCCTTACCATCATCATCATGTTGAGCTAATAAAGTTGCTAAGGCATGAGGTGATGTAGAAATATAAATTTAAAATGGGTCTATAATGGCACAAATTTTTACCCTAGGAATATTCCCCATTTAATTTCCCCTACCTTACAAAATATAAACTCAATGATGTAAAATCCACCACCACCACCTTGTCCCTTACACCTAGCTGCATCTTTTTTCTTTGGTGGAGAAATTTTTGTCAGAGATATGTGCCCACCATGTAAATGTCTATGTGCCATGCTACCATCCTGATAAGATTCCTTCCCTTGGGATATGTAAAATGGTTACATTTTTTGTTTGCTATGAAGAGTAATCTTCCTTGCCTCCCTAATCAATGAAATTCAACCTCTTTCCTCCATTTTTCTCATTCAAACCAAATTCATTCCAATTCTTTCACTCCTTGATGCTCTCTTAGAGTTCTAGCTCTTTCATTCTCTCATTCTCTCCATGTTCTTGCTTCTAGACGATTTTTATTCTTGTTGCAAGCTCCTCATTTGGCTCTAACATCACATTCTTTTACAAAACCATCATTATTGAAGAATCATCAAGCTTCATCTTCTCTACATGGTGGTGTCACTCTCTTCCTTTCACTATTGGCCTTGAGTAATATTAGCTAAGAAGGTGATATTATCTCTTATTTTTCATTTTGCATCATCATGCTTATTGAGTAGAATTCTAGTTGTTTGTGCTCTCTAGACTACTTCCTTTCTATTTTCTTTATAAATTTCTATATCTTTTGGCTATCTAGCTATCTGTGGGGGTGGGAAAACCAAAATGGGGGTTTGACTAAGGAATACATCAAACACAACCAAAAAAATTTCTCATTCTTGTGTGTGTAGGTGTATTCTAGTGGAGCTAATCAAAGAATTGAGCCGTGGGAAGCATACTATCATTTTATATCCCTTCTTTTGTCATTTTTGGAATAGTTCATTTCAAGCATTCCTTTATTGTATTCATTGTTTCTAGTACCTTTCCACTTTTTGTTAAACTATAAAAGTATAAGTAGTCAGACAATTACTAGGTTCTTAATGTTCTTTGTCTACTTTTTGGACCTCCGTCCATATAGGATGCTAGCACACCATGTTGGAGTCTAAGATTCACATTTCCATCCTCAAAAAGTGAGCTATCTAGGAAACATACGAAAACCTTTGCAACCAGCTATTTTGACTTTGTAAAGACCTAGTTTTAGCAAAAGGAAAGTAGTGAACAACTTTCCCTTCCTTTCCAATGTCAATACTATGTCCTTTTCAACCTATCTTGTCAACCCAAGGTAGTTCATTCCTTGGGTCTCTTCTATGATCTAGAGTCTTGGGGTTGAAAGATCCCACTATACATTTTTGGTGAACCCAAAGTGAATATCTCTATTTCCCTTTCTTTGTGTCGAGAACTCTACTCTCACATCTTGTGTGTGTTGTAGCTTTGGGAATTGTAAAGCTTTATGAGGTTTATAACTCAATCTACAACCTCTAGGCACATTGTCAGAAGAAGCATGCAACATATAGAAATGGATCCTAAGAAGGTCACTACAAGTCCGTCTTTTAAAGATTTAGTTTTTGGAACAAATACAAATTTCTCTAGTCCCTTTGGGGAAGAGCCTCATTTCCCTACTCCTCCTTGTCCTTCCACTTCATCTATAGAGAAAGATGATGCTCTTGATATTCTTGCAGAGACACTTCTTGCCCTAAACAAAAGGATTTTTGAGTTTAGGGAGTATTTTTTAAAAGAAAACATTATGGCTAGGGGCACTTACGTTGTTAATGAATTGAGAGTCGTGTTGGAAAAGGATCGACTAAGTCTTGAATTTTGCTAGGGTATTTTTGACATATTGTACACTCATGTTCCATCATACAACACTAGGTCAAAAATTTCTTGATATATTGGGCTCAAGACCATTGAAAGACAAATAGAAGTCTTGATGCCCAAGGTGTCAGTGTACATGGTTGAGACTAGGCCCATCAGTCAACACTACCACTGTCCCTCAGTCACCCTTATCATTAAAGTAAACAAGGAACCCTTGGGTTTCAACTCTACCAACTCTAATTTTCTTGGTGGTAGTTCTGAAACACATATTGGTCCTGGTGGAAAGGCCTCTTTTGGAATTGGTGTTGGAAGTCTTGATAGATCTAGTGGCTTTAATGGAAGTTCCACTGGTCATGTTTCATATTCTAACCCTATCTTGAACACCTTGTTATGGAACATGGATCAGATGAAAAATCAACAAGAAAACTTGTCTAGTGCTACTTCACAACCTATCATTCAACCCTTCTTTTTTCACAATCATTTATCAATTACTATCCTAAACACCCCCAACCCTTAGGGGATGGAGATTCTCAAACACACGGTTCAACGTTTCACACCATGTGCACAAATTTATTTTATAATGATGCTCTAATGGCTATGTTGTTTCCAAGGTATCTTAAGGATACTATATTTGAGTGGTATTGTTCCTTACCAGAAAATTCTATCTTGTTTGATCAGCTAGTAAATTAGTTTCTCTAATAATTCTAGACTAATATTAGACTAAAGATGATATTTTTGGATCTTTTATAATGTAAGCAAGGGGGTAATAAGAAGATAAATGAATTTATCACTCATTATCTCTTATCTTTTTCCTTAGATGTTCAAAAGGTATCCATCAAAAATCTATAGAGGCCTTGGCAAGAAAGCTCTTCCTTGATGAAGTATCCCTCTTTTGCACATATATGGGCTATGCTATGAGAATACCAATAGATGATTCCATAGTTTGGGGGATATTCCTTGCACTCCCATTCTGATGGTCAGTTTGTAGTGTCAATTTATTGTAAGAATAAGCTTGTTGCAAACATGCTCTAATGACAATAGCTTGAAGTATGACAAATGTTTTACAAATTTATCATATTCTTACACTTTTGTGTTGAAAATATTATTAAAAGAAAAAATAATAACATTACCATACCTCTGACCTCTTACCAAAACCTATCTTGATTGGTATGATGAGAATTTTTTTTATAGTACCATTGAAGACATGGACATTATACCGAAAGATGCACACACTTGCATTATGAGATCTAGGACTACATTAATGATAGTACTATCTGTCTCGATGGCAAGAAGTAGAATTCTAATAATTCTATGGAAAAGGCTAATAGAAAATTGTAAATCTATAAGAATCAATTTCTATCTCATTCCAAAAACTTAATTATTGAACCTTCTACTTCCTCTAATTCATCCCATCAAGATACATGAATATGGTCTCACTCTCATGTAGTAATTTATGCATATTTTCTAATGTATAGTGAGTTATAGTTAGCTGGGGTTTGGCATAAAGTAGTGAAATTTAGCTGGAAATACACACTTACAAGAAATTATTAAATGACTTTTTGAGAAGTAGTGAATTGATGAAGAGATTTGCATTGAATGAAAAACAAAAAAGTAACCTTCACTACCACTGTAATTCCCAACCTAATAGTTGGGCTTCATTGCTTGCAAGTTGATAAAAGAGCTATCATTGAAATGTCAAAAAAGAAAACTGAGCTATCATTTCTATAAAAAAAAAAATCAACTCTTAAGGCTATCCAAATAACTCTACTAGGGCCATAGACACCTAACCGACAGTAGAGCCATGTTTGGGGGGAATTACAGAGATAACCTTGTCGAGGCTATGGACACTTGACTAGCAACAAGGCTCTATCCCTGGATGGATTTAGAGGATTACTATATTATGTAGTTCAATTTTAATGAACTAATTCTTTTCACCAAGTTCCAAAAACTGGAATTAATTAGATCACACATGGATGTTTCTAGTGGATTTTTACTTTTTTATACCAGAATCTCGGTAAAGGTAAAGGCTGTTATTTTAAAATATGTATAAATTTTAATTTATAACTGGTGATTTAATTTCATGTTTGGTTTAAATTTGGTTTTATTGGTTGCAAGTTTTTGTGTGGTCTCACAACACACCCCAAGACTGAAAGACTTGGGGATCCAAGTGAAAAAATAACTCTTATGATAGGAGCTAGCAGATTGAAAGATCATCAGAAGTGAAGAGAAAAGAGAAATCTTTAATATAAAAGTACTTTGTAATGTAAGTGTTTCGGGCACTGGGTACCAGAAACAGTTGAAAAGGTGAAAGGTAATGTGAGTTTGAATGAAAGGCTTTGATATGATGTATGTACTCCAGTAAAATGGAGTTTGGTAAGATGGAATTCTAGTATAACCGAAGTTTGGGAAAGTTCATGGGTAAAGCTGAATACAGGGTACTGGGTACTAGATTGCAATGTGAAATGAACATTTTAAAATTTTGATATTATCTAATGATTCTGGTAATCCGATGTATATGTGAGGATTTATGATATGCTAGAAATCATGTTATTTATAAGAGTTTTTACTAACATTTGGATATTGGTTTTATTTACATGAGATGTTATGAATGTTTTCTTTCTTTTAAAGGGATTTAATGTGTGGAATTTGTGATTGTAGGAGATATAGATTGTGATGAAAAATTTGGGTATGGATGGTCAAGCAAATTGTATTTGTGATCAAGTCTACTAATGTTACTAGGTTCAATGATGCACTTTAAAAGCTCATGTTGGAATAGAGTTTGTTTCAAAGGTGTGCTAGATACAAGAATCCCTAGATGTCGGAGTTCAAGCATGCAATATAGAAGTTTACTTAATCTGGGAGTAACTCATTCTTAGAATGTTCAAATCGAGGAACCTAAAATGTAGGAATAATACTTCCACTTGATCACTCTGATTTCATGGGAAGTTCCTATATTTTGTTTGAGTAGATTTGTTTGGTTCAAGAAAGAACCCTGATGATTAAAGATTAACAACCAAAGTGCTTCATGGTATAATTGGAGTTGAATTTCGTTGACTTTGATTGCAATTCTCCTATTAGTCACTACATTCCATGTGCCTTGATGTGATTGGTCCCTTCAATTTCCTCTCATGTATTTGTCTTATCCTATCTGAGCCTTGTGTTCTATAAAAGGCCAGAGGATCCTTTTTTTATTTTAAGTTCAAAATTTGTGGATGTCGAAAGAGCATAATTTTTTTTCAAGTTTTAATTCTTTTTTCCCATTTTTTGAACCATTCCAGTGTAAATATTTGCATGGATGTAGACATTGATTAATATTAGAACCAATTAGATAGCTACTTATCTCATCTATCTTTTGTAGCTGGTTTTGTTAGTTTAGTCGAACAAGACTGTATGTTGCACCATTTAAGGGTGCATACAAAACCTACTCAATGTCCAGAAATGAAATCCCTCTTTTTAAAAGCTCACACCATTTTATATGTAGCTATGAAGCAATCTAGTGAAGTATAAATCAGTTTGCTCTATTTTAATAGATTCTTTGGGGCATGCATGGAGAAAAACCGGGAGAAACTTTTAATTTTTAGTATTTTATGCTTTATTTTAGAGTAGATATTTAAATTCTTGAAAATGTTCCAAAATTTGAATGATTGGATGGAATTTTATTGAAAATATCTTATTTTCCATGAAATTTTTATGCTTAATGCTAAATCTACTTAAGTGATAGAAAGGAATTTGTGATGTTCATGAAATAATATTGCAAATATTTTGATTTCATGATGCTTGTCTTTATGATCCAATTGAAAATTCAATGCTTAAAATATTTAATCCAAAACAATAGTCCCTTTGAGATTAACAACAAATATCACATCAGTACCTGAGAGCGACCCTAGTGTAATCATGACCTGGTTATCAAAGACTTGGGATTGAAATAAAGCCAATCTTTTCCTATTAAAGAAAAATTCCCCTTTAGGTTGTCTTTGTTCCATATATTTCAATAAGGATAGGCTCTTTGTGGTCTTGTGTGTGAAGAATTTATTCACCCTATTTGCTGTGAGTAAAATCATCATCAACACATACCATTTTCAACCATATATCTTTGTGTCACTACTTGAAACCTCATATTTATAGGGGTTGTTATATATTTTTTCCATTGCTCCCCCTAATCCCATGCCTAGGTTTAGTTTTCAAGAGAATTATCTACACCAAAGGGAGATACAAATGCATTTTATTCATCCTTTTTCTTAGGTTCCTCTTTTTTCTTCCAAACCTTCTTCATTTCCTTCTTGAATTTTATAGGATCAACTTTCTTCACAAGTTCATTCCTTTGTTTCAGATTAGTCTTCCTTCATTTCTTGCTTATGTAAAATCTTAGAATGTGTCAAAGTTTGTTGCAATTGTAGCATACAACATTTTTCTAGCCAAAATGACTTCTATTCATTCTTTATCTTTACTAGTTAGTCTTATGTCCAAATACATTCCATTGAAATATTGAAACATTCTACTAGTATTGAATCTATTCATCATTTGACTTCTACACTTAGTAACTCTATGTCCAAATTTCTTGCATACAAAACATTGTCTAGAAAAGGATGCAACATTATAATTCATCCTATTTCTATATTATATAGCCTTTATTAGAACTCATTTCATGAAAAAAAAATAGCATTGAAAGATGGGTACCTTTGAGCATTTAGTTGTTTGATAGGTCTTCTTGTTTTTCTTCTTTGATTCTTGATCTATCTACCATTTCCTTGAGTCTATTTTTTATTGTCAACCTTGTTAATTGTCTAATTTTTCTTTGAGCTTTTTCCTTCTTCAAGTCCCAAACCACCTTTATCCTTAGATGGCTTCTATCCTACAATTAGTTCATAAATCATAGTAGTACTTGTTTTCAATTTGTCCTCATGAGCTCTTTCTTTCTCTAGATATGATCTTAGGGTTACCACTTGTTCAAGATTTTTGCATTCACCAATCTTGCTTTGTATCTTAGCATTTAGATAATCCTCAATTCTATTTTTTCCTTCCACTTTTATTTTCAATCTAGTGATATCTTCATTCACCTTCTTCAACTGTTCATTAACTTATTTATGTCTTTCTTTGAACTTCTTGATTTGTTCTCTCAAAATTTTGACACATTCATTTGCTTCCTCTAATCTTTCCTTCAGATTTTTGTTTTCACCTCCAACTCTGTCAAGATATTCAAGAGCAACTTAAAGTTTTTTGTCAAACATGTAGTCCTCTTCTATGTATACAATTGAAAAAATTTCTTCTAGAGGAATGTTGGGAATATGATTCCATTTAATTACAATCCTAAAAATTATTTCATGTATCTCCTAAGTCCTTGGAAAGTGTTCCCCAACACTAGGATTAGAAAGAGATTAAATTCAAAAGAAACAAACATGTTAATTTACATTTTTAATTAATTCTAAATGATAGGAACATGTGATGGCATCCAAAATGAGTTCCTAAATAATAGGAACACATGGGGTTCCCACATGGAAGGTGGGGCCCACCTTGAGCTAAGTTAACTATTTGGTGAAAAAGATAACACTTTAGTAATGCATGTAAAGATCCTAAAAGTTATGGATTGGTGTTTACATGCATGGATTTTAGTTCAATTCATATCAGTTTAATTCAATTCAATTTAGTTCAGTTATGGTTCAGTTATCTTCAGTTCCATGTAGTTAGTTTTATTTGAATGCTAATTGACTTCATTTGACTTGGAATGCATGACTAATGACTTGAGTTACATGAAAAATAATAGGTGACACATTTAGTTAAGTGGGGATGATCAATCATGCATGGTATTTGCAAGAATGGTGGAGAGATATGTTTCAGTTAACAAAGATTGACTTGGACCCACCTTGGACACCCAAGTTGTCATCTTAAAGTTAACACTTTTACATGATCTAAAATATTTTATAAGGCTGAGTTAACTAGGCCCATTCTTGGGCACCATCTTTGAGAAGAAGCTTATAAATGTCTTTAGAATCAATGTTGAGTTATGACTTCAGTTTGGGATGCCCAAATTGATGGACTTTTTTTGACATTGTTCTTCACGTAAGAACTATACTTGCAAAGAATAGGCTTCGGTTTTGTGAGATAAGCATTGTGCTTTGTATTTGTAAAGTCGTTGGAGTTTACAAGGATCCTTATTGTCTATTTATTGCAGCAAGTTGAAGAGAGTTTATCAAATTTGATTGCAAGTTGTGAAGAAGAATTGTTGAAGGAAAAAGAAGCATCTCAAGGAAGGATTGATAAACAATTATTGTAATATTGTTCTAAGGTTAAATAATACAAGCACTATTGATTCTCGGTGGAATTTTTTCCCGAAAGGGTTTCTCCATAGTATATGTTGTGTCAAGTTTCTATCTTCTGGTCTTATTCTTCTACAATCTTTTGTCTACTTCTACAAATGGTAAAATGAATCTAAACAAATAATCATCCACAAATAAATTGTAACAAAGAACACTTATTTAGATCTACAGTATAATAGGTTTAGAAAGTATTAAGCTACATAATTATCTTCATTTTCAACATTTGGTATCAGAGCTAAGGTTGGGTAGAGTTTGGGATGTCTTTCTCTTAAAATTTTGAAGGTTTTTTTGGCTATAGTGGGAGCTTTTATTATTGTGTTATTGCTGATTTTGGAAAATAAGTTTTTTACAATGAGTTTTACTTCTCGTATAGATATTGAAGGATTCAATGGATCTAATTATGATATGTAAAAACTAAAAATGGAGGATCTCCTTGAAGAGAGAGATCAATGGTTAGCTATTGGTAATGAGACAAAGTCACCTAGAATGATGTCAGATGAGGATTGGGATAAGCTTGATAAGAAGGCAAGAGGCAACATAAGATTATGTCTTGCTGATGTTGTTCTCTTGAATGTTTCAGGAGAAACTACCGCATATAAGTTGTGGAAGAGAATACGTGATATCTATCGAACAAATTTTTTTACTAATATTGTATCTAAAAAGACAATTGTATTCTTTAAAGATGAAGGATGGTGATTTTGTTGCAAATAATTTGATTCTATGTCAATTAGCATATATAGATGTAAATCTAGAAGATGAAGATAAATGTATTTTTTTTCTTTGTTCTTTACCAAAATCTTGGGAAAATCTATTTATTGCTATTAGTGGTAGTGGTACAGGTTTGAAGATGGAAAACATAATTCCTACTTTCCTATCAAAGGAGATGAGGAGGAAGTATAAAACAGAAATCCAAGATGCCTTGTTTGTAAAAGGTAGGCTTTAGAAAAAGGAACCTAAGGGAGACAAGGAAGGGAAGGGTAAGTTAGAAGGACAGAGTAATGTAAAGTGTTGGAACTGTGGGAAACCAGGACATGTGAAGAAGGATTGTAAGAACAAGAAAAAGAGTTTTGATTCTTCTACAGAGGAATCCTCATATGACGGTAATCATGCATTAATAATTTCATGTAAAAATGTTAATGATGAATCTTTGCTTGATGTTAAAGAGTGATCTACATGAAGAGGATGATAGCCATGATGCCATGTGTAGCTCGTACCATAATTTAGTGGGAGTTGTTAATAGTGACGTGGATGCATCATCGGTAAGCTTATCTTCATGTGATTGTGGATATGTTTTTTCTTGGCTTAGAGTGGCTACTATTATATCATGGTTTACTCTTGATATGCATTTAGAGTTTGGCATGGTACTTGTTCTCTTGAGACCAAGATGTATATATGTTATGGTTCATGTGATCTCCTAGTAGGAGATGGTTAGATCATGTTGTCATGTTTATGTTCCTGATTCATGATTGGAGCTTTGTCATTGATCTTGTGTAGTTGTATTATGTATTGGGTAAATTAATCATTTGCTTGATTACTTCTTGATAGTGCTATGTTGCATTTGGAGTTTGGCATGAATTGGTTGGTTACAGGTCCTAATGGATACTTGGAGAAATAGGTGAGGCTTGAGTTCTCTTATGGTAAGAGATATATGTTGGAATAGTTACTTGTAAGAAAATATTTTTCAACAATAAAGACCGAGAAGCCTACACCTTGGTTGGATGTGAGTTCAACATACTCGAAAGTTTCACATGCCTCCAAAGAGGCAGTTTGGTTTCAGAGACTTGGGAAAGGTATTGGTTTTAATCGAAGGTAATTTAAACTTGAACGTGATATTCAAAGCGCTATTTGTTTAGCCAAAATCCTATGTATCATGTTTGTACTAAGCATGTTGATGTTCAGTATCACTTTGCATGATAAATGGTTGTGAGAGGGAAGGTATTAATTGATAAAGTTGACACTTTGATTAATAATGAAGATTATCTTACCAATTCCTATAGATAAGCTCTCTTGGTTTTGAGTATTAATCATTTTCTTGGAGCTTCATGATTATGGAGGTTGCATTTGAAGTTGGCATGTACTGATTAGTTGGTGTAGGAAGGATATTGGCCTTAAGTCATATACTTGATTTATAATAATGATTCCTTGTTTATAATAATTGCAATGTATAATGTCAAGTGGGAGAATGTTGGGAATATGATGCCATTTAATTGCAATCCTAAACATTATTTCATGTATCTCCTAAGTCCTTCGAAAGTGTTCCCCAACACTAGGATTAGAAAGAGATTAAATTCGAATGAAATGAACATGTCAATTGACATTTTTAATTAATTCTAAATGATAGGAACATGTGAGGGCATCCAAGATGAGTTCCTAAATAATAGGAGCACATGGGGTGCCCACATGGAAGGTGGAACCCACCTTGAGTTAAGTTAATTGTTTGGAGAAAAAAGATAGCACTTTAGTAATGCATGTAAAGATCCTAGAAGTTAGGGATTGATGTTTAAATGCATGGAGTTCAATTCAATTCAGCTTAGTTATGGTTTAGTTATCATTAGTTGCATGTAATTAGTTTTAGTTGAATGCTAGTTGAATTCAGTTGACTTGGAATGCATGACTAATTACTTGAGTTACATGACATATAATAGGTGACACATTTAGTTAAGTGGGGATAATCAATCATGCATTGTATTTGCATGAATGGTGGAAAGATATGTTTCAGTTAACAAAGATTGACTTAGACCCACCTTTGGCACCGAAGTTGGAATCTTGGAGTTAACACTTTTGCATGATAAGATATTTTATAAGGCTAAGTTAAGTGGGCCCATTCTTAGGTGCCAACTTTGAGGAGAAGTTTACAAGATATCTTCAGAATCAACATTGAGTTATGACTTTATTTTGGGATGCCCAAATTGATGGACTTGTTTTGGCATTTTTCTTCATGGATGAACTCTACTTGCAAAGAATAGGCATGGGTTTTGTGAGATAAGCATTGTGATTTGTAATTGTAAACTCTTTGGAGTTTACAAGGATCCTTATTGTCTATTTATTGCAGCAAGTTGAAGAGAGTTAATCATATTTGATTGTAGGTAGTGAAGAGGAATTGTTGAAGACAAAAGAAGCATCTTAAGGAAGGATTGATAAAGAATTATTGTAATCTTGTTCTAAGGTTAAATAATACAAGAACTATTGATTTTTGGTGGAGTTTTTTATTGAAATGGTTTCTCCATGGTATATGTTGTGTCATTGCTATCTTCTGGTCTTATTCTTCTATAATATTTTTCCTACTTGTAAAAATGGTAAAATGAATCTAAACATATAATCATTCACAAAGAAATTGTAACAAAGAACACTTATTTAGATCTACAATATAATAGTTTTAAAAAGTATTAAGCTACATAATTACCTCCATTTTCAACAAGGAATAAGATAACTTTTATCAGCCATGTGTTCAAACTCCTATATCTTCCTCAATCTGTTAGGCTTCTTAGAAGGAACTATGCTCTGATACCAATATTTGAACACCTAGATTATAGAGAGGGGGGTGAGTTAGTATTCTATATAACCAATTAATCACAAACCATCCAATTAACAAAGTGTGTCTAAATTTAGTAATGAATGAAAACATGAAAGAAGATCACAAGACCACATAACACATGGGCACTAGAATTTTTATGTAGAAAACACAAAAAGGAAGAAAACACATTGAGTATCAGCTCACAATATATTATAACCAGTTATAAGATACTACAGGGGCTCATTTCTAGGACTCACTATCCTTATAAGTCTCACAAAGTTAGGAATAGATACAAAAAAAAGTGGCTACACAACTAGAGTGTGAACTAATACAAAGTGCACCTTCCTTGTGTTGAATTAAGTTCCTATTAAGCTCTAAATACAAAATACTATTCTAGTTAGTAGTTTCTCAACATTGAAAAATCCAAGTCCCTTATTCTAATATCACATGTATATAAATTTTCAAGTTTGCACAATATCATATCTTGCCCACATCACATTGCATTATCATCATCTCATGCAACTCAAAAATGCCCTACATATATACCATATTACATCTGCATACATCAATTAGGTCAGCCTAATTAGATGTAGCTTTATTTCAATTCAAAATATATTTTTTCGGCTCCACACTTGATTCAAAAACATTTTCACGCTCAAGTCAAACATGCAATACTTGATATAGGGAAGCATGGACCTAAAATAGGTCTTACTAACATCCGTAGTACATAATTATTCTTTACAACACATAACATGTGTTAGTTCAACCAAGAATTGGACCTAAACACAAAATGAACCAACTAATCACACACCAATGATCCATATGATCAAATAAACCCTGTTCATGTGACCCATTTTCTTTGCCATAAGAAGGGATGTTGTGCCTTCTTAATGGACAAGACCCCATTCATGTGACCCACACCATTTCCTTCTAGATCAAGAAAAAGCCATGTGTAACCTCCTTACTAATTTTTATCTAGTCCTTTTTATGGGGATATGACAAAGAATTTCGTGTTTTTATCACTTACACAACCTACATTTATAATAGTATTGTTTGTTTCTTTCAATGCTTATAGAGCTACCCCCTCTACAACTCCATGCATGTCATAAATGAGCACTACCACCACAACTTTATCTTCATCCATTTTATTTACTTCCAAATCTATTTTTGAGCCTTTAAGGCTACAAAAATATTAGATTCAACTGCCTCTCTTGGATCATAGTTTGGATAGAAAATGTTAGAATTCTATAAAATTAATATTGGTATTAAGTTACATATTAATGTTATTAATAATAATATTGATATTAATGATGAAATTAATATTGATTAAGATAATCATATTAATATTAATATTATGAGTACCATTTTCCCAAATTAAATTATCAATTATGTATTAGATCAAGTTCACGTAATTCATCAATCTAACCCAAAAAATCAACAATAATGACACCTATTAAAAGAACCACAATATTTTGAACTATTACACTAATGGTAGGGCCTTACAATAGCTAATCTCACAAAAAAAAGGACATGTCATAGGCATGTAACATACTCATACCTAAACTATAGTAAAGGCAATAGTTGTGAGTGAGAGTTGTAACAGTTGTAGAAATTTGAATTCCTTTGTGGCTGATGAGGATGGTGTCTCTAACTATGATGATGATGATGATGATGGAATTGGCCTTTGTTGGTTCTAATGGCTACTAGAATTTTTTGTAGATTAGTTTCCTATCATCCAATGGGTTTTCTTTTTTCTGCTTGGATTTTGGGAGGGTCCTTTCTCTGTGCAGGTAGATTGGCTCCATTTTTTGTCCCTTTTAGGTGTTGTTGAGATTTTGGAGGTCACTTCTACTTTGTCTTGTCCTTGGAGTGGCTTGTTTGGGACTTCTCTGGGGCACATGGATGGGTTAAGGTTATGGACTTTGGATTTGGTGCGTCTGGGCATTTTTCCTTTGTTAGTCTCACCCTTGTCTAATGTGCTTCCTTTTGTCCCTTTCTTTTCCTTCTCTAGCTAGGTGGGGTTGGCTATTTCCTTTTTCCTCCTCTACTCTGCCTTTGAGGTGTCATTTTTTTTCCAAAAATCTCTTGGTATCTCATTTACTATGAGCTTCTATGGTTTCTTGGTGGTGGCATTACCCTTCTCTGCTCTCCTATTCTACCTCTTTTTAGGGGATGGTGGGGTTAGTTGGATGTTTTTCTGCAAAGTTTGTTGTTGTAGAGATGATGTTTTCTTAGACCCTTTGGGGGTTTGGTTTCTAGTAGGATCTTTTCCTATGCTTTTGTCTAGTTGTTGGCTTCTTTGAATTGTTTTGTGGTCTCCCATCTTCATTTTTTTATTGGGTCTCAAGGCCTATGAGGCCATCTCTAATTTGGGGAGATGGGGATTTGTTGCTTGTGTGATGCAGGCTGGTTTGTGCTTGGTGGATTTATGTTGCTAGTTCCTTGCTATAGATGTGCTCAATGGGGGTTGGCCTTAGATCTCCTCTGGAAGTCTTGTTCTCTCTCACAACCTAGGTGGGGTTGAGGTTAATGATTATTTATGTTTCTTGGTTTGTTCTTACTTTCTTCATGTTTCCTCATTTTTTGACTTCTATTGAGGTGGATTCATATCCTTTTTAGGTGGAGTTTGCAGATCTAGTTGAAAGTAATGATCTTATTCGAATGGCCCCCTTTCTGGTTTCTCCTATGGAGGTGGAGCTATCTCCTATTGAGGTGGAGATGGGTTTTATGGAGGGGCTTGGTGGTGCTACTATGGGATTTTGGTTGCTTGTTGCTCTATAGTGTTGTCTTACTCTTCTATAGAGGTGAAATTTTTTGGGAGGCTAGATAGATTTTGGGTTCTTAAAATGACCTTGTTTCTTTCCCCTTTCGTGGATCCTATTGTGGTGTGGTTACCCCTCTATTAGTAAGAAATTTTTAGGCTCTTTTTGGTCTAATTTGAGTGGAAGGTCTATTATAGTACAACTATTGCAGGTGTTTTGTGACCTGGTTGGTTTAGGTAGTCTTTTGGGCCTGTAGTATTGTGGCTTGTTTCTCGGCTCAAGTCCTCTATTATTTTTTATCCTTGACTTAGGACTAGTTTATTTCCTTTTTGTTTTGTTGCTCCTAGTTGTGGTGCTAGGTTTTGGTTGTCAGTATGTCTTTGACTCAAGACTACTATTGGTTCTAAGTGTTCTATCACTCCTAGTTTCTAGTGACCAGGTGTTATTAGTGTTTCTATTGTGCTATTGTGGTCTCTTCATTGGTACTATTTATCTATTTTGTTGGAAAATTTTGAAACTTTTCTACTTGGAAGTATCCTTTGGTGCAACCACAATAGGAGGGTCCTCAAAGAGAATAGTCTAGACCATGCAACAAGAGTCACACAACAGAAGCAACATGGAATATGGAGGCAAATGAAAATTCAAACATTCATATTATCATAAATTTTTATTACAATTAGCTAACAACTTCTAGGTTTACGGATTCAGCTCATAGGCCTGTTACAACATGCTCAAAATACAATATTCCTATATTCTCCTTAACACAATTGAAAATATTACATATCAAATCTACATTAATCTTCCTAATCAACTTCTCCCATCCTAATGATATATTACAAGATTTATATCATATCCACAAATCTAGAATCTCCCATGTTGTCCAAAGATCATTACAATCTCCAATGAAAGAAAATGTAACGTGTGCATGAAATAGGTTGACCTCAAATTTGAATTACTCCTCGACAGGTGCATAAGATGAAGTGCAAACCAATAATTAAGGTTGATGACACTCAATGGAACAATTCAAAACACATCGCAAGGATCCACAAGTTACAAGAAGGATGCACAAGAGATCAAATGGGTCATTAGGATTTGAAACTATTCCAATGCTAGTTCAAGAAACTACCACTTAATCTAGAAGTGATAACTTGTTGGAAGAAGATCCAATCAATCTAAAATCTTAGAATAAGGAAAATGAACATGTCAATGATGGAAACATATATCCATAGGGTCTGGTGAGAAAATATGACGATACACTAAATTTTCCAACTAGAACTGAACAAGAACAAACTGAAATGAAAATATTTTGGTTGATGCAGGATTGCAAAGAACCAAGGATGCTCTTACATCATTCTCTTAGCTCTGTAAAAGGTTCCTAGTCCTTTCAAAACCTTTCTTACCTTATCAAAAACATACTCATACCTAATCTTTTTCATGAAATGCAGATATAGAAATATATAGATGGGGTTCTATTTTATCAAATAACACATTTCTCATTAAAGGAAAACTCTATTAACCATCAATACATAGTGTACTTCATAGTACTGCGCACTTCACGGTGTAGGGAGAGCATGCAATAAGAGTCTATATGGTTGACAACACATTGTATTTCTAAAGATCCAAAATGGGCAACATGGAATACTCATATTTGTAAAGAGACTTCTACATTGCAAAACACATTGTGTTCACAAAATTTTTCAATTGTGTTTATAGAATAGCAATTCCAATACACAATTTGGGAAGCCTAATGGCCATTTGTGTGTTATTATGGCCTTGCCTTGGAATTTTTTATGGTATATTATAATGAGTAAAAATAATTATAATACCAAAGTTCCTTAATCACAACCTTATGAAACCCAACTATGCAAATATGCTTCACAACTAAACAAAGGTACATAATTTAAATGGAGAAATATTGTAATGCAAAATGATAAATATTATGTTCTTTTGCAAATATATCTTATCTAATTACCAATATCCAAAGGTTCATGTTCTATTTTGGGAGATAAATCATACCAATGTAGTGTTGGAGAAATCATTCTAAAATTAACACAAATCAATTATGAGGGGGATAATTTAAAGGATTTAGTATCACTGTTCACTGTCATTTTGAGAATTTCCCATGTAACACTCACACTTCAAGGAGGAAACATCCATCACATAAAATTTTGGGATATAGTAGGCACACAATAATGTAACATTTATTTTATTTAAATTAAATTGCATTTTTTTTGCATTCCCCATAGTAAGCATCTCATCTATAAATAAATTTGAACTTCTAAATACAAAATAAATTTTGGAAATTGAACTGTCTAGTACACTTGTAATTCAAGCTATGACAACTAGAATCACTTGTATTTAGTGCAGAAGCTTCACATCTCTTGAAGTGTCCTCAATCTACCCACCCTTGTTTTATTCAATTTTGTTTCCTCTAATATATAAACCACCTAGAAGGAAGAAAATTGTTAGCAATAGATAAAATTGGAAAATTAAAGACATTTGGTGCTACAAAAAATTCATTTATTCAAAATTTCATCAATATACGGTTATGTAGAGTGTTGATTGCAACATGCTAGGTTGTATAGACAATAAACAAACATATTGAATTGTACAATGGGAATTTAACTTCCACTTTAACCTATCACTAACACTAATAATATATATCATAAATTATATCTATCATTTTTCCATTTTGTTGGAACTATGAAGCATTGAATGTTCATTCAAATATATGAAAAAATAATATCTTTTGGCATATGACAAAGGCCATAACTTGAAATAATCAACAAAGGCAGAGAAGATAGACAAGAAGGATACCATGTACCACTATCAAACTTCTATCTATATCTCGTGTCTCTTAATGAACATGTAAATGACAAATATTGGTATTGTAACCATTGTTCAATGATATTGTACACTGAACCATTACTTGTATAGATGACTAGAAAAATAAAGATTATTTCAAGACAAATTGGTTGCAAATCATGATGTGCATCGATTATGCAAGAATAAAGGTTAAGAAGTCAACAAAATCATTGGTGATCACCTTGATTGACGAAAAAATAGTAGCTATTCTCCCTACAAGAATGCATGCCATAGTCATGTAACATAAAAAAATGCATAAAAACATACATAGAAACATACATAACATGATGGGACAATGTAGTTTGGGCCCCACCTAGACAAGGGATAAAATAGATGAAACTGACATATAGGAGAAAATGTTACGATGATGGAAGTGAGGAGATAACGACACTATCAACTTGTGTATCTTGCATTTTTTTGTAGGAGTTTCACCATAAAATTCACTAGCTTGGTGGATTACATGAGAAGCTATCCCTTCCTCTAGATTTTGTGCACCCACGAGCATTGCATGCTAATGTGAGTAAGACATGCATTCTAAATTATAATGATTTTTTTTTAAAGAATATGTGTTCAAATATTATAATGCACAAAATAATTGAAGGTTGGAAAACACTCTATGTTATG
Source organism: Sequoia sempervirens (assembly GCA_007258455.2). Taxonomy (NCBI): domain Eukaryota; kingdom Viridiplantae; phylum Streptophyta; class Pinopsida; order Cupressales; family Cupressaceae; genus Sequoia; species Sequoia sempervirens. Next base: position 437,387,249 of record VDFB02193867.1, read on the forward strand.
AGTTATTTCATTCTGCATGCTTGAACCTAAAGGGTGAAAGGCATGGGGAGGAGTTGAGAGTGGGGGATACGTATAAAACTCACCAAATTGAATTGAGGAGTGACTAAAAAATTGGGCTATTACATGTAGAGGGTTTTACAAGAGTATGATGGTTGCAACTTTAATAACACTCAGTGTTTTGAAACTTGCACTTTTACAAAATAGTATGAATGTAATTAAAACCTTTTCTGATTAACATTGTAACAACCCAATTGTTTTGTCACCCCTTATCTCAATTTGATTAGACACCTAGTGTTTTCCAAAATGCAATTATATATAGACAGTATGAATGTAATGAATATCACCTTCAAGATTTATGTAGACCACATTGAATAAGATACATAAAAGATAATATATTGACTGAAGAGATTTTTCCTATTATTTAGAAGTTGAGGAAAGTGTGTGTGCAGTATGCGCAAAGTGAAAATGGTAATGTAGAACTTGAGCAATAGGTAGTAGAAAGTATGTAATGAAAAGGAATTTTATCTAAAAACACTTGAAAAGAAGCAAACCAAAGTGAATGAGATAGATAATGTATTGAATGAAGAGATGTTCCTACTCTTGAGAAGTTGAAGAAGGATCATGTGCAATATGTGCAACGAGAAAGTGGCAATGTAGAACCGGAGGCAACAAGTACTAGAATGGATGAAATGGAAAAGGAATATTCTCTTAATACACTTGAAAAGAAGCAAAGTAGAGTGAGTGAGATAGATAATGTATTGAGTGAAGAGATCCTTCATGCTCTTGAAAAGTTGAGGAAGGTGCATGTGTAGTATACGCATTCGGAAAATAGCAATGCACAAGTGGAAAAATTAAAGAGGTTTTGTATTTCACGAGAATTTGTCTAGGAAAAGAAAGTGACAGATGATGCTATGGGAGGATTTGAACAAGTAATTCAAAGATTCTTGAACAGAAGAATCCCATAGAACACATAGAATTGGAAATGGATGAAAAGAAAGCAATATGAGATATCATTGTAAAAAAGAGAATCAGTTGGGTGGAGACATGAGATTCCTATGTGAAAAGGTATATTTTTTTTGTAAATAACTTATTAAAAATAAAACATCTGCATTCTCTAATAAAAAAGACACTCTCAAAGCTAAGAATAGTATGTGGGTTGTAGGTTTCACAACACCAGGTGTTCTTCAACATGCAATTATATATAGACATCATGATTCTAATGAAAACCTTTAGTTTTGTAGATAGTAAGAATGCAGTGAAGTTCATTCACCTTCATAATTTATAGCAACACTTACACTAAAAATTGCATTTCAATTTCCTTGAATATGATTTAAAAATAAATACATAATATAATTACAAGTTGAAAAACACTATGTAGTTTTCCATTTATTTCATTATGTATGTTCAAATCTAAGTGGTGGAGAGCATGGATAGGAGTTGCAAGTGTGGGTTACATAAAACTAACTAGATTGAGCCAAGTGGTGACTAACCAATTGGGTTGTTTTATCTAGAGGGTTTTCCAACACTATGTGGGTTGCAAGTTTCTTAACACCTAGTATTTTCTAATTTCATTGCATTCTTGCTATCTAATTCACAAAAGGTTCTCAAGACAATCATAAAACATGCCAAACTGAGGTGAGGGGTGACTAATCAATTAGGTAGTTATTTGTAAGGGGTTTTAGAACAATATGTGGGTTGCAAGTTTTATAACACCCAACGCTTTCCAACCTGGAATTTTAAAAAATAGTATGAATGTATTGTAAAGCTTTTGTTATTTAGACAGTACAAATGTAATGAAATGAACTTTCAAAATTTATAACAAGTCTTACACAGAGTACAAATTTTGTTTCAATTTCTTCATATAATCCAAATATACATGCATAGTATGATTACATGTTAGAAAACATAGTGGGAGGTGAGTACGTGATTTATGAAACCTCCAACCCATACAATGTTGTAAAACCCTCTACACACTAAAGCCAAATGAAAACCATTAGAAACTCGTCAATGAAAACTCATCTTCCCAACGAATGGTCATTCAATTCTTTACAGTCCCTAAGTAGAATGGGAAAATGGCATATATTTCCAGAGGCAGATATACATACCTACTAGCTAGTTGCCCACACCTCTCACATGTGTTTTGGTAAGGAGAATGGTCACTCTACTTTGGCCTCTAAAACCCTACAACTACCTTTTGAGCTCGCCAACAACCTTCAAAATGAGAATGTCAAAAATGGTGATGGTATGGACTTTATGTGGTTTAAAAAATATATCATTTAATTGCATTAGCCACATTGAGTTTTCCAACTTGGTTATATATTATGCATGGTTTCTGGTTTCTCTACACATTATTCCACTACTATTTCAATTGTAGGAAATATATGTCACTCATATTTCTACAATGGGTTGTCATTTATTTCATTTGGCTTCCTCAAAAAATTTTGTGTTGTGAGAACATTAAAATGGAAAAATTAAAAAACCCTACACAAAAGCACATAAACAACTCTACATTTCAAATGAAAACCCCTTTTCGCAAGGAAACCCATCTTCACAATGAATAACTGTTCAATTCTTCATAATTCCTAGGTAGACTAGCAAAACGACATATATTTCTAGCAGATATACATACTCGCTAGCTAGCTGCCCGTGCTTGTCAAATGAGTTTTTGTAGGGAGAGTGGCCGCTCTGGCTTTGGCCTCTAAATGCCTGCAACTCCCTTCTAGGCTCCCCAACAATCTCCAAAATGTGAATGTCAAAAATGGTGACATTTTGGACTTTTTGTGCATTCAAAATTAGGATTCTTAAAACCCACCGGCACTACCACTTGTCTAGCAACATGACAAGTGTGGGGCACTCCAAATGGTATGCACCTAGACATCTGTAAGCATCCGTTCCCTAGTCTTATCTCACAATTATACCTAAATGTCTCTCAACATTCATCTGTCAGTCTTATCTCACCATTATATTGTTGTAAGGGGGATGAGGTCTTATATCATGCCATAGATAGGTGAGTTTTGTTGGGAGATCAACTTCTCCCATGGTGAAAAACCACTGAAAGCGATGAACAATGAAGATCAATTTTATTGTCTTAGCACAGCAAAATACGATAAAATTGATTTTAACTTGTGGCTGTTAATGTTATGTAACTAAATTTTTTAGCTTAATACAATGATTTTATATATTTTTTTTATCGCCTTAGCATTCCTTTTCGAGCAGGTTTAGTGGTCAATGAACAAAATGAATTCGACAAACTTTACATAAAGTATGCCTTCGGCATAATAAAATGGAAGGTGTGTGGAGAATTAATGGCTACCAAGCAAAAGTAGCATGGAAGCAATGCAAGTGGATGCATCTCAACGACTCTATCAAAAAGGCGTTGATTCTGACAAGGATTCATGTTGTGTAACAATAATTCACTGAATCCAGCTTGTTTGAAAGGTATCTTTTTAAACAATCTAGTTTTAAAATATTTATAAGGATGCCACAACAAAATAGGCCTTAAATCTTATATAAAACCAAATTGTTGAATTATGTATCTTCTTACGTATTTCCCATTAAAAATATTATAAGATGTAGCAACAAACCATTTCGAAAGATTTCTTTAGTTTTTATCACAAAGTCGGGTAATGGAGTAGGTTTGACGTATTGATTATATATAATAAAAGGCCTGGTGCGAGGAAGGAGTAATAATAAAATAGAAGGTGCGTGGAGAATTAAGGGCTATTGAGAGAAAGGAACATGGAAGCAATGCAAGTGGAAGCTTGTTTGAAAGATATTTCTTTAAAAAGTTCGGTTTTAAAAATATTTATAAAGATGCCACAACAAACAAGGCTTAAATCCTATATAAAACCAAATTGTTGAATTACGTATCTTCTTACATCTTTCCTAAAAAAAAATTATAAGATGCAGCAGCAAACCAGTTCCAAAGATTTATTTATTTATAATTTTTGTTTCTATCACAAAGTATGCTAGAGGAGTAGGTTTGACATAAAAGATTATATATATATATAAATACTGTGAGATACTCCAATAATTTTTATTTTTATTTATTTTTTATTGTAGGAAACTGCTGGCGGGTTGCTTTTGTTTGAAACAATACAACAGAAGCATAGCAAATGAAAAAATATGAAGACCTATCCAAATATGTTCAATTGTTTGTCCACATGTCCTATACAAAGTAATTTATGGTTCCATCATATAATTGAATTGATGTGTATCAATACTTGAGGAGTCCCCTACATTGTATAGAAATAGTTTCGTTCTAAACAAACCTTTTTTTCCCAATGTTAAGATTCATGTTGACAAAACTTTTTTCTAAATTATTCAATCTCTTTTACTTTTCATAGTTCGAATAATCAAATGCAAATATGTGAGGATGTTCACTAATTCATTATCTAAACACCAACTTTTGATTATTTTTTCTTTTTACTTTGCACTATATATGTTTGGTTAATGATTTTCTTTATTCTTATTCTCTAAATTTATATTGTAAATGTTATTTATTCAATATTAAGAAGTATTAAATTTTGTGAATCATATTATTAAATTATGTGTTTCATTATTATAAGAATATTTAGTAAAGAATATAATTTTTATTGCAACACAATGATAATATTATTATTACATACTAATGTATTAATTCAAATAAAAGGTCTCATACAATTATTCAGAAGAATTAATAAAATATTCATAATATTAAAAACTAAAAAACTAAAATATACCTATTCAAATGTAGGAAAAGGAAAACTCTAGAGTTTTACTTTTAGGATTTGGTACTTTTTCACATGGGGTGTTTCATTTATAATTGAGGTAGTGGAGAATTGATAGATTTGAACAAGATATAGAGCTGACTTACAATCTTGAAGGTGATTCAACATTCCCTTGATCATTTCTAAATGAACTGAAGGATGAAATGCAATGATTCAACTAACCTAATGATGCAAATACAACAAACATAAAAAATATAAGACAAATTCAAACTGCATAAATGAATAGAGCAAGACATTGTGTACTTGTAATATAAATTTGGAGATGAAAATGTTGGACATAGGCACACTAGATGCCAATTTCCTTGTAGGGATAATTTAGATATGATTTACCATTCCTCTAATGCCAAATGAGGGCTTCTATTCTATACTTGTCACATTATCAAATCATTGTTAGATAATTTTGTAATTGAGTTTTCGTGAGTTGTCAAGGTGTAGGATTTGATTGCAATAATGGATAACTGACCTTCAAACTTCTTCAACTCTTCTTTAGATCTTAACCTACACATTCAAAGAGAGAAAAAGGGTTGTGCCATTTATGGGCTTTCCTTATTCAAAACCCATGTTAGTGTTTCGACATCCACAATGGAAATGCCAATGATAATGTATAGATGATAAAAATGAATGATGAATCAACCAAATTTTACAACTCACCAGACTTCAATGGCTTCCTTGAATGACTGAAGTCATACTAATCTCCTCAAGTCTTGAATCTTGCTTGCTTGAATTTCTTGGAGAGCTACAAGGGTTAACCTTCATGGATAATATGATAGCATGAACATGAAAAAACTCACATACACTTTGACATGGTTCTTGGATCTTGAATTTCTACCATAAATCTTTGAAATTCTACTCTTGAATTCCTTGATAATGCTCTTGACAATAATTTTTTCTATTGATTTCCCATTTTGACTAGATTTTCCTTTTTAGTTTTCAAATAATGCAATAATTATTTATTTAGATGCAATTATTCTAATTTCTCAAAAATTAAATCCTAACAACTAACTTTAGATATTCAAAATTCAAATAATAAAATTGTAACATTGACATATTTAAATTTGGACCCAAAATATGGAGACATTGGCACTTTAGGCACTAGTGTCCCAAACCAAATTTCTAGGAATTAAGGATTCAGGAGCAAAGTATTAAATGGATACATTTATTTTTGCTTACAAATTATTGGAAAACAATTAAAAATGGGCCACATAATGCATAATTTATGAAATTAAGTGTTCAATTATCTATCCAATAACTTGAGGAGGAGCAAAACATAGTGTGAAATTGTCAAGGGTGACAATTTATGATGCTACATTTAGCCCCCAATTTTGTGAGAGTATGAGCATACGATTAGACTCACTCTAAAGTAGGAAAACATGTCAAGAGAGGTCCAAATGTATAAATATTTAAGAGATAGAATGATAATGAATCTAGCCTGAGCAACACACAAGCCCCCAAAATTCAAAATCCCATGAGAAGACAACATAGGCACAAGGGAACACACATGTGTGAAATGCATCAAGACAACATACAAAAACATACACCATGTCAACATGAAATGCACAAGGTATGCATATTACAGACTAGCAAGTTGTGTTATGCTAGGATCCACAGCCAAAGGAGTTCATGAATCATAGGCTAACAAAGTCTAATATTTTCTAGGTGAATCACAAAAAGTAGGTACCATGGTCTAGTGAAGTATGATATTCACTAGGTGAGCCCACAAGAAAAAGTAGCAAAATGAGAAACATGCAAGGACTAGTGAAGTCCAATATTCACTAGGTGTGTACCCATTGTCAACCAAACCAAGAATTACACTCCCTGATAATTCTGATAAGGTGCTACAAAAATGCTATATGAATGCATCATTAAGTTTAGCACATGTGAACAAAGTAAAATAAAAATGTCAATGTCAACACATTACTAAGTCCAACACACATGACCAAAGTGAAGAAAATGATGCAAATGTATGCCCCCACCTTAAATAAATTGTTGAACACTATGTTGTGAGTAATTGATTTAATGTAGAAAATGATAAATGCATGTGATAAAGACATGAGAGCCTATTTGGAAAGCCCTATACCAATTATATGTTTTCAAATAAAGTTTCCTCACATGATAAGGGGTTTCCCCAAAATTTAATGCAACAAACAACATAAAGGATGAACACATAAGGGATCAACAAATCTAAGGTTAGTATATGCCTTTTCTACAGTAATGTAAATGAACTAAGAACTGACATCATTCCCCAAATATTTATGGAGAAACGAACACAATGGAAGAATGACACATAGAACAAAAACAAACAAATTTTGGGTCAACATGGAAGAGACCTAAATGTCCCAATTCCTTACATTGTCCCCAAAAGGAAAACACAAGACCAAAAATAAAATATAATATTAATGACATAAAGAAGAATGGAGATACAAATAGAAGAATGCCATGAAAAATTTGTTTCCTTTATATCCTTGTGCCAACAAAGCAACAAGGATCCTCGAAAGAAAACTCAAACACAAATACACACCAAGCAACAAAACATAGGATATCTGATACAGGAGCATCCAGTGGTGTAAGGGCAATCTTGCATCACCCAAAAATAGTTAAATTTCAAGTTTCTCAGTTTTTAGATGTTTTTATATTTTTGGATACCCTTTTCATCATAATGAAATTCCCAATTTATGGTTTTTATTTTCTGTTCCTGGGGTGAAAGATATTGCAGTTTTAGTTTCCTAGATTTGCACCTGAAAATCTTTCGAGTTAGATTTGAGGCACTCAGAGTTCCCGGAATGGCTCTGAAACTTTTCAAAATCAGCATAGCTTATTTTGAGCATGTTGTTGAATTCGATACCTTTCCAACAGTTCAAATGGTTCACGAATCAGAGTCGTGGATCAAAAGTTATGGCCCCAGGAAGTTGGCGCACTTTCTAGAAGATACAATTGCAAATGCTCTTTCGAAATTTGAACTTCATGTTGTAAATTTTCGACGCCAAACTGCCTAAACTCAAATTTGAATGTTGTTTTGGCTTCAAACTAAAGAGGAGCTCTATTTATGGGCGGGTTTCTAATTTTTGGGTAACTTTTTGGGGGACAAGCTCGCATATTGTGAAAGGGTTATTCAGTAGCTTTTTGTAACTCGCATGTGTTGTAGAACTTGGGGATTTGAGATCCTTTGCATGTAAAAAGCTCCATTTTCTAAATAATAAAATTATTGTCTTGTTTGTGGGCTATTTTCTATGTCTCAGGCTATGCCCTCATCAAGTGGTATCAGAGTAGGTTTTCTTGAGCATGTGGATAGATCATTGATCGTGAGGTAGTTCGCACTAGGACCATGGTTGTGGGTCAAGGTCAAGAAATATGCCTCCAAGAGTGATGCCTAGTAGGCATGGTGGTGCTAGAGGTGGTCGAGGCAGCATAAATGCTGGTGGAAGAGATGCACTAGCAGCCCTCCAGAGACATATTGATGCGTTACAAGAGCAGTTGAGAAGAGGGTTAAACCCAAGGGAGGAAAGTGAGGATGAAGGAGAGGAAGAAGGTTTAGATGTAGAAGAGGAAGAAGAAGAAATTGATCAAGACCAAATGCGGCTAATAAGGGCCATTTTGAAGATCGGGAAAAGACCCAGAGTAGAATTCCCTAGTTATTTCAGAAGTCTGAACATGGAAGAGTTGATCGACTGGATCAATGAACTAGAAGAATATTTTGAGTATGAGGAAATAGAGGACCCAGATTGGGTTAAGTTTACAAAAATGAAGTTGAAGGGCCATGCTAGTATTTGGTGGAAAGAGGTCTAGTTGGAAATAAATAGAAGAGGAAAAGGCAACATCACCAAATGGGATCGCATGGTAGAGAAACTGAAGAAGCAGTTCATACCAACGGACTACGAGTTAGATATGTTGAAGAAATTGCAAGGGTCGAAGCAAGGAAGCAGATTTGTGAAAGAATATACTGAATATTTTCACAAGATAATCATCAGAACGGGTCACACAGAGGCCAATAAGGAGAAGGTAGCCCGATATCTTAATGGGTTATGACCAAACATTCAAGAGTTAAGCCTATTCAGAATGACCACCATTGAAGATGTGTATCAGTTTGCTCTGAAGGTGGAAGAGAAGCTAAACAAAAGATTTGATGGCAAGCAAAAAGGATGAGGAGGTCAAAATGGAAGGGGCAGTGGAAGACCTTCAAGAAGCCAAAATGATGATGAAAAGAAAAGTGAAGATGTGGGTACCAGCCAAAGCCAAAGAAATGACAACTTCTACCACCCTCGAGATCAAAATAGTGGTGATCAAAGAGGCAGAGGATGAGGGAGATATGGACAAGGATTTGGAAGAGGTGGTTTTAGAGGAACATGTTTCTAGTGTGGTGAAGAAGGGTATCGAGCCTATGAATGTCCACAACACCAAAGAAGGGCAGAAAAAAGGCTAGAAGGTCATCAAAGGGTTGCACATGCAGATGAGGAGGCCCAATCTGAACATTTTGATGACGCTGAAAGGGGAGAAGCCCTAGTGATTAGGAGAGCCCTGGTGATTGAGGAAAAGGAACCAGAACAAAGGAAGAATCTATTTTGCACAAGGTGTAAGTGTGAAGGAAAATTTTGTGATGTCATTATTGATGGTAGGAGCACTGATAATCTAGTGTTAGAGGAGATGGTCACAAAGTTGAAGCTGAAGAGGGAAAGACACTTGCATCTGTATCAGATTACCTGGTTGCAGAAAGACCACAAAGTTTTGGTCAATGAGCAATTCCTAGTAAGGTTAAAGATCAGGAGCTACCATGATGAGGTACTCTGTGATATCATCCCCATGGATGCATGTCACATGTTGTTGGGGAGGCCGTGGAAATTCGATAGGCGAGCTATACATGATGGCCATGCAAACACTTATTCCTTGACGAAGGATGGGGTTTGTCACAAGTTGAAACCCTTGAAGGAGACCGAAGAAAAGGTATGCAGTAGTGCTAGAATTTGTTATGTAGATGGAAGAAATTTTTTAGAAAGTATGAAGCATGAGCGTGTGTGTTATGCATTGATTCCTAGAGTGAGTAAGGAGGATAGTGAGAAGGTTCTAGAAGAAGTTTTTGGGATGTTGGATGAGTTTTAGGATATTGTTTCTGATAATGTACCAGAGGGTTTACCACCAATAAGGAAGATCAGTCATAAGATTGACTTGATTCCTAGAGCTAGTTTTCTAAATAAGGCAGCTCATAGAATGCCTCCAGCAGAAAATAAGGAGTTGAACAGACAAGTTCAAGAGTTGTTGAAAAAGGGTTTGATACGGGAGAGTTTGAGTCCATGTGTAGTACCTGCAGTACTAGCACCAAAGAAGGATGGGGAGTGGAGGATGTGTATAGATTCCCGAGCCATAAACAAGATAATAATCAAGTATAGATTTCCCCTGCCAAGGATGGATGACCTAATGGACTATTTGAGTGGAGCTCAGTACTTCACAAAGATTGATCTGAAGAGTGAATATCACCATATCCGGATTCGAGAGGGAGATGAATGGAAAATTGCCTTCAAGACCAAAGAGGTCCTATACGAGTGGTTAGTCATGCCTTTTGGGCTAACCAATGCACCGAGCACATTCATGCGGCTCATGAATGAGGTACTAAAAGAATTTCTGGGAATTTTTGTTATTGTGTATTGAGATGATATTTTGATTTTTAGTAAGACATTGGATGAGCATCTGATGCATATTCGGAGAGCCTTTGAGAAGTTAAGAGAAGAGAAACTGTTGATTAATCTAAAGAAGTGCAATTTTGTGAAGAGGGAGTTAGTGTACTTGGGGTTTGTTGTCTCAGCAGAAGGTCTCAAGATGGACCCAGAGAAGGTGAAGGCTATTCTGGAATGGCCTACCCCAAGAACTACTACCAAGGTGAGATCTTTCCATGGTTTGGCTAGTTTTTATAGAAAGTTTATTAGGAACTTTTAGTATTTGTGGACCCCACTAAAACAATGAGAGGGATAGAAAAGAATTCAAGTGGAGCACTGGAGCGGTAAAAGTTTTGAACTGTGAGCAGAAGGTGACAGAGCAATCTGTTCTAGCCCTCCCAGATTTCAACAAGGTGTTTCAGGTGGATTGTGATGCCAATGGTTGTGCCATTGGAGCAGTGTTGAGCCAAGAAGGTAAGCCCATTGCCTATTTCAGTGAAAAGTTAAATGATTCCAAGAGAAAGTATTATGTATATGATTAGGAATTTTATGCAATAGTTCAAACATTAAAGAAATGGAGACATTATTTGTTGCTGAAGGAATTTGTTCTATATACTGATCATCAGGCCTTGCAAAACCTAAATAGTCGAGGAAAATTAAATCAAAAGCATATGAAATGGGTAGAGTTTTTGCAGAGTTATACCTTTGCTTTGAAACATAGGAGTGGGAAGTCAAATAGGGTTGTAGATGCCTTAAGTAGGAGGCATACATTGATGACAAAGATGCAGATTGAAGTGGTTGGGTTCAATGAACTCAAGACACTATATACAGAAGATCCTAATTTTGCATAGGCTTGGAAAGCTTGCAACAAACCTGTTACAGTGGACAGGACAAGGTGGCTAGATTTCATAATCTAGGATGGCATGTTATTTAAGGGAATTCAATTGTGTATCCTGAGGAGTTTCATGAGGGAGAACCTGATAAAGGAGAAGCATAGTGGAGGAATGGCAAGACATTTTGGTCGGGATAAGACCATTGCCATTATCAGTGAGCATTATTATTGGCCTCAGTTGTCACAAGACGTGAAGAAGTTTGTACAAAGTTGCAGGGTATGTCAAATGGCTAAAGGAGTGAGCCAAAATACAGGCTTATATCAGCCCTTACGTACTAGAGAGGCCATGGGAGGATATAAGTATGGACTTTGTTCTTGGTTTTCCAAGGACACAACGAGGGAATGATTCAGTCTTTGTGGTGGTTGATAGGTTTTCAAAGATGGCACATTTCATTCCATGTCAGAAGACCCATGATGCAATCCACATTGCTGACTTGTTCTTTAAAGAGGTGGTGAGACTACATGGTCTGCCAAAGAGTATTGTTTCAGATCGTGACACCAAATTTGTGGGGTACTTTTGGAGGACCTTGTGGAAGAAGCTAAAGATAGAGTTGAAGTTCAGTTCTGCACACCATCCACAAACAGATGGGTAGATAGAGGTTGTTAATAGGAGTCTGGGTAATCTACTAAGATGTTTGGTAGGAGATAAACCCAAGGGATGGGACTTGATCTTACCCCAGGTAGAATTTTCTTACAACAATTCTGTCAATAGAAGCACTGGTAGATCACCATTCCAGATTGTGTATGGAGTTAGCCCCAAAACAACTCCAAAATTGAGGAAGATGGACGAGACAAAAATAAGTGTTGAAGCCGAAGATTTTGCAGAACACATCAAGGATATACATGATAAGGTAAGAGAACATATTAACAAGATGAATATGCAGTATAAGGCTAAGGCAGATCAGAAGAGGAGGTATAAGGAGTTTCAGATTGGTGATGAAGTGATGGTACACTTGAGGAAAGAAAGGTTTCTAGTGGGAACATATAACAAATTGAAGATGAAGAAATTAGGTCCCTGTAAGATTTTGAAGAAGCATGATTCAAGGAATGCATATGAGGTAGAGTTGGCTGATGGAATCAACATTTCCCTTGTGTTCAACATTTTAGATTTGATAAAGTATCATGAAGGTGGAATGAAGGAAGCACTGGTAATAAGATAATATGGCATTCCAGCACCTACTTCAGAAAGGGAGGAGATTGAAGCAATCTTAGATAGTCATGTGGGAAGGAGTACTAGAAACAGGTAGTACAAAGAACATCTAGTGAAATGGAGAGGAAGGCATATGGAAGATTCATCCTGGTTATCTAAGGTAGCGGTTGACCAGTTGTATTTTCCTCAACCATCTGAGACGTGATGGGGTCACTTCTCAAATTACCCTAGGTGTCTGATGTAGGAGCATCCAGTGGTGTAAGGGCAATCTTGCGTCACCCAAAAATAATTAAATTTCATGTTTCTTAGTTTTTAGATGTTTTTATATTTTTGGATACCCTTTTCATCATAATGAAATTCCCAATTTATGGTTTTTATTTTTTGTTCCTGGGTTGAAAGATATTGCATTTTTAGTTTCCTAGATTTACACCTGAAAATCTTCTAAGTTAGATTTGAGGCACTTAGATTTCCCATAACGGCCCCAAAACTTGTAGAAATCGGTGGGGCAGATTTTGAGCACATTATTGACTTCGAGAACTTTCCAACAGTTCAAACAGTTCTCGAATCAGAGTGTCGGATCAAAAGTTATGGCCCCGAGAAGTTGGCGCACTTTCTAGAAGATACAATTGCAAATGCTCTTTTGAAATTTGAACTTCATGTTGTAAATTTTTGGCACCAAACCACCCAAACTCAAATTTGAATGTTTTTTTGGCTCCAAACTAAAGAGGAGCTCTATTTATGGGTATGTTTCTAATTTTTGGATAACTTTTTGGGGGACAAACTCGCATATTGTGAAAGGGTTATTCGGTAGCTTTCTGTAACTCGCATGTGTTGTAGAACTTGGGGATTTGAGATCCTCTACATGTAAGAAGCTCCATTTTCTAAATAATAAAATTATTGTCTTGTTTGTGGGTTATTTTCTGTGTCTCGGGCTGTGCCCTCATCAATATCACATTACGTGCAAGAAAAAAAGAATACATCAGAAAAAATAAAGTATTGCACCTGCAAGTCGATATAGAGAAAATTTCCTACATCCTAATCTTTCTCATCATATTGGGAGGGAAGACATCTAGAAAAAGGTACTATAGCAAGTGTTGTACTAGGATCATCACCATGTTCAACATGTGGTGAGTCACTCTCATTAGAAGGATCATCATCACTTCCCCCGTCTAATTCAATAGGCTTTGAAAACAATAAAGATAGTTAATTATGCACTTGTTCATAAATTTTAGCATTTTCTTCTTCATCATCTAAATTTATCCCCATATGAGGTTTAATGACAATTCCAATTTCATGTTATTGTTTCAATTTAATTTTTTTGCTGAAATTTGTAATTGGTTTGATTTGTTTGTATGGTTCAGTGCAAGATCATGGAGGTCCAAACTAGGCCCCTAAGTGGCAATGAAATTTCAGAAAAATAGAGTTAGGCAACTTGACATAAAAATTTGAATAGGTTATTAACATAATTTGAAAAATATGTAAGAACAAAACTTGTAGCAAATTGAATGCAGTTTCTAAACTACTAGTCCTTTTTTGGAAAAAAGTAAATCTATTTTGCAAAAAAATGAAATTTCAATGTACTGGTACTAAATTTTTAGGAAAACAATAAAAAGTAGGTGTATGTTTGACCACCCTAAGTACAAGAAAAATATAATATTTTTTTCTAAAACTTTCAATATATGCAGATGACACATGAATGGATTTGTTGTTTTTTTTTGTAATATTTTTGCATGTAAATAATTAGTCATGATTTTTTTATTAAAACATTTCAAAATTATTAAAACATGTTTGTCTAATTACCATAACTTGGTCAAAAAATTATGAAATTCAACTTTTTTATCCTATAGTATGTGAAACATAGATTGTGACACATATTTTAGATTCGAAAAATGTGAAATAGTTTTCCAATTATAGAATTTGTTCAATCAGCCTATCAATCAGGACTTTACCTATAATGTATGTAGAAAATCAATAATAATTATTTATTAAATTAAAAATAAGGCATATCTTATATTGGTGGAAGGCTGAAATTATTTTCTATAAACCCTTTTTCATTTCATCAAATTCAAATAAAAAAAGTCATCAACCATAAGGGAGAACTTCAGAAAACTAAGAAAATTTTGTAAACACATTTTTTGAGTTGACTTTCCAAGTTTGGCTATCCTGAACCAAATCCAAAGATAAATCCTGAGCCTATTGATTTTGTCAGAAAAAATAGATATCCATTTGAAATGGATATCTATTATTTGTATATTTATAATACACAATATTTAATATATTAATAAGTACTAATATACTAATATATTATATATATTAGTATATCATATAATATATATTATATTACATATTATGTATTATATTATTTACTATATACTACATATATTTTATATAGTATATTATATCCTATATATAGTTATATTAATATATATATATATATATATTATATAATATTTTTAATACATAGTAAATATTATATACTACATTATCATATATATATAGTGAGATAGAGAGAGTGGGGGAAATCACAGAGAGAGAGAGAGAAAGAGACCATATATATATATAGAGAGAGAGAGTTATCTAGGTAGGGTGTATAAGGGAGAGGTCAAAGAGAGAGAAGGATGGGAGGGATAGAGGGATGGAGAGACTTGAGAGAGGGGGGGGACTAAGAGAGAGTTTAGGGTTTAGGGTGAGAAGTATAGAGGGAGTGAGATACCCAAAAGAGAGAGAGGGTGGGAGGCATAGAGGGAGGGAGAGAGGGAGAGAGACCTAAGAAGATAGGGGTTTGGGAGGGAGAGAGGGATTGGGACAAATTTTTCTATGTAGGGTGGGAGGAATAGAGGGAATGAGATACCTAAGAGAGATAGGGTAGGAGGGAGGGAGGGAGAGAGTGAGAGATAGAGAAAGTAGGAGAGGCCTAGGAGAGACCTAAAATGGAGAGAGACTTAAGAGGGAGAGAAGAAGTGGGAGAGACTTGAGAGGGAGAGAGGGAGATGGAGATTGTGTGTGTGTGTGAGAGAGAGAGAGAGCAAAAATGGAGGGAGGGAGAAAGCAAGAAAGACCTGAGAGGGAGATGGAGAGAGAGAGAGAAATAGGTACTAAGAGAGAGTCATCTAGGTAAAGTTGGAGGGATAGAGGGAATAAGAGACCAAAGAGGGAGGGAGGGAGAAAGAGAGAGAAATACTTGAGAGGGAGATGGAGAGAGAGGGGGGGAGAGAGATGGAGGGAGAGAGAGATACTTGAGAGAGAGACTGAGTGGGAGAGACCTGAGATAGAGAGAGAGGTAGAGAGGGAGTGGGAGTGATCGAAGAGAGAGAGAGAGAGTGAGTGGAATGTACCTAAGAGAGAGAGGAGTAGGAGAGAGAGGGAGAGAGAGAGAAATCTACCAAAGATGCAGGAAGGAAGAAAGAGAGAAAAAGCTACAAGAGACATGGAGAGTGAGAGAGAGGGAGATAGGGAGAGAGAGGGAAGGAGGAAGAGATACTTGAGAGAGACCTAAGAGAGATGGGGGGATAGGGAGTTGTAGAGACCTAAGAGAGGGAGAGAGGGAGAGAGGGAATGAGAGAGAGAGAGTGGGGGAGTGGGAGGGACTTGAGAGAGAGATGGAGTGAGAGAGAGATATATCTACCAAAAATGGAGGGAGGGAGAAAGAGAGAAAGACCTGAGAGGGAGTGGGAGAGACCTAAGAGAGAAAGGGAGAGACTTGAGATAGATAGAGAGGGAGAGAGGGAGTGGGAGTGCCCTAAGATAGAGAGAGAGGGAGTTGGAGGTACCATAGGGAGAGAGAGGGAGAGAGAGTGGGAGAGAGAGGGAGATACATAGAGAAAGAGGGAGGGAGAGGGGTACAGACTTGAGAGGGAGAGAGTTATCTAGTTAAGGTGGGAGGGAGAGACCTGAGAGAGAGAGAGAGAGGAGTGAAAAAGACTTGAGAGAGAGATAAAGAGAGACTTGTGAGGGAGATGGAGAGAGACTAAGAGGGAGAGAGGAAGAGAGCATTTGGAGAGAGAGAGACTTGAGAGAGAGATACGTAAGAGAGAGAGATAGTGAGAGACTAAGTAGGAGAGACCTAAGATAAAGAGAGGAAGAGAGCAAGTGAGAGTGACTAAAGAGAGAGAGAGAGTGAGTGGGTTGTACCTAAGAGAGAGAGAGAGGGAGAGGGAGAGAGAGGGAGAGAGAGAGAGATAGAGAGAGGAATGGGTAAGAGAGACTTGAGAGGGAGATGGAGAGTGAGAGAGACCTAAGATAGAGAGAGAGTTATCTAGGTAGGGTGTGGTGGGACCCTAATTTTCATTGTTCCAATGATGTTATGCTCAATTTTATTAACTTTTATTCTTCAACAACATTTGGGTTTAGGGTTTTTCCACTCATTTAATGTATATCCTCAATCCTTTCATTGGCTTATGTTTTCTTGTTGATCGATTGCACCAAGTCACCATTTGAGCTAATTGGTGTTTTATGATCTTCACCATCATTTTTCACCAGCCCCATCTCTTAAGTCACATGTTGTGCCTAGGAAGGAATTTTCCTTATGAACAACTTATTTGCACATGTGGTTTTATACTCTATGATAGTGTTACTCATGGTTTTTCACCCATCATGGGTTTTGTTCCAAAATTCCACATTTAGTCGGTGATGAGTGATGTCTTTCCATCAACATCGTCGGGATCTACAACTATGGACTTATCACCTGTTGCAGGTTTTGTTACAATCACCAAGGAGAAACCAGAAATGTGAGATATAAAATTTACCCATTGAGTGCTCAGTTCATCACCTATCATGTGTTGTGCCTTCATTTTTGGAGGTTAACACGTGACTAGTGATGCGGTTACCTCATGTAACCTATTGCTGGAACTTACACTATCATCGATTGGTTTTTGAGTTTCAAAGAGGAACTCGTGACCACCAATGGGTTGGGTTTTCCCTATCACTCAGATACAATATATCATCAGTTAGGGTAGCTTTTTGGGATGAGGACCTGTGATGAATGATGTGGAATGAAGATCTTGGGGTAAATTCTTCTAATGGTCAGACCGATGACTAGTAGCTCATTGTTGGCTCTTTAGCCATCATGTGATGATGTTTCAAAATGGATTTCAAACTGGAAATGGGTGATAACTCAGAGATGTGGTGAGGATTTCTACATGATTTGAATGATAGACAATGGATAGGGTAAGGATGATCAGGAAAGGATACAGATGGACATGTGGCTACTTTAAAGAATATCTTCATTTTTTCATGGTATGGTCTATAAAGCAAGTGGTGATTCTTAATGTGCCTTGTCGATCATGTTTTAAATCTATGGTGATCAACGGTCAAGATTAGACATGCATTGATTAAGCTTCCTTCTCACGTGAGCGAGCTGAGATGGACATTAGTTACAACTAGCCTTACATTCTCTTATTTAATGCAGATTTATTATAGATGAATCAAATCATTCGTGCATTAGCCATAGTGTAGAATTAGTTGCAATGTCCAAAGAAGAGATAATTACAGAAGTTGAAGTGCAAGCATTACTAGGGTGGTCACCTAGTATCATCTGGCGTATGTATACTCTACATTGCTAATTGTGGCTCAGCCCTTTTCTACTACTTGGCCTTGAGGTTTCTATGTTGCATGAACGTGTGGATATTTTGGAAGTCATGGTTTTCATTTTTATTCATCACCTACATTATTTTTTTCAGTATTTCAAGAGAATGAGTAAACCAAGCACT
>VDFB02193867.1:437405509-437456107 GCA_007258455.2 Sequoia sempervirens
ATTGCAGGTAGTTCCTTGGGGGTGGAGAGATGGTCCAACAGTCCCAGGTATGACAGAGCAGTATGATCAGTGGTGGGTCATGCATAGGCTGATTCCTTTGACTGATCTAGATCAGCCTGTGCCGATAGAGCGACGAGGGATAGGACCACAAGGCAGGCATGGCAAAGGTAGAGGTTAGGGAGGTAAAGGAGGCTGAGGTGATGATGGAGATGATGGTAGAGGTGGTCGGTGAGGTGGTAAGAGAGGGAGATGTGGACAGAGGGGATGAGGGCCACCACTGTCACCAATTTGGGAGGAGAGACAAGGAGGGGAGGATGTGGCCATGCTGTACATTGGCCGAGGTGGTGAGGAGGTTCATGTAGAGATTGATAGAGAGGAGGAGCATCTCGAAGAGGAGGTAGAGATTGATGCCCTAGGATTGTTGGGTGCCTATCAGGAGGACAATGAGGAGGATGATGATCATGAGAGAGAGATCCGGGATCAGATTTTGGAAGATTTGGACAAGGAGGAGGATGGTGTACTAAGGGCTAGGAAGGATGACACAGGGGTAGTTGATCCTAATGCAGCCACATTACATGCCCAGGTTGCATCCTTGGAGGAGTAGATGAGAGTCCTAATGTTCGAGAGGGATGTGTTAAGGATGGAGAGGGATAGAGCTGTAATGGATAGAGATTAGGCCATAGCTCGGAGATAGGAACTGAGCAGAGATTCACAGAGCTCAGAGCCTTATGTACTGGACCATCAGTTTCCTTTTCCAGAGAGTTAGTCAGGGCTTGGGAGATGGAGACTTATTACCATGATTTATATGAGGTAGAGGTTCCTCTAGAGAGATAGGCTCCTAGCTTCTCACATGCACATAATAGCAAATCACAGACTAGGACTCACACCAGGATAGTTAGCATAGAGGGTGTGGAGCAGCCATGTAGAGCAGGTTAATATGATAGGCCTCACTCAGCTCATAGGGCATTGAATTCTTGGCCTTAGTCATCTACACATGCCATCCATGATAGCAGTGGCAGTTCAAGATAAGGATATTTCTTGATATGTATTGAGACATTGTATTATGGTTCTATAGCCTGTGGGCTCCCATGTTTATATGATACATTATGACATTGTGATGTGACACTATTGAGCGATATATATAGATATGATTTTGGTGGAAATTCTCATGATATGCATTTTATTTACTGATTATGCAGTTGTTTATTTATACATGTGATGTTTATATGAGGTTCCTATGTGATGGATGATTATATCTATTTTATGATGTGTTTATGCAGCTAATGATATAATGTTGATTCTATGTGATGTATGTAGTTTATAATTATGAGATGTAATATGATATTATATGTACAATGATTTCTACATTTCATGATATACAAATGTAATGTAATGCATGTATTTACATTTATGATGTACATGGAATGCTTATGATATGTATTGTATGATGATGAATGTTTATTATGCCATGATGTCTTAAATATGATAAATTCCTATACATATGTGTATGTAGGATGACTTATATTGTTGTGTTTCACAGGACTCTGTCATAATACAAGAAATAAGAATTGTTAGTGCAGAAGAAAGATTGAGAAATAATAAAGAAATGAGATGGATGTTAGTATTAGCAATATTTGATGTTTCAATGTATCACAAAAGGTATTACACTTTATCATCATTGGGCAGGACTAATAGAAATGGAGACAAACACCATGATATGACATAGACTAAGGTGTGCAAGGTCATCCACTTGCTAATAACAGACAGTCGCATGCAAGAAGTGTTGTTAACTCATACTAAAGGCACTAGGTTCCCCAGTCTTTTTGTCAAGACAAATCACAAACAACAAACAAAGTAAAAGATGGGTCATGAGATGCCATCACTCCTCTAAATCCTTCATGGGACATCCTTGAGGAAACTAGTAACATGACTCAAAAATCAAAGTTGAAAGACAATTGACAGACAATAGTCAAAGAAAATAGAATTCAGATACATTGTTGCTTCTCTAAATCCTTCATGCGACATCCTTGAGAAAGCTAGTAACATAATTCCCATCATCAAGTCAAATAAAATGATAAGATAAATAAGCCATAAAGTCACAAAGCCAATGAAATATTTTCCAAATCTTGATTTGTTTGTTTGATTTGTTTTTATTGATAGAATGATTGATTGATAAAGCCTAATTTTAGGAGATACACATATCAGATAAGACGTTGAATCTAGTTTTGATGTTATGACTATCTGTATAAGGCATGACAAAGCCTGGTTTCATAAAGACATGTATCGTATAAGACGTTGAGCCAGATGCCATTGATGTGATAACCTGTATAAGGCTATGTTTGATTGTGATAATGTCGATCATGTAGGAGGACTCATCCTATATAAGACATAGATTTTTTTGTTGATATCAATAGGAAGGACTCATCCTAAATAAGACAGAGGTTGATTGTTTTGATGATGTATGTTTTGATTGCTTCATTTGGTAAGTTGTTTGATTTGACTTAGAGACATTGCTGAATTTTTCACCACATGAATGCATGACTTGACATGACGTGTTGACAATTGACTATGTGTGACGATAAAACCCTAAAGGACTGAACTAGTGTAGCCTTGGGGGTTCATCGATTGATGGCCTTGCCTATGTTATACATGTAGAGACCTCATAGTTCGACTTGACTTTGACTGACAAGACTAACTACAAATAGAAGATGTGTGTGAAAGTGAATGTGATGAACCCTAATGGACTGACCTAGTGCGGCCTCAGGGGCTCACCGGTTGATGGTCTTGCCTACGTTATACATGTAGAGGCCTCGTAGTTCAACATGAGCAATGACCTTGTCATATAGACATATGGATTGAAGCGTGAGTTTATATAGACAAACCTAAATAGACTGACCTAATGCCTTAGGGGCACATTGGTAGATGGGCTTGCCTACATTCATTCTTAGAGGCAACGTAGTTTGACAAATGACAAAGAATGACAAGTGTGACTAACTTTGACTCTTTTTTTTGGATTTTCAAAATGTTTTTATTTTTTTTGTCCTTTTGAAGTTTTCTAATGTTTTTGTATTCTCTCAGGTCATTTTTTGATGTTTGTGGATTTTTCTATGGTTTTATGTCTTCAACACAGCTAATGGAAGAATCAATATAACACATGTCAAGTGTTTTTCCCCAGCTGAGTATAAGACCAATTGATTATGAATAGGGTACAATGGGGGATATGAAATGCACTAGAAGTCCACCATTCCAGGTTATGGGAAATACTACCACTTATTATGAATGGTATATACAAGCGATGGATCCGAAAGATAAGGGATATGTACAGGGATAAGGACTATGTACATGTTAGTGCTACATTAGTATAATAATAGACAAAGGAGTAGAGTCAAGTACACATGGTGCCTGTTTTCTAGGTTTTCACCATGGTACCTATCCAAACCGCCACCGAAGTGGTTTTTACTATTGGACGAATTATTTTTCTTTACTATTTTCTAGAATATCTAATTTTTTTGATGTTACCAAAATGCCTATTTACCAAGTTTTCACCTTGGTAATGATTTTTTTAATTTATTTTTTATTTTTTATATTTTTTTTGTTAATTAAGACAAGGCTCTTAGAAGCTATGCATAGAACTTCTTCAGATGAATACTATTGATTGACGAGGATAATGGTTCCCCTTTAGGAGTAGAGGGTTGGTATGCTCCTGATCCAAATGCTTATGTAACAATATAAGGTCCTAACCAATTTGGTTCAAACTTTCCTAGTTTTTCCCTTTCTGCTTGATTCTTTGGGTTCTCCATTAAAACTAGATCACCAATGTCAATGTTTCTCTTCAAGACCTTAATGTTATAGCTACGACGAAGGCGATTCTAATATGCTTGGAGATGGTCTAGTGCCTTCTGTCTTTGCTCATGTAGGAATTCTAACTCATGGAGTCTCGATACTTGGTACTCTTCATCATCAATGTGGCCTTTCAAGGATACCCTTAGGGAAGGAATCTCAACCTCAATAGGTAGAATAGCTTTAGAACCAAATACTAGTGAATAGGGAGTGGTACCAGTGGGAGTACGGATACTTGTGTGATAAGCCTATAAGGCGGGATTAAGTTGTAAATGCCAATCGCGACCAACATCATTAATAGTCTTCTTAAGGATTCTGATGATGGTTTTGTTAGATGCCTCTGCTTGGCTGTTACCTTGTGGTTAGTAGGGGGTGGAAAAGTGATGTTGAATATGAAATTCATCACAAAGATGGTGGACTTCTTGATTCTTAAATGGGTAGCCATTATCAGTAATTATGGACTAAGGGACACTATACCTATAGATAATATAGTTCAAGATAAACTTAGAGATCTATGTGCCAGTAATGTATGTCATAGGAATGGCTTCAATCCACTTCACAAAATACTCAATGGTGGTGATAATGAATTTGTGGCCATTAGACTATGTGGGGTGGATCTTACCTATGAGGTTGAGTTCCCATTGGGCGAAGGGCCATGGTGACGTTATAGGATGGAGGTCCTATGCTGGTGCATGTATCAAGTCTCCATGAACTTGGCATTGACAACATTCTTTACAAAGACATATGAGTCCTTTTCCATAGTAGGCCAATAATAACCTAGTCTCATAAGCTTTTTACCTAAGGTGGGACTGCTAGAATGGGAACCACATATACCCTATGCACCCCATGCAAGGTTGCTTGTGCTTCAGTAGAATCAAGACATCTCAGTAGGGTATTATCTAAGGCATGTCTATATAGGGTGTCTCTGATGATGGTGTATTTGGCTAACTTTCAGAGGAATGTCCTACGTTGGTTGTTTGATAGGCCAATGGGTATGATTTCGACATTAAGGTAGTCATAGATTTATTTGTACCATGGGGAATCAGGACCAACAATGTCACACACCATTTCAAAATTTTAGATATCGTAGGCTGGGACCAAAAGTTGTTCTACCAAGAACTCAAACTTAGGCACGTTGTTAGGAATGTCTAGAAGTGATGCAATTGTAGCCATAGCATCTACTGCCCTATTTAAAACATGTGGTATCTGATGAAATTTGAATTTTTCAAAGTACTCTTTAAAGCTATCGGCCATGCATTTATATGGAGCAACCTTCTCATCCTTAGTCTCATAATCATCATTTACTTGTCTGATTACTAGTTGAGAATCACCATATACCTGTAGATTCTTAATTTTTCACTCGACTGCCATGCATAACCTTGTCACTAGAGCTTCATACTCTGCTTTGTTGTTAGTACATGGGAATGCAATTATGAATGATTTAGGGATGGAATCACCCTATGGTGTGATAAATAGTATACCAGCCCCTAAAACATGATTTGTATGGGAGCTATCAAAGTATAATTTCCATGTGTTTGTGTCGATTGAAAATATAAACTCATTAGGAAAGTTTGCAACTAATGGGTGATCTACTTGTATTGGTGCATCAGCTAACTGATTAACAATGAATTTTCCTTTAATAACCTTTCTTTCTACATAATGGATATCATACTCACTAAGAATCATAACCCATTTGGCTAGTCGCCCTATTAACGCTGCCTTGCTGAGAAGATACTTCAAAGGATCTATTTTAGCAATCAACATTATTTGATGGTTTAGCATATAGTTCCTTATTTTTTTGGTAGCAAAAACTATTGCCAGATAGGCATGTTCAATGGTACTATAGTTGAGCTCATAACCTACCAAAGTTTGACTGATATAGTAAACTGCCCTTTCATGATCTTCATCATCATTCTATGCAAGCAATGCTCCAAGTGATGAATGGGTTGTTGTAATATAAAGAATCAATGGTCATCCTTCAACAAGTGGCATTAAGACTAGTGGTGTGAGTAGATATTGTTTAATCAATTGAAAAGCCTCGTCACACCTAACTGTCCATGCAAAGGGTACCCCTTTCTTAAGTAGATGTTGAAAAGGATGTGTCTTATCTGCTAATTGCACTATAAATCTTCTGATGGATTGTAGTCTTCCTTGTAATGTCCTTAGCTAACTGAGATTGGTCGGTGGTGGCATGTCCATGATTGCTTTGAACTTGGTCGGATCTACTTCAATGGCTCATCTGGAAATGATATAGCCTAATAGTTTTCCTAACTTGACTCCAAACACACACTTCTTGGGATTAAGCCTCACCTTATACTTTTCTAGCCTCTGAAATATCTTGCCTAAAACCTATAAATGTTCTACCCTTGTCTTGGATTTAACAATAAGGTCATCTACATAATCCTCCATAAGAGTATGCACTAGATCATGAAAGATAGTAGTCATGGCACGTTGATAAGTTGCTCCAGCATTTTTGAGTCCAAAGGGCATAACATTCCAGCAATATGTACCCCAAGGACAAGTGAAAGTTGTTTTAGGTTGGTCTTTAGTTGCAATTCTAATATGATTATATCTTGAAAAGCCATCCATAAGGGACAACATCTCATATCCTGTTGTCATGTGAACTATCATATCTATGTTAGGCAAAGGGAAGTCATCTTTAGGACAAACCTTGTTAATATCTCTAAAATCGGTATAGATGTGGATGCCCCAGTTGGTTTAGTGACTGGTACAAGATTGGAAATCTAGTCTTCATAGTCAATTGATCTAATAAAACCAATGTCTAACAGTTTATTGAGTTCTACCTTGACTAGTAAAGCAATTTGTGGATGCATTTTTCTCAATTTTTGTTTTACTAGTTTGGCACCTAGTTGTAAGGGAGAGTGATGTAGAACAAGTTTAGGATCCAAGCCAAGCATGTCTGCATATGACCATGCAAAATTTATGTCTTTGTGCAAACAAGTGGTGGAACTCTAACCACTCTTTTGTGGTCAATAACGCTACAAAATAAACCAGCCGAGGATTCTCTTATGTACCTATGTTGACTTCTACTGATTCTTCAATGAGCATGGGTGATTTTTCCTGTGCAATGGGGAGAATGTTCAAACCTCCATCCTTAGGTGCCTTAGAGAGGTTTTCGCCTTTAGACGTGTCCTTTATTTTTACTTTTTCATTGTCTGGAGGTGCCTTTCAGTTTTCACCTAGAGACTCGTCCTTTTTATCTTGTTTATTCTTTTTCTCATTTTTGTGACTGGAGGGTTGAATAGATTCCCCAAAGTATGCTTTGTTGTCCAAGTCAATGGTAAAACCGGCCTTATGATCACCAGGAGGTATGCCTTCCCATAAACCTAGGAACTCAACAATTGCTTCGTCGTTCTAAAAAATGTCTAAGATAGGTGTGTCTTGTTGGTCCCAATCAATGAGTTGGGGATAAACTAAGGGCATGTCATCGTTGAAGTTATCAAAGTTTAATGGGGTCAAGGTAAGGAATGAGTTATTCATATGGTCACAAAATTCTTGTACTAAGTCCTATTTTCTCTTAGGTTTAGGTCTAGGCAGATTGAGAGGTGGGCCTAATGCCAAGGTTTGATTATCTGAATAGATGGCTCCAGTTGCCAAGAGGTAGGATCAAGTGATTCCCAATAGTAGTGTTTAAACCACTCCTCCTTTGACATTTTCTTTAGTGGATAGGAATTCAATGGATTTGATGAGGATCTTAACATTAAGTCAAGTTCTCCAAATATTTTGTCAAGGTCCATGGAAGAGGTAGAGGATAAGGAATCCCACTCATATTCATTTGAGTCAGGGGAGTCACAAGGGATTTGGTCAAATGGTTCATGAGATGTCTCAATATCTTCTAAAGCACTTACTTCCTCAAGTAAGGGTGATGTACTAGGAATGCCAATCTGAATTGGTTGAAACCCTAGCCCTAAACTTTTTGGCCATGGAGAAACAAATATTGGTTCAATCCTTCCATCTTGATTTAAGCCTAACCTGCTATTTCCATCATATCCCTTGGTCTACATAATTTTGAAACCTTTTCGGAATGTGAGCAAGTAAGAGAGGTTCTTCATTTTCTTCCTTGTACAACCAAAAAGTGACATCTTTTGTATCTACGGCCTATTTTCTTAATTCACCCCATTTAGAAAAAGTTGTTGTGGGAGGAATGTGTATAGTAACCATAGATTGTCTCCTATTTGATGTAGGTAAACCATATGACTTAGGAGGAATCAAATGGATAACACAATAGGATGTCTTCATGTAATACTATCCACAACCCTTGTCTTGGATCTCAACCCTAGGAGTGGTAGGTATTGAGGGAGAAATAGATGTTCGGGTGAGTGTAGATGGATCAACATAGGGAGATGGATTGGACAATGAGGCCTCTTGGTTTATTGGTACTTGGAATTGGGCTATCTCTTTTGGATTGGTCCAGTATTGGAATGGATCTGGGTCACCATCTATAGTTATTTTTGTGCCATTGTAAGGGAATTTAAGACACTGATGATATGTGGAAGGGACCACCTTCATGGCATGAATACATGGTCTACCTAGAAGAAGGTTATAAGGAAGGGTGAGATCCAAGACCTGGAACTTTGTCTCCATCACTGCAAGACCAATTTTGATAGGCAGTGTTACCACCCCCTCTAATTTTCGTTCCTCATCATCATAAAATTTTATGAAAATACTTTTAGTGGTTTCTACACATGCTTCTGAGAAACCTAAGGCCTTAATTATTTTTAAAGTGCACAGATTTAACCCTACTCCTCCATCTACCAAAAATCATCTAACTTTGGTGTCATCAATGAGGACTACAAGATGCAAAGGATCATTATGATTTGTCTTTTCTATTGCATAGTCTTGTTTGAAAAATGTGGCATGATGGTTATTGGTCAAATAGCCCACCATTTATTGGAAACAATTGACATCAAGATCATTGGGGACAATGGTATTTTGTAAAGCCTTATCTAGAATAGATCGATGCTCAGGGGAAATATGCAATAGTTCCAAGATTAAGATTTGGGATAGGGTTTTCCCCAATTGGTCAAGTAGGTTATATTGTGACTTGGAAGACTATGGTATTTGCTGCGGTGTGGGACCTTGAATGGTGATCTTCGTACGACGATTATTGACCGCACACTCAGGATTTGTATTGATAGTAATGGTATTGATATTCTCATCGGCGGAGCAAAGGCAATGAATGATTTTTCCACTACTATAATCATGCTTGATACTCGCATAATTGGCTGACATATTGGTTTTAGTACTCGAACTAGGGACACTTCCTTTCCCATGGTCATGTAGTGGATCTAAAAAGACTTGATGATCAGTGTTTGATGACTTTTGTTTCTGTCCACTAACTTCAATTATTCTCCTGTCGACAAGATCTTGTATGATATTCTTTAGTTGGTGACAATTTTGTAGGTTGTCCCTTAGTTCTATGATAATCCCAAAAGGAATTGTCATCCCACCATGCTGGTTTAAATTGTCCTAGGTCATATTGTTGTGGCTCTTGAGGTTGTATGAGATTATGTTGTAATAGTTGTTTGAATGCGGACTCAATGGGTTCCCCTAAGGGAGTGAACTCAAATTTTTGAAACCTCCTTTGTTGTTGTGGACGTTGAGTATTTTGAACTGTGTTAGGAGGTTGATTTACAACACTAAGGGTATTTTTAGAAGTGTTAGGTCCCAATAATGAGATGAGTGGTCACACTTGTAGCATTTTAGCATCAACTACCCCATCATTGGTGACAATTTTGTTGTGAGACCAAAATTTGTTTCTGTCAGTGGGGGTGTTTTGCATGATCGGACTTCTATTGGATGTTGATGTCTTAAGTTTTCCTTTTTCAATGAGATCCTTTTCTATTATAACCCCTTTTTCCACTAGTTCTGAAAAAGATGTACAACAATGTACCCTTAAGTTACTCCTTAATTTTGCATGAAAGTTTTCCTGGAACATAGTGACTTTTTTTTTTTTAGGTATTTTGACAATACAGTGGCTAGCTATAGTCCTCCATCTCTGGAAGAAAGTCATGAATGTTTCACCTTCATCTTGTGTTGTGTGACATAAGGTTGTGATATTTATCTCATGGTCTATGTTGAAGGAGAATTGTTCCACAAATTTCTCAACCAGTTCACCCCAAGATCTGATGCCAGAGTCTAGACCTGAAAACCACTCTAATGCAATTCCTACAAGACTTCTCAGAAATAGTCTCATAAGATATGTGGGATCATAGGCGACATCTATGCATATGGTAGAAAATTCCCTTATATGTTCTATTGGATTTCATTTTCCATTGTACTTAGGGAGATTCAGTATGACATATCCATGAGGAAAAGGGGTCATATACAATGATCTATCAAAGGGAAATGGACATATGTCCTTTGTTGAAAAGGATTTCTTAGTTGACATCGACATGTTATCCATTTGCATTTGTAGTGCATGCATTTGTGTTTGTAAGACGTCAACTTGGGTCAAGGATGTGCTAAGAGGATTATGCAGATCCATGTATGTATTCTATAATCCAAAGTATCGTGATGGGTTTCGATTGCATGTTGGTATCTGAGGTGGGTTTGGATTTGGAATATTGGTAAACATGTTCTAGGTTAGAATCTGCATAAAATGGTTTTAACTTGGGATCTGTGTGAATGGATTCTGACTACCAATCTGAGAGAAAGGATTCTAATTTAGAATCTGTGTGAATGGATTATGATTGCCAATCAAGGAGAAAGGATTCTGATTTAGAATCTATGTGAATGGATTCTAATTGGCAATCTGGGAGATTGGATTCTAATTGCCATATTGGAAGGAGGGAATACCTCCTGTTTGTGCATTGCATGGGATAGTACTGGTGACTTGAGTGCTAGGTATGGCCATCGACTGTGGTATGGTACTCGTAGTACTAGCATTAGGTATGGATGTTTATTGTGAACTTGTGACACCGACATAAGGTGTAGAGGTTGAAATTTTAGGTCTTTTACTCACAACAAGAGCACCAAAGGGAGTGGATGATGATGCCCCTATAGTGAAATTAAATCCCGATGTCATGCTAGACATACCAAATAGGGAAGTATGGACTATTGTACTATGTGTAGGTGTGCCAGATGGCATAGTTGTGCTTATCTAAGGTATAGTAGTACTAGCAATCATTGTGTTTGTCCCTTATGTAGGTTGAGTTTTCAAGGTGCTAATATCAAATCCTGTAGGTAAGATAGCGTCTTCATCTAACAATTTGGCTAAGTATCATTGACGATCATTTGCTAATTGGTCATCTACAAAAGAGGCAAATTCAGGGTCCTGGGCAACAGCCTCTATGTCTTCTACTGGAATGTGCCCTTGAGTGTTTCTAGTGGTGAATTTTTCTAGTAAATTCTTGTGAGGTCCTAAAGAAAATGGGTTAATTAATTCATTTGGATTTGACATCTTTTCTCTCTCTCTTCTCTTAGACCTAGTTTCAACCATGTAAGACAGGCTCAATATGCTAGAAATGCAAAACTATGTCTATGGATAGTATGACTCTAGTCTATTTTTTTGGGATTTTCTGTATGCAAAATAAGGAATGTTCTAAAATGACACTAGTCTAGAATGACAATATCTAAAAATGCAATGTATAACTAAGCTTCTAAGGTTATCAATTCCATAAACCTAAGACAAGGGTACCAGCTACCTAAATTCTAACCACGGTGTCAATTTAGTTATGTCAAGGAACCACTGTAAGATAATGATAAAAAATAAGTTGAGTCTCCTACCTAGACTAATGAGCTAGGTGGACTCTCTATAGGACAAAGGATAAGATGATAGGACTAGGTTCAATGATAGATTTTGTTGACACTGATTTTTTCAAAGTGCAGAAGGTGACCTATTGTAAAGTTTGTAAAAGTGACCTTCCTAGAAGTTTAATGAAAGGTAATATGTATTCTAAAATGAAACTAAACCAGGAACTAAGACAACTATAGATGCGACTAAATGATACTAAAGGATGCAAAATTGAGAAAATCATTTCAAGTTTTCATTCAAAGATTGTTTTTGAAAGACAACTAAAACTGGTATAACCATGCTGACTAGACAATGACTGTGAATTCTGACTTTTTGATAATCAGGAAAATGCGTCGTAGGATTTCACAAATGTAGTTCAATTTAACAGTTGTGATTAATTTTTGCAGTTGTGGTTTCTAATGATCAATTTTGTCTCTTTGGTAAAATTCAATGTCTGAATCTAACAGATGCGGTTAACTTTCTAACAGATGCGACTCGTAATTGCAATTGTGACTCAAAATATAACATATGCAGATTTTCACAAATCAAATGCGACCTAAATTGGCAGATGCAACTCTAAACCTAATAGATGCGATTGAAAAATGACAGATGCGCCTCTAAAAATAAATTGTGACCTTCTGGTGAATAGTTGCAACTCTCTGTGTATTTTTAGTGATTTGAGATTTCAATCTAACTCTATTTTTTGTGATCAAATTCTGACAAACAAGGACAATTGTAAAACAAAGTAATTTTAGTTTGATTTTGGACTCAAAGAACATTTAAATTGACACCAAAAAATCACATCGTAATTGGCCATAAGGCCAAGGGTTTATATACTTGGTATAGCCCATTGAAACACCCCGGATTGGTGATAAACACCTTTCCTTTTCGAGAGTGGATAGCTTAGAAATTTGGTGGCATTGGCTCCCCTCCATGGCTCATTAATGTCATTCGAGCACACCAATTTTGAATTCTTTGGGAAATGACCTCCCAAGAACTACTATCTCTACTCAAGGAGATCAATAGTGAGTTTCTTCAAGCATGATACTGTACCCTGCACTATACCAAGCAACGGCCAAAAATGGTTGGTCTCTAAAAAAAAGGTATTTATTATGGTCATTCCATTCATGGGGTATGATCCATGCGGCAAGAGTCCCCTTTCAAATCCATCTCATCAAAACCATACTCATGATTCTTAGGCTTTCTCGAAGAATCCACTTTTATATACCAGCTGGAAGTCCCTTGAGTTTAGGGTGCTACCAGTCTGAGTCATCCTAGGATGAGTACTTTTTCCCACTAGAATAGGCCCAAGTTCTAGAGTTGGTAACTATTTCTCTTACACCCATGATCACATAGATGCACAAGGGGAGAGGATACTTCGATGTACCAAATCATGCTTTCGCACCAAACATAGTAGATACTTGTTAATTTTGATCCAAATGAAATATTTTCTACACTACCAAACAATTTGTTTCAAAATTTAACTAGGGTCTTCGACATGCATTCTACAGAAAGATTTGTTAGTAGTTTGATATTGATATTTGATTATCGATCTGCAAAAAATTCATTAACTCCAAAACAAAAATCCCACACGCTGAAAATCCAATATTAGTAACACACAAATCAATTAAATTTTTTAGATTTTTGAAGATAGAAACAAAAGGAGCATACTAGTCAATTGCATCACTGTTTTACCAATCAGATGCATCGCTATTTTTTGCAATTACGTTCTCGGTATTTTACCAATCAATTGTGGTTTGGGAATTGACAAATGTGTCATATTTTAAGAGGTGTCATATTTTAACAGATATGTTGTTTCTGATTTCAGATGTGGTTCAAAAATTCAATTGTGTCACTTCATCACATGGATGCATCTTTGTATTTCAATTGCAGCGTTCTATCAAACTGATGCATCTTTGAATTTCAATTATAGCGTTCTGTTTAATTGATGCATCATTCCATACAAAAAACTTGCAAAAATAAAAATAAAAGTATTGGGATACACGAAGATGGTGTCTTTATGTCGGGTTCAACAAATGTAGTGTCTAGAAAGTGCACAAGACAAGATTAAGAGCAAACAATGCAAATCTAAATGCAATCTAATGTAATCAACAAAGAATGAAGGAAAGTAAAAATGTAAATAAAACTTGAACAATCTCACCAAATTTGTATGTATTTCCATGTATCATCTCGATTGCCCTTCTCCATTTTGCTGTTGTAGTATAATTTCCCTCAAATTTCTCATAAGTTCATGCAAGTATAGCCTATGATAGTGATTTAGCAAAACATCAAAGATTCAAGATAAGTTCTCTCAAAATTCATAAGATTTTGTGAGAGACTGGAATGAAGAATGACAAATCAATTTATAGAAAATTGATTATTCGAATGATAGGTTAGGATTGAAAGATCAACGAACAGTTGAGATCAAATGATCATACTTGCATTCTATTAACTATTAGTAATGATATGAGTGATATAAATTAGAAATAGAATTAAAGATTAAATAAATGATTTAATCTTCAAGTTTGGCATTCGAAAATAGAAGAATTATCTTTGCATGACAAAGATAAAGATGGATTAAAGCAATTCTTGTTCGAATGCACACACAAGGTTTAATTAATTAAATAGGAATATTTAATTAATCCGCATGTACATGCAAATGAGTTAGAACTAGATGATTGAATGATTTGATGAAGAGATTACTCGAGAATGCCATTAAATCCTAAGTTAACTGAGCGATTTGAATAGATCTTTGAGTTGAGTAAAAGTGAATACTTAGATAACTCACACAATTTTCTAAATATAGAGGAATGTGTTAAAATAGAATTCATGAATTAAATAATTCATTTAATTCAAGATTTGATATTTGAAAAATAAATAAATAAATAAGATTTATTTAATTAAGTGATGAAGGGATTTAAATGAATAATTAAATAAATAAAGAATTTATTTAATTATAGTTGAAGTATGATAAAGAGTAAATCAAATAGGAATTTATTTAATTTGATAAGAAGGATAAAGTTAATTAGTAATATAATTAAATAATTAATATTCTTTAATTAATAGAAGAATTACAAATTATGAAGAATATTGAAGTCGTAGGCTTAAACTAGATTTCAATGTCTACATTTACATCTTGAGTCGGATGCTTGTCGCTCCCTTGTGTTATAAAAGGGATTTCATGGCTCGATGTAGAGGGGGGTTTTGAAATGAAAAGTTTGTTTGTGTAATTAATTATTTATTACTCTAGCATAAGTTTAACTTAGGTATTACATTATTTATTCCTAAGTTACATTATTAGAAAAATCATTAATAATGGGGTAATCCCCCTTTTCATGTGTAGGGGATAAGATTCCTTCTAGAAGATGATTTGTCCTTCTAGAACTTATCTCAATATTTTATCATTTCCTAGGTAGGGTTCACATATTGTCACATGTAGTGTGATTTTGACACTTGGCAATATCTTATGCATTTTTGGTTCTCACTCTTTCCTATTTGATCAGGCACATGTACTCTTGTAATATATCATATCATCATAATAAAATCTCTATTTGCATGCCATTGTTGCAACACTTTCTATGTGCTTGACTATCTTTCCTGGAAAAGGTCCTCCATTAAAGACTATAGCTTCATCAGGGACACTGTGACTCCATCATCTCAACATAGTATCAGAGCTTTTCCAATGAAACTTCATCCCAAGATCAAAAAAGTTGTTGTGCGAGATTCTTTGCAAGCTTGGATTTTTTCTTGCAAGCTACTTGATTCTACCTGGGAACCAAGCTAATTTTTGGTGCACATTAGGTTCTCTCTGACCTCTCCATTTCATTCAAAAGGTCTCAAATCCCATAGATCATCTACTCATTTGTCAAAATTAGAGACATATCAAGTGGGAGCCATTGAGGTACCATTTAGGGTTTGCATGATTTTGTACTATCCATACAAATTTGTAGGAAAAAATCTTCGTTTCAGTCCTCCATCATGGCAAAAAAATATTAGAATAATTAGGCTATTTTTATTTCATAATCTAGGCAATTTTTTATATAGTCCAAGAAAAAATTTAATCTATAGTATGACTGACTGTAAATTTAATTAGCAATCAATAGGGTTTATTTTTTCCGGCTATAGTGGTTTGGGTTTTATTTATCACCCATTAGCAAACTATATTTTATCAGTATTTTATTTAAATTTTTGAATTGTATTTTTTTGCAATATTCAAAAATTATAGTCCACCTCTATCAACCACCTGCAAACACTGATAGGTTGCCCTTCATCATTGGTTGTCAGCCATCGTCATCCGTCATCGGCCCTATCTCCATTCACCATTGTTGTGTCCAAAGTTTTTTCCCAATGCATCCACCGACACCAGACACTCATTGATGAAGTATCCTAATAGCCCTAGCCCCGGTCCTATCCATGATTGAGGGTTCCACTTGAACCTGAGTGACACCTCCATTCATCTCGGCATGCCACCCAACTCACCGCCAATCCACTACTCTGAAGCCACACAATCCAAGGGGCCATTTTTTTTCCTACTCTCTATCCGTGGTCACAACAATGACTAAGGACTTATTTGTTTTAGCCCCTAGGTGCTTGAATCTTGTGCCTAGCTAGCCTATGCAGATCCAATCCAACAATAGTCTTCCAGAGGTTGTATCTTTCACATACGATATCAAAATTTGGAAAATGATATACTATTGGAAAGCTCTTGGAGTCTACTTTCTAGTGGTGCACTCTATTTTTTAGGATTATGCTAATATCAAAAGTTCAAGTCAACTAAATTCAACCCTCCACTTTGGACTCAACAACCAATATCTTTGCATCCAATTATCGAAATCTACTGATTCTAACAACATTCAAGAGATATTTTAGTGGTTTTTCATTAGTCCAACCACTTTCTTTAGTTTCAAATCTATGTATCTTTTATTGGTTTTTTGCAATTTGGTGCATTTTCCTAATTCTTGGGACATCTTGAAGCTTGAAGAAGAATTTTTTGATTTGGGTGGCATCACTTTAGTTGCATATCATATTTGGAAGTTTCTATTTATTGTTGAAGTTCATTGTCTTTGTATTTTGGAGAAATTTGATAGTTCATTATGGGGCTTGCATATACTCTTTCTCTGGTTATGTTGCACAAGGGAAACTATAAACAATGGTGGGATGGGATTGTACACCATCTCCAATCACTTGATTTATTTCCAGATCTATAGTGTATAGTTCCCCATCCAAGTGAAGGTATTCATGAATTTTCTTGGAGTTGCAGCAGATACACGGTCTTAGAAATCATTGAAATGCAAGTTGATTGTGATATTTTGAGTACTATTGATCATTGTGATTGTCCTCACATACTTTGGACTAAGCTTTGGGAGCTATATGGATATTTAGATACTCTACCATTCCTCGATGGTCATAATTCAAAATGCCATTCCTCAAATCAGATACCCTATGATGATATTGCTATGTAGGAGGTTTTTTGTTTGAATTGCCTTGAATCTTCCAAAGAGATTGACAAGGTTTCTTTAGATGTTCCTTCTTCTCCATCAAAGACTATTGGTATCCCTTCACATTCACTGATTCCTTATCTAGATTCATTGATTGAGGCTTCCATCATCATTATTCATCATGACACATTTAGTTTTCTAGACTTGACATCAGAGGATGGATTTGTTTCAGGTTTCACTGGCTTGGCTATTTCTATAGGTTTGGAGGAAATTCTTGAGGGGATATCACTCCTCTATTCAGATCCTACTTTGGATCATTCTCTTGAGTCTCCTCATTCCTTTTTCTCAACCTTGATTGGAGATCATGTGACTATATTGAAGGCTTTTTTTTTCTCTTTAGAGATTTCCTATCTGATACTTCTTCCCTCTAATTTCATTCAAGAGTTAGAGTTTCTTGAACATCCTCCATTGGATTTGCTTCTTCCTAGCGGGAGATATATGCTTTGGACACCTTTGTTGCTTTAGACTTCTTTCAATGGTTTTGAGGACACTTCATTGTGGGGGGGAAATCTAGTCTCCATCACATTCATTGTATCACTATCTTTGGATATTGTTCAACATTAGTTTCCACATCATCCTGATTTGTCACCTTCTTCATTGCTTGGGCATGTACCTAAGTTTATTGTGGCATTTTCATATTCAATGATAGAGGAGACATTTGAGTAGTTTCCAGAGACAAAATCATCCACATGCATCCTTCCTTTAATTCTTATCTAGAATGGGAAGCATCTCTACACTTGCACTGGGTTTTGTTTCTTCTGAAAGGGAGACAAGTTGTTTCTCTACATTGGATCATGTTTTGTCTTCAAACACTTACCATTTTTGTAGGTGATTTCATGCTCTGGGTGGGCTACATAGTCTCTTTATTTCCCTCCTATGGGAGGCCATTGAATGTATTGTATCCATGTGACATATGGTGTACTTGGGGGGTGTTTGGTAGTCCTCCATCCTTTCGATCCTTTCTCACTTTTCTTCATTTTCATCTCCTTTTGGGAGAGGGATTTTGTTCCCACTAGGTATTCCCCTTTTCTCTAGTTGTGGGAGATTTATTGCATCTTTCATCTTCATCCTGTAAATGGGTACCTAAAATGGCCATCATGTAGCCAAAATCCATCATCATCATCATCTTTGCATAATCATTGCATTTCCTCCCTAAGTTGCACTTATGGGGGGTTGTTAGTGTAATTAATCATTTATTACACTAGCATAAGTTTAACTTAGGTCTTGCATTATTTAGTCCTAGGTTACATTATTAGAAAATCATTAATAATGGGGTAATCCCCCTTTTCATGTGTAGGGGATAAGATTCCATTGTTGCAACACTTTCTATGTGGTTGAATATCTTTCTTGGCAAAGGTGCTCCATTGAAGACTGTAGCTTCATCAAGGACACTATGACTCCATCATCTCAACAAAATTTTGAGTCCAATATGTACTAGGTCTAAGTTGATTGTAGCAAGCAATGATAATGCTAAATTCCTAGTGAATTTACTAGAAAATCATCTTGGGTATAAGTCATATAGGTCATAATATTAATAATTTTTGTATCGATTTCTAATATCAAAGAAAAATTTGAAGTCCAAATTAATTCTCTCCTATGTATATTCTAGCATATTATAAATGAAATTATCAAAGATCATTTTATCTATCGTCAATTGTTCAATTGAATGTATGGCTTGATTTTTTTGCTTTAACTCAAAGGGTTAAATAAGATGCTTAGGAATAGTCATGGGTATGTGAAAATTTATAAGGATTTTGGTAAGAAGTAGTGTTTGGATGACATGAGTCTTTGCATTGTAAAGCAATACAAAGATAGTTTAAATATATCAAATTTGGATAATCAATGTATTACTGGTTGTTTCATATTTGACTCCATTTACCCAATTTGATGAGGAAATCGTTGTTCATTGATTATTTAGCAATAAAATGAAGGAATACTATATTTGGTTGTCGAATCATAATCAAAACAACACTTACAAAACTATACTAAATTTGAATCACATGTTTGAAATATAATTAAATTATTGGTGAAATTAACACTAATTTGCTCAACGGTCTGCCAAATCTTTAGTAAAATTAGTATGTTTGAATTATATAAGAATATATATGTATTGAAGTGTTCTTGAAATGTTGATGTATCAAATGAACATAGTGAGGAATACCCTCCTTGGTCCTACAAATCCTAAAGTGAAGGAATCAAGACCTCATAATTCTATATTTGTTATGTTGGCCACTAGCTTTTGGTGATTTTTGAATATAAAGGTTGGCTACCTTTTAGAAGATTCCAAGGTTAGTTGGAAAAAAAACCAACAAAATGGAGACTCTACTAGGGACATACTTTTCATCCTCCAGTTGTAGATTGTTTTAGTATAGAGTCAAATGGTGATAAATCTAGACATTTAGTTCAAATCTTATGCAGTTCTTGAACCTAGTCAAACATTTATAGTAGCAAAGTGTGAGAGTTTTGAAGGTGACTCCACTATTGGAACAAACCCATAACTAGATTTATTTTGAAGTTGTTTCAATTTGATTGAAACATAATCCCCTAAACAAGGGGTGGAAACTCTAACTTAAAGGACTTGATAAAGAAGATGATAATTCTTTAGATCTACATACTTCAAAATCAAGGGTGAAAATTTTCCTCAAAATTCTAGTTATTTTCATGAATCTCTAGAAATATTGTTATATTTACAAATGATTTATGGGAATTTTGAAGACTTATGTTGTAAATGTTTCCCAATTTGGTGGACTAGCGCTAAGATAGGGAAAGGAATGATATCTTTGTATAGTCTTAAAGTACATTTGAAATAAATGATAAAATCTATCATATTAATAGTAATTAGATTTGTGAAAAGAGGAATTGGAGTATATACATCATAAATACCTACACCCTTAAAAGGAATTTGGGCTACCTTTTGATGATACTGACAAGACTAGTAAAGGATAGATCAAAATGTCTTGTTAGCATTTACATTTGGAACCAAAATGAATACAACCACACCTAATGAATACCCCTTGTCACATCAAAAGAACTTTAGTATTGAAAGGTACAGGGCCATAAATTTCAATAATATTAGTGGTTACCCAAATATTATACCACCCAAGGTTAGGGAAAAACTACCAAAATTCAGTGGTAAGAATTTAGAATCAACAAGTAGACATGTGCAAGATTTTTTTGATATAATGGGTGATTATAAGATAGATTGTGAAGATGTGGTTATGAAGTTGTTTGTTCAATCTTTGAAGAGAGATGCAAGAGATTGGCTCTCTTATTTTCTAGTTTCTTCTTTGTGTTGTTGGAGTGAGATTAAGATAGTTTTCATGGGACAGTTTGGTAAGAGGATAAACCCAAGCATTGCAAGGAAGAATTTCATGGAAATCTCTAAGGGTAAAGAAGAGTTGATCCTTTCTTTTAACCTCAAATTTGAAAAAATAATAAGAGAAATCCATGGACACATAAGGCTAAACAATGCAGAATGTTTAGTTGTGTATTTAGGGGCATTTGATAGCAATATGGGTTTCTTGTTGAGAGATAAATAACCTACTATTTTACAAAAGCTTACCAAATTGCCATGGATATTGAGAACAATCTAAAGTACTCAATTATGAGGTGGCCTGTGATTTCTAGAATGAATGGATCTGTGACAATCCAAACCATTGAGCCAAACCAATCATGAAATAAAAATGTTTCTCAAGAGAAGGAGCCCTTAGGTGTTACATTTGCATTGCTTTCAAGAGATGCAGAACAAGAGCAAGCATCAACCTCATATCAACCAAGGTCGGGAAGGGTTGATTTGATTTCCTCTGTTAGAAAATTGTATGAGATGAAGAGACAAGAAAAAGAGTC
Source organism: Sequoia sempervirens (assembly GCA_007258455.2). Classification (NCBI taxonomy): domain Eukaryota; kingdom Viridiplantae; phylum Streptophyta; class Pinopsida; order Cupressales; family Cupressaceae; genus Sequoia; species Sequoia sempervirens. The sequence continues at coordinate 437,426,450 of VDFB02193867.1, forward strand.
ACCATACAATTTGTTTTCAAGATTCTTGGATGTTATGATGGAAATACCCAAGATTTTTAGGCCTAATGATTTAATATGCATTGATTTTTTTGTGAAGCTTACAAACTAGGAACAAGCCAATGGCCTAAGAATCAGAAGCCTTATATCCTTGACCAAGTAATGGATTGGACAAGTATTGTGGAAGGCACTAAGCATAGTCATATGCCATTTGTTGTTTCCCATAATGGGGATAATGTGTGTGTTGATGGTGTTTTCTTCACAACAACAATAGGACTGGTGCTAGGAGGGCCCAAATAAGCAAGCTAGATCATTTTTTGAACGCTATCTCTCCTAAGAGATTCAAAAGAAGGACAAGATTTGATCTAGGAGATGAAGAATTTCAAGAGTTACCAAACCCTACTAGGTCAAGAAGGACCAACAAAAGGGAATCATCATCATCCCATCCACCTCCCATATTTCTATTATCCCCATCTTCATCAGGTTCATCTTCACTCAGGTCTGAGGACATTCCCATTCCATAATCCTAGCTAGTTGTAAATCAACCATTACCACCTCCACCTCCACCAATGACTTTCCTGACTAATAACCTATCTCCATTGAGTTTTTTTGTTTACAATGTCATGCCCAAGAACCCCAAACACTTCTGTTCAAAATTCCATGTCAATGATCCCAATAGGACTACCAAGGAACACATTAGGATCTTTTAGACTGGTGTTAAGGATAGAGGGATAAACCATGAGGATGTAGCATGTAAACTCTTTCCTTATTCACTAGGGGAAGATGCATTCTATTGGTACAACCATTTTCCTGCTGGTTCTATTTAGCATTGGACTGAGCTAGAGGCTGCATTTTTGCAAAAGTTTTGAATCCCCATTAGTTCTGATGAGCTCTACTGACAGTTCAATAATGTTAAAAGGGAGGTTAATGAACCTATTGCATCTTTCAACAATAGGTTTTATCGTGCCTACACCAGATTGTAGGCTCCTTATGCTGTTGATGAACCCACTGCTCTAGAAGTCTATTATGAGGGACTTGATAGTTTGACAACTACTTTCATGAAGTGGAGTAATAATCCTCTTGCTAGTCTACTTGATGCATATGTAGCAGCTGTAAAAGTTAGTACTAATCTAAGACAACATCTATCTGGGCCTCTACCCTCCTTAGGACTAGTTGCTCACCCTGGAAAAGTTCCAGCTCTCAACCAAGCCTTTGCCAACCATACCCCAATCATGAATCCATTACCTTAGTTGCCTCTGGTACCTCACCCAGGGCATCCTGTGGGATAAGTTTTATCCATGATTAGTTACCCCTAGAAAAATGTGAATCAACCCCAACACACCCAAACTTAGGCTAGCTATCCTTCATACTTTCAGAATTCGAAGGTCTTGAACTAATCACTAAATGCCAATGCTGCAGTGGGCTATTCCTAGAAAAATACAAACTAACTGCCATATATTAATCCTAACAAGGAAATACTAGATGAGTTGTCTAAGCAAATAAAGAAGTTGAATATTGAGGTGACTTACCTGAGAAATTAGAACAATTAGTTGCAGGCTACCTAAAGGAACATGCATTCCAATCAGAACTGAGAGAATTCACAGGGACAAAACTTTGATAGAGGACAACGTCATGAATGAGGATACAAAAACGACAGAGGATATAACCAGGACCGAGGTTACAACAATGACAAGGGGTTTAATAATGACAAAAGTTATAATAATGAAAGAAGACAGAACTATGATAAAGGACAATCCTCAGGTTAGAACTTCGATAGAAAGCAAGGTGGTGGACAAGGATTCAATAGAAGACAACAATCAAGACAAAATAGGACCTGGAACACAGGACCCAATAATTGAGGAATCCCCATCCCATTAGATCAACCTATCAATCAATCTACCAGTCAATCAGTTAATCAAGAGAAGCCTCCCAGTGGTGTATATTTGGCTGAGGCTGCTTTATCAAGGTGGTGTAGGCTGCACAAAACTAGTCAACATTTCGAGTTAGACTGCTATGAATTCCAAACAGCAGCCTCAATCTTTTAGTACGAGGTGGAGAACAATGCAAGCGGTCAAGAAATAGTACCCTCTAATCCTTACAATTCCCTAGTGCTAGTGTTGAATCATGCTTCTTTTCCTCAAAGTAAGGAAAATGTACCTGAAGAAGATTTCAACCGGTTAGAGGAAGAAGAAAATCAGGTATGCAATGGAGATGAAATGACATAGTTGTTCAATGAAAGTCTAGTGAATGATAATGGTCTCAGAGATGAAGAAGAAGCACAGAACTTCTAGAGACCTGTCAAAAGGTATAACTTAAGAGAGTTTCCACATAGGCGCCCACAGGCTAGAGGCCCCTTTACTACTTCAACCCCACCGAATAATTTCAACACACCTCCAGACCCTAATGCTAGCAATAATCCACCACTACCTCAGATGTCTAAGCAATATTTATCACAAGATCCAGGACATGTTGATGTTCCAAAAGGAAGAAATGTTGATGCACATAAAGAAAAGATGGTGGAATACCCCAGGGAGACCCCACTGATTTAAATGAAGAACAATTGGCCATGTATGTTGCTGAAGAACTCTAAAAATTGAAGGTAAATCTATTCACATTTGATTTATTAAGAGTCCCATCCATTAGGAATGTAGTCTTAGGTTCTTATGATGCAAATTCCATGTCTCAAGATAAATTAGTTAACAAGAATATCCATAAAGTATCTAGTTCTTAGCCAATAGGAGGGAAAAATTGAGCTCATAATCAGGACCATATGCCCCCTAGAGATACTGGGAAAGAAAAGGATAAATCTCAAGTTGCTCAAGTAGATACCCCCTTAACTATGTTTCAAGGGAAAAAAAACACACCCCCATTCTTTATTTTTGTCTATGTATTTGGCAAGAATTTTCATAATTGTTTGTTGGATTTTGGTGCTTCAACTAATGTGATGCCCCTTGGTGTTTGTAGGGCTTCAGGTATCACCCCTACTGATTCTCAAAAGAAATTCACACAGTTGGATAGGATTGAATTCAATGTTGTAGGGGAGTTGAATATGATTCACATGCAGATTGCTTCTAATCCTAGGATTCAACAGGTTATCAATATACAAGTGGCTGACATTCCTGATGCTTATGGCCTAATCTTGGGAAGGGACTTTACCAAGGCCTTGAATGGATATGTCTCGACTAATCATTCCCATATGTGGCTTCCTTGGAAGGGAGTGCCTAACCAGATTAGAATTGAAAGGGAACCTAGGATGAAATACATGATTACAGAATACCAGAAAACCTCCACTAAAATTCTGGTATCAGAAGTATGGGTAACTATATGCTTGTTGTCCCTTTTGAGGCATCAGATCTGGAGGAAGTCCTTATGTTTCACACAACACCTATTGACCTTATAGAAGGGTCTAGTGGTGTTGAAGCCCTAGTGGAACTAGTTAGAGATAATGATCATCTAGAGGATAGGTAGCTTGGTCTACTAGATAATTTTCAAGAGTTCATTCAGAAGTGCATTGAAGATCAAATTTAGCTAGGAAAGGGAATGAAATTTGAAGAAATACTTTCTCCTAATTGGTGCAAGGTACACAATGCTGCTCATTTAGAATTGGATTGTTGCTTATGTCAGGTTGTAGTGGAACAGATACAAAAACATACCAACCCCACTCCTGCAACCATAATTGATAACATGAATGTCCCAGAAGATCCTAAAGTAAATGGAATGATGCCTTCTAAAAGGCCATCTAGTAGTAATAGTGCAAGTAATACAGCAAGAGACTCTGTAGTTGCTAGATACTGGACTTTGAGATTCGATGGGTCCAAATCAAAGCAAGGGGCTAAAGCTAGTGTTGAGCTGATTAGCCCAAGAGGTAAGAAATTCTTCACTACTCATAGACTCCAATTTCACTGTACAAATAATGTATTTGAATATGAAGCCTTAGTGCATCGATTGTTGATGGCCTTGAAGAAGAAGGTTAATATCTTGCAAGTGTATGGAGATTTTGAATTAGTAGTCAAGCAAGTTAGAAGAAAATATTCTTTTCATGACAAAAGAATGACTAACTACAGAAACAAAGTATGGGACTTTATTGAAGGATTTGATGCCTTCAACATTTAGCTGATTCCATGAAATAAAAACCAAACAAATGATTCCTTGGCCCATGTAGCTAGTACTCTGCATCCTCTATCTCTTTCTGGGTTGAAGAAGTTTACCATAGAAATCACCCCAATACCCTCAGTACCTGATAATGTCACCAACTTCTAGGTATTTGAAGATGACAAGCATATTCTATATTTTATCACAAATACAAATGTTTTTGCTTCTCACATCATCGATGAAACTGAGCTCCAAGAAGCAGAGATGGACCTCAAAGGGGTAATCAACCTGAAGACCAACACAATTTTCAGGGGAATGGTGCAACTAGAGAGGATATTTGATCTGGATAAGATCATAGATAAGGAACAGGATAACAGGAAAGAGTCCATTAGTGGACAGTGTGACAAATATAATGTAGGATCTCAGGGGGAGGTCAAAAATGTTCTCATCGGCAAAGTGTGCACTCTAGAAGAAAGGAAAAGAATCTTAAAGGCATTACGTAGATATCCAGATGTGATAGCCTAGAGTTATGAAGACTTGAAGACTTATGATACTTCAATCATAACTCATACTATCCCTCTTAATCTAGGAGTGAAGCCCTTCAGACAGAGGCAGAGGCCTATTAATGCTCTATTGGAACCTCTAATACAAAAGGAAGTGTAGAAACTATTGTTTGCGAGAATCATATTTCCAGTCAAACACTCTACTTGGGTCATAAATATGGTCCCAGTGCAGAAGAAAAATGGTGAAATTAGGCTATGTGTAGATTTCAAAAACCTGAATTGAGCATCAGAAAAGGATAATTACCTAGTGCCCTTACTCGATGAAGTGCTCCAAATTGTTAACGAATCTCAGATGATGTCTTTTTTGGATGGCTATTCAGGATACAACCAATTCATGGTGTAGTATGAGGATAGACACAAGACTGCTTTCACCACCGAGTGGGGCACTTTCGCCTATAGAAGGATGCCTTTTGGCTTGATTAATGCTGGAGCTACATTCTAGAGAGAAATGGACATAGCCTTTAAAGATCTAATTGGGAAGTACATAATCATCTACATAGATGATTTGACAGTATTTTCAAAGAAGAGAGGCGATCATATCTTAGATTTGTGCAAAGTTTTCCAGAAATGCAGAGTTTGGCATATCGTTCAATCCTAGGAAATGCATCTTTGGAGTTATGGAAGGTAAGTTACTAGGGAATATTATCTTTGAGAAGGGGATTGTAATTGATCCAAAATGTATGGAGGCTATTCTCAAGATTCCACCACCTGCTAGTAAAAAATAAATGAAGTCATTCTTCGGCAAGATCAACTTTGTTAGGAAGTTCATCACTGGGTTTGCAGAAATAGTTAAGCCGTTGAATGCAATGTTTAAGCAAGAGACCAAGTTGGAGTGGAATGGAGAAGCAAAAGAAGCATTTGTAGAGATAAAGAAGGCTATTGTTGAAGCTCTAGTTTTAGTAATTCTTGATTATGCTAAACCATTCTACGTATATTCATTTGCATCTGACCACTCTTGTGCTACTATATTAACTTAGAAATCTAACCAAGGCAATGAACACCCCATAGCATTCATGAGTGCACCATTGAAGGATGCAGAGCTAAGGTATCCAAATGTGGAAAAGCAGGCTTATGCCTTAGTTAGGGTAGTTAAGAAGTTTAGACATTACATCCTCAGAAGTAAGATCTTTGCTATAGTTCCCAACCTTGTAGTCAAGCTGCTATTGATATAGAATGAATTGGGAGAATGTAGGGCCAAGTGGGTAACTAGGCTACAGGAGTATGATATGGAAATTCAGCCCATGAAGCTGGTAAGAGGGCAGGGGCTCACAAAGACAATGGTAGAGATATGCCCTGATCTTACAGCCCAGGCTTATACTTTACAAGGCATTTCTCTTGGTGAGTGGTACGATGATGTTGTTCATTATCTCCTGACTCAGATGTGCCCTAATCACTTCAACCCAGTACAAAGAAGGTCATTGCGCTTAAAGAGTGACAATTTATGTTGGAATATGTGCCTCAATCCTTACTAACATGGAACTCCTAAAGGGAAAATTCACTATGACACTGTTAATGTCTGGGCAACAAAACTATTCTAAATCTGCTTGATAGGTTCATGTCGCCAAGACAGGGTTCATATCTTGCTGAAAAGACTATCATTGTAACTCTTTGTGTTCGACGTGACCTTTTTTTGAATGGAGAACTCTGGGCGACAGTTTGATCTTTTGGGCTAACTCACGGGTGTCGGGCAGAAGTCCTGATGAATGGTGTAAGTCTCGCCAATGTCGGGCTAATGCTAGTGCTTCGGTGAGAAGTCCTAGAGAGTATGTAATATCTCACCAACAAAGGTTGCTCTTGGGTGTCAAAGCAAATGTTAGAGTAACTCACGGGTCATGGGGAGATGTCTCAGCGATGAAGCTAAGTCTTTCCAATAGAGGGTATCCTTGTGGTATCTTTGTAGTAACAAAAGACTTCATTGAGAAGTCTTGGTGACTCGGGTAAGTCTCACCGATGGTCTTTGGTAAGACAAGGGGTGCTCAGAGTAAGGTCACGATGAAAGACATTAGTCTTACCGACAACATGTGTCATTTGGTGTAAGCTATGTCTTGTGGTATGATGTCTCACCAAAACCATGTGGTCTTGCCGATAGAAGGTTGGCTTCATTGTAACACGCTGTGGTCGATGGGAAGTCTTGGTGAGAACGTAGTGTCTTTCCGATGGTCTCACTAAGTTTGTTGTGACTTATGGTTTTTTATATGAATCTCGCTAATAAGAGAAACTCTTGCCGATAGGAACGGAATGGACATCGATGGTTTTGGTATGACATGTAACATTCATTATAGTGTCTTTCCAACTCATGGAAGCCATATCAATATCGATATGAAGACTTTGTGGCATCAGGGAGACACTAGGACTGTCTCACCAATATGCCAACAAAGTGTGAATGTCATTGACCGTGTGATCATCCTGTGTGGCATCCTACTGGACCAATCAGAGGAAGCAATTTTTTCAAACTAATGATGATTTTTTTTGTAATAGTTTCAACACTGGAAAAACTACATTCAAGGAAAAATCATCTGCTCGAAAGGAAACTGTCTATGATTGGCAATGGCGGATAAGGATGCACAAAAGACAAGAAGACAAAATTAGAATGTGTATAAGTTTTTTTTTTTTAAAGCAGATTGATTCTAATTTGGAAGAGTGGAACAGAGCAGAGTGAATCAAGTTGTGAAGTGAGAGAATTTATGCAACTGGATGAACAGTGAGTAAAACTATTGTAACTAACACCAGAAAGTAGTCTTTCTGATTGTATGTAATTTTTTGTTACTGTAATACAAAGAGATTCAGTTTGGTGTGGTGGGTTTTTTCCCGAAAGGGTTTCCCAAGTAAAATCTATTGTTTCAGTCATCTCTGTGTATTTGTTATATTTCTATTAATCTTTCATGTGTGTCTTAATTAGATTGAAATTTGGAAATTAAAAGTCCTGCATTGCATTCTTCCCTATGGATTTGACATTAGGAAAGTGTTTTCTACAACTCTGCTTTCCTTACAAGTGGTATCAAAGCCTGGCCAGTTGTGTTGTCCTTGTGAGTGGGTTGGGTTTGTTGTGTCAATCCTTTTCCAATGGGAGTTTTGTAGAGGTCTGATAATTTAATTACAGATTGAGATGGAAAGCACATCCAAAAGGATGGAAATGAGAAATTCAATGGAAGCAATGTTGAGTTGTGGAAACTCAAAATGGAAGATATGCTAGTTGATCGAGATCTTTGGACTACTGCGTATGGAACAATGCCTCAAGGCATGAAGCAAGAGGATTGGGACCTAGCAGATAGAAATTCTAAGGGGATGATAAGGCTCTATTTGGAAGACTTTGTTCTTCTGAATGTGCATGAAGAAAAGACTACCTCTTCCTTGTGGAAAAGACTAGCATCCATTTATCAGGCAAGTCCTTGGTGTACAAGTTGTTCTTGAGGAAGAAGTTGTACTCTTTGAGAATGTAGGAAGGAGGGTCTGTTGCTGATCACTTAAATGCTTTCAACATGTTGATTGGTGAGTTGACATCTGTTGGTGTAAAGATTAAAGATGAAGATCATTGCATGTTGTTGCTATGTTATTTTCCTGATTCTTGGGAGCATTTGGTGATGGCTATAGGGAGTACAACATCCACATTCAAGATGGAAGATGTTGTTGCTTCTCTGTTATTAGAAGAAATGAGAAGAAAATATTCTGAGATGGCAAAGGAGGCTCTAGCTGTCAGAGGTAGACCAAAAGAGAAAGGCAAGAAGGACAAGAAGTCCAAATCAAAATCAGAAGGGAGATCAAAGTCTCCTAGCAAGAAGTCAAAGGTGAAGTGCTGGAACTATGGGCAACTTGGTCATGTCCGAAAGGACTACAAGGAGGAGAAAAAGAAGAAGAAGAACTCTTCTAGAAATGATTCTTCTTAGAGTGATACAAATTCCTTCATTGCAACTTTGGCTACACAGGCATCAGATAATGTCTGGCTAATTGATTCTGGAGCATCTTTTCACATGACATCTCATATAGAATGGTTCATGAAGTATGAAGAATACAATGGTGGGAAGGTGTACTTGGAAAGTGATTCATATTTGGAAATTGTTGGTCGTGGAAGAGTCAGAATTCAATTCCCTGATGGAAGAGTGAAGGGAATCAATGATGTGATGCATATACCAGGTTTGGCTTGAAACCTACTTTCTGTAATTAAGCTGAATGATATTGGAGTGTAGGTCACATTCTTTGGAAATGGCTACAAGATGACTAGAGGCTCTATGGTGCTAGCTAGGGGTGCTTGAATTGGTACCTTGTAAAAGTTGGATGCACAAGCTATTCAATGCAATAGTGTCTCTGCAAAGTCACTTAAGGTTGTTCATGGAGAAAAGAAGGAAAACGTTCCTCATGGAGTAAATTCCATGGAGGTTAAACTTCTAGTAGAAACGACTATGCTCTAGCATCATAGGCTTGGCCACATTGGTGAAAAAGGTTTAAAAACATTTAAAAATAAAAACCTGGTAAAAGGGCTTGAAGATTGTAATCTTGAGTTTGAATTTTGTGAAAATTGCATATATGGAAAGCAATGTTGTGTTTCATTTTATTCCAATCCTCACAAATCTTCTGGTTTGCTTGATTATATACATTCTAATGTGTTTGGTCTAGTGAATGTTCCTTCTCTATCTAAATCAAGATACTATGTGTCGTTTATTGATGATTATTCTAGGACATTTATATATTTTTTGAAAAGTAAATAAGAAGTATTCAGTCAGTTTAAGGAATTTAAAAACCTTGTTGAAAATCAAACTAGTAATAAAATTAAGTGTTTAAGGACTGAAAATGGTGGTGAGTTTTGTTCAGATGAATTTGAAAGGTACTACACAGATCATGGAATTAAAAGACATAAAATTGCACCTTACACTCCATAGCAAAATGGAGTTGCTGAAAGGTTCAATAGGACAGTAATGGAAAGAGCACGAAGTATGTTGAGCAGTGCTGGCTTGGAGGAGAAGTTCTGGGCTGAAGCAGTATCTACAAAATGTTACTTGATAAATCATTCTCCTAACTCTACTCTTGTTGAGAAGATGCCTTTGGAAGCATGGTCTGGAAAGAAGCCCTCTCTAAGAAATATTCATGTCTTTGGTTGTGAGGCATATGCATATGTGCCATTTGAAAAAAGATCCAAGTTGGAAAACAAAGCTATAAAGTGTATATTTATAGGCTATAGTACTAGCATAAAAGGATACAAGCTTTGGAATCCTGAGACTGAGAAGGTTTTGCACAGCAGAAGCATTATCTTTCATGAGCTGAAACCTTCTACTTTAGATCTGCAGTCAGAGAAGAAATCAAAAAATGAAAAGGATGTAGCGGCAATTCCTCAGACACCAAATAAAGAGGAATTGAAAAATCAAAATGTACCTGATACTAAGGAGAGCTCAAGTAGTTTTGAAAGTTCTGATGAAGATGAAGAACCACCTCAACCTCAGCCTGTGAGGAGGTCAACTCGTGAAAGAAAGCAACCTGATAGGTATGGGTTTTCTTTAATTGAGTCTACTTGTGCCTATACTTTAATTTCTAGCACTAATGAACCTAGGACTGTGAAAGAGGCATTTAAAATGTCTGATTCAAACTCTTGGTTGGAAGCCATGAATGAAGAGATGGCATCATTAGACAAGAATGTTACTTAGATTTTGGTGCCATTGCCTAAAGGTAGAAAATTTGTGGGCTGCAAATGGGTTTTTAAAAAGAAAATAGGTCTGGATGGCAATGTGGAAAAATATAAAGCAAGGCTGGTTGTGAAAGGGTATTCCCAAGTAGAGGGAATTGATTATGGAGAAACCTTTTCTTCTATAGCTAAGCTGACATCTATTAGATTTCTTTTGTCACTTGCAGCAGCGTATGACTTAGAAATTGAGCAGATGGATGTGAAGATGACATTTCTTCATAGTGATCTTGAAGAAGAAATTTATATGTCCCAGCCGGAGCACTTTGTGGAAAAAGGTAAAGAAAGACTAGTTTGCAAATTAAAGAAATCTCTGTATGGTTTAAAACAGTCTCCTAGAATGTGGTACCAAAATTTTGACATGTTTTTTTTTTCATTGGGATTTGTAAAATCAAAATGTGATTGATGTGTTTATTACAAAGCTGAAAGTGATCAAATTCTTATTATTGCTCTATATGTTGATGATATGTTGTTTATAGGCAATAGTAAGCTAGTGATTTTTGATCTTAAGTCTCAATTGTCTGCAAAGTTTGAAATGAAAGATCTTGGAGCAGCAGGGTATATTCTAGGAATGGAAATAACCAGGGATAGGAAGAATAGAAAACTTTGGCTCAGTCAGAGTAAGTACATCAGGACTATTCTAGAGAGATTTTGTATGACTAAGTGCAAGCAGCTAGTTGTTCCAATTACACAGGGAATGAAGCTATCTGTTGAGGATTGTCCAAAATCTCCTACTGAGATGGAGGACATGACTAGTGTTCATTATGTAAGTGCATTTGGAAAATTTATGTATGCAATGGTTTGTACAAGGCTAGACATTGTCCAAGCAATGGGAGTTCTTAGTCAGTTTATGGCTAATCTTGGAAGAACACATTGGGATGTTGTGAAGAGAGTGTTTAGATATTTGAAGGGTACTTTAGACTATGCTTTGTGTTACCATGGTAACTTGGTTGAATCACAGAATACTCTCATCATTCAAGGTTATGTGGATTCTGATTGGGCAAGAGACATTGACAACAGAAGATCCACCAGTGGATATATTTTCACCATGAATGGTGGTGCAGTGAGTTGGATAAGCAAGTGGCAAGTTGTAGTCGCTTTGTCAACAATAGGGGCATAACACATGGCAGCAACACATGCCTGTAAAGAAGTAATCTAGATAAAACATTTGTGTTCTAACATTGGTTTTGATGCAGGAAAGATTACTATCTACTATGACAGTCAGAGTGCTATATGTTTGGCAAAGAATCCCACTTTCCATGCCAGGACAAAATATATAGATGTACAATATCACTTTGTATGAGATATGGTGGAGGATGGGAAGGTCTCTTTGGAGAAAGTGGGTACTCTAGAGAATGTTGTAGATGCATTGACAAAGCCTGTGAGCATAGACGAGTTTAGGTGGTGTGCCAGTTCGATGGGCCTCTTGGCCCATGAATTTCAATAGTTTTGTTATGCTCTAGAGGTGTCAGTAAGATCTTCATCAAGTGGGAGCTTGTTAGAATATGTGCCTCAATCCTTATTGACATGGAAGTCCTGAAGGGAAAAGTCGTGACACTGTTAATGTCTGGGTGACAAAACTATTCTAAATCTACTTGATAGGTTCATGTCACAAGATAGGGTTCATGTCTTTCCAAAAATACTATCGTTGTAACTCTCTGTGTTTGGTGTGACCTTTTGTCAAATGGAGAACTCTGGGTGACAGTTTGATATTTTGGGCTAACTCACGGGTGTCAGGGAGAAGTCCCAACGAATGGTGTAAGTCTCACCGACATCAGGCTAATGCTAGGGCTTTGGTGACATGTCCCAGAGAGTATGTAATGTCTCACCAACAAAGGCTACTCTCGGGTGTCAAAGCGAATGCTAGAGTAACTCACAGGTCATGGGGAGATATCTCAGCGATGAAGCTAAGTCTTGCCGATAGAGAGTATCCTCGTGGTGTCTTCGCGGTAACAAAATACTTCGTTGAGAAGTCTTAGAGACTCGGGTAAGTCTCGTCGATGGTCTTCAGTAAGACGAGGGGTGCTCGGAGTAAGGTCATGGTGAAAGACATGAGTCTTACCGACAACATGTGTCATTCGGTGTAAGATATGTCTTGCGGTATGATGTCTCACCGAAACCATGTGGTCTTGCCAATAGAAGGTTGGCTCCATTGTAACATGTTGTGGTCGATGGGAAGTCTTGGTGAGAATGTAGTGTCTTGCCGATGGTCTCACTGAGTTCGTTGCGACTCATGGTTTTTGATATGAGTCTCGCCAATAAGAGAAACTCTTGCCGATAGGAACAGAATGGACATCGATGCTTTCGGTATGACATGTAACATTTATTATAGCATATTGCCGACTCATGGAAGCTATATCGATATCGATATAAAGACTTTGTGGCATCGGGGAGATGCTATGAGTGTCTCACCAATATGCCAACAAAGTGTGAACACTGTTGACCGTGTGATCATGTTGTGTGGCATCCTGTTGGACCAATCAGAGGAAGTAATTTTTTCAAACTGATGATGATTGTTTCTTGTAATAGTTGCAACACTGGAAAAACTCCATGCAAGGAAAAATCATTTACTTGAAAGGAAACTGTCTATGATAGGAAATGGCAGATAAAGATGCATAGAATACAAGAAGACAAAATCATAATGTGTATAAGTTCTTTTAAAAAAAAGAAGATCGATTTTGATTTGGAAGAGTGGAACAGAGTGGAGTGAATCGAGTTGTGAAGTGAGAGAATTTCTATAACTAGATGAATAGTGAGTAAAACTACTATGACTAACACTAGAAAGTCAATTTTTGATTGTATGTAATTTTATGTTACTGTAATACAAAGAGATTCAGTTTGGTGTGGTGGGTTTTTTCCCAAAAGGGTTTCCCACATAAAATATGTTGTTTCAGTCATCTATGTGTATTTGTTCTATTTATGTTAATATTTCATGTGTATCTTAATTAGATTGAAATTTGGAAATTAAAAGTCCTACATTGCATTCTTCCCTGTGGATTTGACATTAGGATAGTGTTTTCCACACCTCTGCTTTCCTTACAGTTTCATGTTAAAAGGGGTTATCTTGTATAAGAAAAATCATGAGGGTGTCTATTTGAGGTGCCTAGGAAAAGCAAAATCTGCAAGAGTGATGTTGGAGTTTCATGATAGATATGGTACAAGCCATGGATCAATGCCTTCTATAGCAAACCAGATTCTCAGAGCTGGTTACTATTGGCCTACACTATTTAAAGATACACACGACCATGTAAGAACTTGTCATGTGTGCCAGACTGCCACAACCAGAGAGAAGTATGCCGCACTCCCACTCCAACCAGTATTTGAGGTAAAACCCTTTGCATAGTGGGGAATGGACTTCATAGGCCCAATCAATCCACCTTCCTCTGTAGGTCACAAGTATATTCTCACCATTACTAATTATTTTACATGATGGAATGAAGCCCTCGCATGCAAGCAAAGCACTTCTGAGGTAGTAATTAATTTCCTTGAATCTGGTATTCTTAATCATTTTGGATGCCCCATGTCTTTGGTTTGTGATAACGGCCCTGCGTTTTCATCCTTGAAATTTTCCAATTGGGATTTTGATCATGGGATCATTATAAAATTTTCATCCAATTACTATCCGCAGGGTAATGGGTTGGCTAAATCCTCATAAGAATCTTTTGACCATCATCCGCAAGTTATTAGGGAGGAACCCTAGAGACTAGCATACCCAACTTTAGTTTTCTCTTTGGGCAGATCATACAAGACATAAGGCCTCCATAGGGATGTCACCCTACCACCTCGTTTATGGATTGGGGCCTATGTTTCCCATTCAGTTGAAAATCCCCACCTTATGGTTCCTTAATGACTATTACGACGAGGAAGATAAACACCAAGCCAGACTTGTTAAGTTGCTACATCTTGAAGAAAAGAGGGATGAGGCCCTGGAGAACTTTGATAAACATCAAGGGGTTGTCAAGAGATGGTTTGATAAGAGAGCCAAGGTTAAAGCTTTTAAGATTTTTGACTTTGTTCTTTCCTGGGATAAAGCCCACAAACGTAAGGGTGAGCATGGAAAATTTGATAAACTTTAGCTCGGTCCTTACCAGATTTTAGAAATCTTGGGAGATAATGCCTACTGATTGAAAAATCTCACTGGAGAGGATATCCCACTGCCTATCAACGGGCAGTATTTGAAGAATTATTTCCAATCTTGAGCTGTTTTCGGCTCTTTCCTTGTACATAGTTAGAGTAGGTTTCCCTTTCTACTATTTTTTTTTGGTTTGCTTGTATTTTGGTTTTGGGTTTTGTTTTTCCTTGGGGGTTTCTCTATTTTTGTCTGGATGTGTTGCACCTACATGGAAAATCTATCTTCTCTAGAATTTTTCTAAGTATTTCCTTGGTGAACTTTGGTCTTGCATCTTGAAAGGACAGTTGAAGTCTTAGCTATTTCCAACAGTCTTAATGTCAAATTTATAGAAGATTGATCATCAGCTTTGATTTGAATTTGAAGTACTCTGAAAATATTATATCCATCATATATCTTAAAAGTCCTGATGTCACCATAGGAATCCTTGTGAAGTCTTGTCAAGTGAAAAATACTATTTCTGCTTTAGTGCCACTATGTTTCTCAGCCCTGAGTGTGAGCTTCATTGTTCACAAGTTGAAATGAAAGGGACATAAAAGGAAAAAATGAAATATTTAATATCAAAAAATTGATTGAACTTATCGGGGGTATCTGAATATCTCTATCATGGCTATGGATACCTGGCTAGCAGTAGAGCTATGTTTAGGAGAGTCACAATGATAACCTCATTGGGGCTATGGACACCTAATTGGAAGCAAGGCCCTATCCAAGTTTCTTTTGAAGTTAGAATCCTTATGTAGCCTGGCTTGACTAAACTTGGTTTCTGTAGTAGCTTAAGGAAGGTAATGAACTCACTTGCACACACTTGGATTTTTAGTTTATGGAAGGTTTGATCTATCCTTTGGTTTTGATTCTTCCAATCTTGCATTATGACTTGTTTGTTTGATGGTGATATTGAAACCAGAGATTATGGGATCTCAATTCCTATTCATCATCAAATGCTCTGGAGCATTTTCCCAGCAGAAGTCGCCAATTGTTGTGCAGTTTTTGCACACATGCCCCACTAGAAGCAGGGACCCTCCTTCACTTCAGTTTAGGTGTTTTGGCTCTTTCTTTTGTTGTTTTTTCTTACCTAGGCATGTGCTTAAAATGTTTATCTTGAATGCCTAAGTGTTTCCCCAGGGTATTCATTGAAAATCTTAAGTTCTGGACAAATCTCGGGTTCCTGCCTGGATTTGGGATTTTCTGCCCTGGTCAGATTTTCCCAGATCCTGCTCCTTCTCCGAATGGACCCTTGTTGTTCAGGGATTTTCAGTGTTCATAGATTTCCATGTGGAATGGATTTTCCTAGATTTCTCCCTATTGTTGGATTCCTGAATTGCTTCTCTATCTATCTTACCGACTGCATTAATGGCTCTGTGCGTGTTTTGAGGGATGTATTTAACTTGGTTCTAAGGTCTTTTATGCCATCCTGCTTCTTATTCGCCCTTGTTGAGCTAATAAGTGCTTCCTTGCAAGTGATTTGGTTGGGATTTTGGGGCATTCAGCTTTGAATTGATTGATTTGGTGGCATTTTCTTGCACGTCTGTGCCCCTGTTCTTCAGGGACACCACTCTCTTCACATTTGTTGGTTCTTGGATCGATTGCTGCTTTGTAATGGTATGTGTTTGGTTGTCCTGCTTTGGATTGATGATCTCTGGTAGCACATTGATGTTATAAGAGCTTTTGGGACTTGAATTCCTGAATATTTATATGTTTCATGACAAGGGTTACGTAGTGATTGATTGATTTATGTTACCTCAAGTAATCTTTGAGTTTGTTGGCCTATTTGCATTTTAGTAAACTTACTTGAGAATCATAATGTCCTTTTCCCCTAGCATGTTGTCATCATTTGAGTTTCTGTAATTGTGAGCTCACCTATTCTTTAATGGTGGATGCATGAGATTTTAACCTAGGGCAACACCATTTGTCTTGAGTATGCTCTTGAGTAGGCTTAAAACCTGGAGAAAACCCTTTGAAGACCCATCCTTAACTTGCTCTAATTCGCCGAAGCCCTTCATGGGTTTGTATTTGATTGAAGGACAATGTATTTTTCACGTTGAAGTCTTTTTGTCAGCAAGACAAACCCTCATCACCAAGAGCTCATAGCAGGCTCCTTTTTGTCTTGTCAATTTTCCTTTCTATCACTAAGACTTTCCCTTTCAGCGAGACCTTTCACTGAACATATCCTACTCTCATCGAGTGCCCTTTAAAGTCGAGGAGACCTCTCAGTGAGCTCACTACTCTTGCTAAGACCTTCACTTTCAGAGAGACTCCTAACGGTTGCCAGGACTTCATGGTGAGGCCTTCTTTTCTTAGTGAGCCCTGATCTTTTTTGGGAAGACCACATATTGTCAGCCAGAGGTCATACTGATAGAACTCTACATCGGCCAAACATTATGCAGTCGCTAGGACCTCTAGCTGAACTGAAATCATTTCACCGAAGGCCCTCTGAAATCCATGTGTTTGCTGTGATTATGTCTTTCTCACACCGAAGGTCTCTGATGTTATATTGCTAGTCAGTGAGACCAAAGAAATTTGCTAAGACCTTATCCTGACTACCCGCTAGTCACATCGATGAGTTTATCGCCGGTCAGCAAGAAACCTCAAATTCGCCGAGACTTCATATCAAAAAATATTGTCTAACCAAAGTATTCACTGGACCTCGATTGTCAGTGAGACCAAAATGGTTTGCCATGACTTCACCCCGAAGAAGATCTCTCATCGACAATTGGCAAGACATGCCCCCCTCAGCATGACCATATTCTGAATGAACTTTGTCTAGCCGAGAGATATGCTTTTATACTTGTTGGCTCGGAACCTCACCCTATCCGTGGATTTCCGCCAAGTCTGGATTTCCTCGAAATTGGGTCTCCCTGATCTTCCAAAGTCGCTTCTCTAGCCCGTTCTTCGTGGAAATTCTCCCTAGACAGATTTTTCAATACTTTGATGGAATGTAATGTAACATGAGATAATTGGATTGGTCAATGGTTTATGATGCATTCATTGATTATTTCATGTAACTTATTGATTGATTTTGATCAGATTTGATAGTTAAGTAGGTGTTTCCTGGTTGTTCCATTTGAATACAATTGGTCAGAAATTTCCTAAAATTCCTCTCTGGCTCAGATTCCGCGAATGGCCCCAAAACCCAAAATTTGTGTGATCATTTCATATGAAATTTAATGGCACTTTGGTTGTATGAGATGCATTCTAATGATGTATTAACGGATTAATATTACTTTCCTATGGTTTTTATTATGGTTTTCTTGATGGATGCAGGCTGAATCTAGCAAGATGGTAGATGGATCCTCTATGTCTGAGGCAGAAAGGATCAAAATGGATGTTAAGAGAAAGATTATTGATAGAAAAATCACATCAATATGGTCATAGATAACTAATACTAACATTAGATCATGGGATTATGAAGGATTCAAAGAAAGAATGGTTGCTAAAGACCTTCCCTTGGTGGCTAGAAGGATGAAGGAGTCAGGACTGGCACATGTGGCTAGTTTCCCTTCAACTGTGCATTGCTATGAGCTCATCCTCGAATGTTCCCAACACTATGACCAGGTCACTCAAAAGATTATCAGTCCTTAAGGGAAATTGATAGCAAATCTTAACCCTATCTCCATTGCTCAAAATTTTGACATGCTAGACATATCTCACATGGTGGCATTCAACATGGGGTCAACCAAAGAGTTTAACAAAGAACAAACTATTAAGTCTCAACAGTTCATCAACTCTTGGTTGGAAAAGCCCAAGTCACTATTCCAAACTACCCAAATAGCTTTTTAGGATTAAGTTCAAGAGAGAATATTATGACACCATCACTCTTCTCAGCCAGGTGGTCGGTTTGAGGAATGCAAGGGTATTTGAGAATTGGATGTGCCATGCCATTGTGAGGATGGAGCAAGAATTGATCGATTATCATTGGGCTAGTTTAATTAGTAGAATGCTCCATGACTAGTTATCCAATGTATTGCAGACCAAAACCTTCACAATGACTTCATATCTAGTTTACGTGCTTGCAAGATTCCATCCTTACAGGGGATTGGATACAAAGGGGATTTTTTGGGTAGGATGTTATTTATGAAGTTTTCCCTCAATTACATTGGGAAGGTTCCAATTATGGAAGGGAGAATGATGCATTCACTATCTATATCACCAGAATGCTTCAAGGGGTGGGACATGTTAGAATTTCAGACCAAGCCAAGGAGCTCATCAAGAAGTATGGAACTTGGTTTATTCAATTCCCAACCTTTTCCTACATTTGGATTGATGGCTGCCAAAGGCCTCCATGCAAACTTCCAAGGTATCCCACTGACCACATCATATTTTTGGAAGTGACTAGATAGATTTGTGATTTTGATGCCATTTTCAAGAAGGACAAGCACAAGACAAGATTTGGTGGGGATTTTCCCCTAAGGATAGGCACTAGAGAAGCATGCCCTTCCATTATCTCTACCCAAGCTTTGGAGGAAGAAATGATTACTCTTGGTTTGTCTCTCCACTCCAAGAGATCTAGGTTTGATATCATAGGTGAGGCTCAAAAGAAGGCCAGTAGGGAATATAGCCATAAGGTGAACTTAGAGGACTACTAGGCCAACTACAGTGATGAATACGAGGTCAGAAAGAAGAAGTTCTCTCAGCTTTTGGTGGAAGCAGTCTGATTGTACAATGTGAGGGTAGTCCCTGATCAATTGGACGATGATGGGAACCTAATTCAGGATCATGCCTATGAAGTGGTGAAAGATAGGCTGATTGGTGACATAGACTGGTTAGAGAAGGAGCAAACATAATTGAAGTAACTGATGGAGCCAGTCATCAAAGTTACCAAGATGTGGCTCAAGCATATAGTATTGGAGTTGGAGAATAAACAAGTGAAATGCACTTATAACCTGATGGGAGATTTAAATCCTCACTCCACCTCTAAGGAATTAGTTGAGTAGGATCCTAAGGATAAAGGTAAGTTGGATTCCCCATCCAACGTCATGACAAAAGGTGTTCAGAGAGAAGAGCCCCAAGAAGCAGTGAGACAGAGAAGGCCGAATGCCAAGAGGAGGACAAGGACTGAAAGGTCCGAACACAAGGGAGTTGAGGAATAGAATCCTGAGACTGATGCTCCTATGCTGAAGAAAAGAAGAATTGTAAAATTATCAAAGAAGGCAAGCTCCAAGGTTGTAGAAGAGGTAACTACCCCACCAGTGGTGAATGTAGAAAGTTCAAAGGAGAAATCAAAGGTATATACAAGGAGGTCTAGGACTCCTCCTCCAAAGAACGGTGTGCCTAAGGCTGACCTTCCTCTGATTGTTTCTCATGATGAGAAACATGATGATGTCCCTCTCGCTCATAAAGTTCAAAGTGAACTTGGAAAAGCTAAAGAAGTTGATGAACATCCAGACATGGAAGGGGAGGAATACCGTGAGGGAGAGCTCTACAGTACAGAGGCCAAAATTCAAAAGGAAGTGCAATCTCCCTTGGTTACATATACAGAGTCACCAGCCACAAATGAGGTGATTGAATCCCCTCCAAGGGAGGAAGAAGCAGAAAAGGTTCTATCACCTGAACATAAGGATGAGCATATTGGAAAGGAGGGAAAGATGGATGAAACCCATGAGAAACACAATTTAGAGGAGATATCAGAGGATCAGCAAGGAGAGGTGCAAACTGATTCACCATTGGATCCTACCATTTTGGAGTGGCTAGACAAAGAGATAAAGAGAAAATAGGTTGTGGTGGAAGACATGCCACCAAATTGGGATGAGCTCCTAGCTAAACTTGGGAAGACTAAAGATAAGAAGAAGGCTAGATTAATATTGAGAATTGAGAGGGATGAGGCACATAACAGAGTTGTTCACGTCGCCACCCCTACTCTAGGAAAAGATAGAGATGATGTGGGCAGAAAATATTACAGTGTTCAAACTTTCAATCTGGGGCCTACAACAGTTGAGTAGGATATTGAAGACTATGAGGTCTCCAATACACTCATTGTGGATAGATTGAGAAGGGAGATGAAGACCAACCAGGAGCTGAAGAGAGAAAATGAAAATATCAGGAAATGCTTGGAGGAATTAATGAAGCCACTGCAATCCATTAATCCTTCTTCCTCTGCTACAAATCCTCTACCTCAGGAGACCATAACCGAGCTTGAAAAGATGAAAGCCTCCACTATTGCCACTACAAATTGGTTGAAAGGGGTTCAGGTAAAAGGTGGTGTAGCTATTAAGGAAATCCTATCGATTGGGAAGGATGCTACGAGGACGATGGACTAGATGAAGCAGGTAATAGCACAAGATAAAGAAGACATCGACCTCCTACTACAAAAAGCCAAGACTATTATGGAGTACACCTAGGATAGGTTGGCAGGTGATAAGATCCTTCCTTCTTCTAGAGCTGTCAAACCATGGGAGTGGTTTGAAGTATTGCAGATTAGGCAGAAAGTAATAAAAAATATTTACAAACAAAGAAGACACATTGATGACACCCTAGCTAGTGTCTACAATGGCTGCATTGATTTTTTTGAGATAATGATAGTAAGAAGGAAGATTGCTCCCAAGTACTTGAGCCTCGAACAATTGAGAGAATGGTGGTAGGATGTTTATGCACCACTTGATGATGGTTCTATTTCCGAGCACCAGTTGGATGATGCAGCCACCTACCTTGCAGTTATTGATAAGTATTTGGAATACAAGGTAGATTGGGATAAGTCAGTCAAACAATCAAGGTATGAGATTTCGTCCATCAAAAGATGACTTAGGGTTTTTCCCTTACCACCAGTAGCTAGCCTAGATGGGACGTTCTTGAAGGTTCATGAAGTGCTAGGTCTGAACATGGATGATAGGGAAGGGAGTTCATGATGGGCTGCGGTGTGATTCGAGCTTCCCTATTATCTTCCTGTGCATTGGTCCAAGCTGCACTATGGCCATCAGGCTGACTTGGACAGGACATGCATTTAATGCCTATTTGACCCACTTTGAAGACTCTCTTGGCCAGGTTGTTGTGCCAAGTTACTGCTGCAGAACCCTTGCTTGGCCGAATTTTTCTGGGGAATTCTATATATTGGTCATTTCGCCTCTTTGTAATGGGTTAGAAAATAGTTAGAAGATTACAGTTAGAACATAGAAGTAGAATAGAGCAAAGCAGTTAGAGGTGAATCAAGTAGGGTTAGAGTTAGCAAATAGTTGCTCTCAAGCAAATATTGTAACAAAAATCTAGAATTGTTGCTACAATGTAAAATTTGAATACAAGAAATGACATTGTGATTTGGTACCATACTTGTCTCCTCTTGTCTTGCATGGTTCTTGTTATTCTATCTTTAAGATTGATTTGAAGAGGTTAATATTTAGATTAGGTTTGATTCAATAATTTTTGTGATTTAATACTTGAATGTTGTAGCAATCCTTCAGTCCATACTTTTCACAACCAACTGACTGTTAGTTTCTTTGCAAAGTTAGCCTGGACTTCATATTCTGTGTGCTTAGTTCAATTGTGAGGATTTTTTCATTACAACTACAATAGGGTTGTTGAATGAATGCTCATGATTTGAAAATCTTAATGCCTCAAAAGATTGCACTATTTTTGTAAGATTGCAGATTTATCTGGGTCAAGCAGAAACTAGTTTTGGAGGATTGGTGCATTTCGAGTGTTGGTTACTTTCATTGTTGATCTTAGGAATATTATTAGATTTATAAATCTCTTTGAAACCCTTATTATTTTTCTATTTCTTTGATTATTGGGTTAAATCTAGGATTGAAGTATCACCAGTTTGCTAAATCTAATTAAATCTATTCAGTATTTTGCTTGTAGTAAGGTCCCATTGTGATTACCAGCATTTTCACATTTGTCACTGAGTTGTTTATGCATTGTCAAGAACTGACACTAGAGACCTTGGGGTTATCTCTTGAGGCTTGCTGATAGAGATTTACCTCTCAAGAGAGATAGGATTCCATATTTTGTCTGAGTTGTTGTGTAGAAAACACCATCAACAGTGTGTTGTAGTAAAGAAAATCAAAGGATAGAAATGTCAAATAAAGAAGATACATTGGAAGGAGGGAAATCAGTTGATGGTTGTTGTTTCACAAGAAATTTTAATGTGGGGCCTAATAGTAGTGATGAAGATGAAGCTATAGAGTATGAGAATAAGGAAATATTACCTAATTTTCCTCCTTGGTATGTCATAGGTTATGATCAAATACAAGAAGCATATGGTGAAACCTCACAAAGGGACTTAGTCATGAATGACGATGCACCAATTAGATATTTGAATGCACTGAATTTGAATTATATGACACATATGAGGAACCAAGAGAATGAGATTAAACTGGGATAGTCTTCTAATGAATATGATTCTTCTTACGAAGTGGAGGTGGAGTCCTTTACTTCAAGTGAAGGATATTTTAATAGCTTAGAAGGGGTCTGTTTCCTGGGTTATGAGTAGTTTTATTCATGTGAGGAACTTTCTGAGTATGGATCAATTATTATGAGTGCAATTGATGAAGAGGATATTGAAATTGTCTCTTTCTATTCTTCAAGTAATTGCATTGATTTTGAATACACTGATGATCGAGTGTATTGGGATTCAAGCACTAACAAAGATGAGGTACATGTGACTATCATGAAGACATGGAAAAAACATTTATTTGATGGACTTTCATCAGAAAGTGAGGTTATAAATGATGAACCTTTCTAGTGTAGAAGCAATCCTCTTTTTGATGAAAAACCTGATCAACTAGTACACCAATACGTGATTGAACAAGTTGTGCCTAATAAATATCAAGAAAAAAACTCAAACTTGCTAACATTTAATTGTGATAATGGCCCATCTGATGAAGAAAATAAAGACTGTAAGGGTACAATCTCAAATATAGTATTTTTTTTTAGGAAGATGTGGATGATTGTGTTGATTTTCCTATGATATCTAAGGATATGCTTGAAGGGATGGTTGAGATACCAAGCACTCAAGTTCCAAATGATGATACTTTCCCTCACATAAGTAGAAATCCACTCTTCGATGCCCAAAAGGAAAATTTGGATGAATGCATGGATACTCAGGTAGCATCATTGTATATTAAGGAGAAGGAATTATTTGATGACTCTATAGAGTATGCTAATACCTCCAGGCTATTTGATCTATATGAAGGGAAAATCAAAGGTTTGGATAACCAGAAAAATGATGTTGGTCAATATGAAGGTGCATTGCAATACTTTGCAGAGGTTCCATATCTTATGGACCTTATCATGGGGCTTCTTCCATCTGAAAGAATGGTTGTTATGGTGGTGCAGAATACAGATCCTCCTATGCTTGTAGGCCATTTCTTGAATACCTCAAAGGAGATTGAATATTGCATTTAGGATGTTCATGAATACTTTCAACTTGGTGAACAAGTTGAAGGTAATGTCACCATCTATGATCAGATGGAATACAAAAGCTTTCATTTCCAACATATCTAGATGAGATAATTGTACAAGATAATGAGAGAATAACTCCATGGTGAGTGGGATGGATGATGTTAGAAATGATGGAATTAGTGGCTTAGAAGTGCATTATGCAAATTCAAGTCTAGTGAGATCAATGCAGAACAGGGTATTTGATAGAGGAAAAGTTTCTCCTTAAGCTTTTAGAGGCCATCAGGCCTCCACTTGAAAAGGTAAAGCTAATAAAATGAATATACCCTTGCCAGTATGCTTCTGTCATAGATTCTGGATTCTTGCTATGCCTGTGAAAGGCATACATCCCCATTCGGAGCTACTAGTGGAACCCTAATTTTCATTATTCCACTAATGTTATGTTCAAGTTTATGAACTTTTATTCTTCAACATCATTGGGGTTTAGGGTTTTTCCATTCATTTCATTTATATCCTCAATCCTTTCATCAACTTATTTTTTCCTATTGACTAGTTGCACTGGGTCACCATTTGAGCTAAGTGGCGTTTTATGATCTTTTCCATCATTTTTTACTAGCCCCATCTTTTAAGTCACTTATTGCACCTAGGAAGGAATTTTCCTTATGAACAACTTATTTGCATGTGTGGTCTTATACTCTATGAAAGTGTTGTTCATAGTCTGTCACCCATCACGAGTTCTATTCAAGAATTCTACATTCAACCGGTGAGGAGCGATGTCTTTCCATTAGCATCATCAATATCTAAAACTATGGGCTTATTGCCCATCGTGGGTTCTATTACACTCATCAAGGAGCAACTTACGATGAGCGATATAAAATTTACCCATTGAGTGCTTGGTTCATCACCTATCATGTGTTGTGCCTTCATTTTTGGAAGGTAACACATGACTAGTGATGCGATTACATTTTGTAACCTATCACTAGCACTTACACTATGACTGATTGGTTTTTTCTTTTCAAAGAGTAACCCACAACCGTCGATGGGTCGGGTTTTCCCTATCGCTCAGATATGGTTTATCACCGGTTAGGGAAGCTTGTTGGGATGAGGACCTACAATGAACGATGTGGAATGGAGATCTTGGGGTAAAGTCTTATGATGGTCAAATCGATGACTAGTATCTCATTGCTGGCACTTTAGCCATTGTGTGATGATATGTCAAAATAGATTTCAAGCCGATGATAGGCAATAATTCAAAGATGTGGTGAGGATTTCTCCATGATTTGAATGATTGACAATGAATAGGGTAAGGATGATTAGGTAAGGATGTGGATGGAGATGTGGCTACTTTAAAACATATCTTCACTATTTCTAGGTTCAATCTGTAAAGCAAGTGGCAATTCTTAATGTGCCTCATCGATCTAGTTTTAAATCTATGGCGATCAATAGTCAAGGTTGGACATGTAGTGATTGAGCTTCCTGCTCACATGAGTGAGCTGAGATGGACATTAATTATAGCTAGCATTACATTCTCTTATTTAATGTGGATTTTTTATAGATGAATCAAGTCATTTGTGCATTAGCCAAAGTGTAGAATTAGTTGCAATGGCCAAAGAAGAGATAATTATAGAAGTTGAAGTGCAAGCATTACTAGGGTGGTCGCCTACTATCATCTAGTGTATGTTGTTGGAAAATTAAGGGTAGACAACTGAGAGGGGGGCTTAATCAGTTTTCATAGAGTTTTAAACTTGTCCAACTAAACTCAACCTTAATCTCAGATCTAATGAATAAGAAATTAACCATAAGCGATTAACACATAAGAGAGACAAAGAATACCAAGATTTTTTATGTGGAAACCTTTTTAGGGGAAAAACCAAGGTGGATGTTATTCCAAAAGATTATACGTTGCTAAAATTATAATGAAAAAGATAAGGGGAATGCACATGCATTCAGGCACACTACCTAGAGCTCACTGCTCAATTACAAAAGGGGCTCACTTCCCAACAAGGTTGGATTAAAAATCAAGAGGGTATGAACTGAGTAAATAGCTTCTGCTCAAGCCTAATTATAATTCCAATTAAGCTCAACACTTCTTCATACTTCGCACAATCTTTTTCACACTTTTCTTAGTAATGATATTCACAATATGCACATAGGAGCACATGAAGCGTACTTTCCACTAATCACACAATCACTCTTATATATTCGCTACATGAGATTTCACCACATCTTCGTCAGCCAAGAAAAATAAAATATATTTTCAATGTTGGCCTAGATTAACAACTAAATTTTAATGTGAACCTAGCAAGGTTGGCCACAACATAATGGAGACCCAAATTAACATCTCCAACACAAAAATAATTTAATTCATTCTTCCTCGAAGATCCACAACATGATACTACCATCATGTTGGCCAAGAACAAGAAAAAAATGAACATGCAAGAAAATATCTTCAACCACAAGCACAGGGATCAATATGGGCACACCAAAAAGATAGAGAATAAACTAGAGACATCTGAGAACACCAAGAAATAATATAGAAGCATCTGCAACAACTTAGATAACCAAAATCATACAAACTTCATTTAAGATCATTGACAAAGATAACATAAATACTGTCAGACCACAACAAACTCAAAACTTCACATGGACCTCTGAAACTTTTGGTAGATGATCAAGAAATACTCAAAAATAAACTCTTTAATCCACATCAACTAATCTTTTACGTACATAACAAAAAACCTTCATGACCTCCACAGTTCCACTAGGAACTTGGAACACTTTTTCTTATAATTATCTCAATATCCTTGGCATATACAATAATTGATACCCCAGATGCTAATAGTGTTGACATCAATGACAACCACATATCAGCAACACATCCACAACATCCAACAATCTCCAACATATGTATACTCTACATTGCTAATTATGGCTAGGCTCTTTTCTACTACTTGGCCTTGAAGTGTTTGTGTTGCATGAATGTGTGTGTATTTTGGAAGTCATGGTTTTCATTTTTATTCATCACCTACATAAGTTATTTTAGTATTTCAAGAGAATGAGTGAACCGAGCACTCTTATCATGCCATTTAGAGGTCACAGAGGTTAAGTATGCAGGATCCAATTGTATATGTATCAAAAGAAAAAAATTCTTCACCCGGGGTACCAGTTGTCCCAAAGAAGAAGAGGAGTATACACTGAAAGGAGGAGAAGGTGGTTTTTTGTAGCACTTATGCTTTGAGAAGTAGGTTTCTTTCATAGAAACCAATTGGAGAAAAGGAGAGGAGACCTATGTTTGTGAAGGAATTAATGAATTCTAGCACGGGTCCTAGGGTTTGTTCAAAGAAACCCATTCCTCCTATCCTAGTTTTTGAGAACTCATTAGGAGAAGAGGGAGGAGTTGGCCCTAGCCCTAGCTAGGACCCTACTTCCTTGGTGCCTTATAGTGACTCTGAGGATGAGATTGTAGTTGTAACTCCACTCTTTGTTATAAGACCTAGTGAGGGTGGTTACTAGATGTCTGACAAGGCCAAGTAACCCCTGTGTCCTTTGCTAATGGTGTTGGGTTTTGGGGTAATGTGATGATATGGCTTCTAGATGGTGACTTCTATTGGTTTGTTTTGATGGTGGCTAGTTTGTATATTTGTGTTGATAGCCTCGGTGGTGGTTATGCCAATATTGGTTATTGTGTCAATTTTGTTGGTTGCTTTTGTAAGGCTTGCATGGCATCTCAAACAAATGGGTTGGCACACATTTTATTTTTTGCTTTTCCTATGATCACAAAATGATAAAATGTAATGATATGGGAAATTAAACCTGATGAAATGAATTTTGAAATGAACATGAAATGAAATTGCATCTTGGGCCAGATGCTTGTCACTCCCTTGTGTTATAAAAGGGATTTCATTGCTCAATGTAAAGGGGGGGTTCTGAAATGATTTTTTTTGAGTCTAGTATGTATTAGGTCTAAGTTAATTGTAGCAAGCAACAATAATGCTAAATTCCTAATGAATTTACTAGAAAATTGTCTTGGGTATAGGTCATAATATTAATAAGTTTTGTATTGATTACTAATATTAGAACAAAATTTGAAGTCCAAATTACATGCTCTCCTTTGCATATTCTCACAAATTATAAATGAAATTATCAAAGATTGTTTCATCTATCGTCAATTGTTCAATTGAATGTATGGCTTGATTTTTTGCTTTAACTTAAGGGTTAAATAAGATGCTTAGGAATAGTCATGGGTATGTGACAATTTACAAGTATTTTGGTAAGAAGTAGTGTTTGAATGACATGAGTCTTTGCCTTATAAAGCAATAAAAAGATATTTTAAATAGATTAGCATTGGATAATCGATGTATTACTGGTTGTTTGATATTTGACTCCATTTACCCAATTTGATGAGGCATTGGTTGTTCATTGATTATTTAGCAATAAAATGAAGGAATCGTGTATCTGGATATGGACTTAGAATCAGAAAAACACTTATAAAAATATATTAAATTTGAACCACATGTTTGAAATATACTTACATTCTTGGTGAAATTAACACTAATTTTCTCAAAGTTCTACCAAATCTTTAGTGAAATTAGTGTGTTTGCATTATATAAGAATAGATCTATATTGAAGTGTTCTTGAAATGTTGATGTATCAAATGAAAACAGTAAGGAATACCCTCCTTGTTCCTATAGATCCTAAAGTGAATGAATAGAAACCTCAGAATTCTCTATTTGTTATGTTGGCCACTAGCTTTTGGTGATTTTTGAATATAAAGGTTGGATACCTTTTAGAAGATTCCAAGGTTAGTTAGAAAAATCATCAAGGTGCACAAGGGAGAGACATAAGAGAGAGAAGGGGTGGGAGGGATAAAGGGAGGGAGATACCTGAGAGGGAGAGAGATGGATTGAGAGAGAGAGAGATAGAAAGAGAGTGGGAGGGATAGAGGGAGGGAGAGAGACCTGAGAATAGAGGGGTTTTGGATGGAGAGAGAGAGGGATTGAGAGAGAGTTTTCTAGGTAAGGTGGGAGGTGTAGGGGGATGAGAGACCCAAGAGAGAGGGTATCCAAGAAAGAGTGGGTAGGAGAGGGGGAGAGGGAGCGGGGGAGGTCTGAAAGAGAGAGAGAGAGAGATTTGAGAGGGGGAGATGGAGTGGGAAATACCTAAAAGGGAGAGAGACTTGAGAGGGAGAAAGGGTGTGGGAGAGAATTGAGAGAGAGAGAGAGTTGAGAGGGTGATAGAGAGACTTGAGAGGGAGAGAGAGACCTGAGTGGGAGAGAGAGAGACCTG
Source organism: Sequoia sempervirens (assembly GCA_007258455.2). NCBI lineage: Eukaryota > Viridiplantae > Streptophyta > Pinopsida > Cupressales > Cupressaceae > Sequoia > Sequoia sempervirens. The sequence continues at coordinate 437,455,512 of VDFB02193867.1, forward strand.
AGAGGGAGAGAGAGATAAGTAAGAGAGAGAGGGGGGAGTGAGAGAGACTTGAGAGAGAGACAAAAGATGGAGGGAAAGAGAAAGAGATAAAGACCTAAAAGGGAGATGGAGAGAGAGAAATATCTACTGAGAGAGTTTTCTAGGTAGGGTGGGAGGGATAGAGGAAAAAAGAGACCCAAGAGAGAGAGGATGAGAGAGAGAGACCAAAGAGGGAGGGATGGAGAAAGAGAGAAAAAGACTTGAGAGGGAGATGGAGAGTGAGAAAGATAGGGGGAAAGAAGGGGAGAGATAGAGGGAGAGAGACCTAAGATATAGAGAGAGAGGGAGATAGGGAGTGGGAGAGACTTGAGGGAGAGAAAATGAAGAGGGAGTGGGAGGTATTAGAGAGAGAGAGGTAGTGGGAGAGAGAGAGATATATCTACCAAGGATGGAGGGAGAAAGAGAGGAAAACCTAAGGGGAATATAGAGAGGGAGAGAGTGAGATGGAGAGAGAGAGAGGGGAAGAGATACTTGAGAGAGAGACCTAAGAGAGAGGGGAGAGAGGGAGTGGTATAGACCTAAGAGAGAGAGAAAATGGGAGAGATGAGAGAGAGAGG
>VDFB02193867.1:437458098-437530098 GCA_007258455.2 Sequoia sempervirens
AGATGGAGGGAGGGAGGGAGGGAGGGAGAGAAAGAGGGAGAGAGGGAATGGGAGAGACTTGTGAGAGAGGGAGTGGGAGAGACCAGAGAGAGAGAGAGGGAGTGGGAGAGAGAGGGAGAGAGGGGAAGATAGAGAGAAAGAGGGAGGGAGAGGGGGAGAGACTTGAGAGAGAGAGAGAGCAAAGATGGAGGGAGGAAGAAAGAGAGAAATACTTGAGAGGGAGATGGAGAGTGAGACATAGGGAGATAGAGAGAGTGAGAGGGAGTGGGAGAGACCTTAAAGAGAGAGAGTGAGGGAGAAAAAGAGTAGGAGATACATGAGAGAGAGAGTGAGAGAGGGAGTGGGAGTGACCTAAGAGAGAGAGAGGGGGTAGGAGGGACCAAAGAGAGAGAAAGGGAGTTGGGGAGGGAGGGAGAGAGGGAGAGAATACAAGATATATAATATATACTATATTAATTTAGTATATTAATATATAGTGAATATATTATATAAATATATATAATGTATTATATTAATATATAAATTTATTATAGATGGGATTTGGAGGGATAGTGTGAGGTAGAGATGTGAGAGAGGGAGAGAGGGAGAGAGAGAGTGGGAGAGACTTGATAGAGAAATATTAATATATAATATAATTTTAATACTGTATAATAATACCTTAATAATAATATTAATATATATAGCATGTAGTATATAAATATATATTAGATATTAATTTAATATATTAATACACAATAAATATATATATCATAATATACAATATATATATTATATAATATAAAGTATATAATAACATAATAAATTAATAATATTATGCTATTAATAATTCATAAAATATTTGATGAATTTTTTTTTTTCAAACTAAACAGAACGGATATCCATTTCAAATAGATATCCATTACAAATGGATATATGTTTAGTGAATTACATAAAAAAAGGGGACCATTTTGAGCATTTCAATGGTCCCCACATTCTCTTTATCACCGAAATCCTGTGTTTTTTTATCTATATTAGAAAAATTTCAGCTTTTGGGAGATTCTTTTAAACTTTTTTAACCTTTACAGTCATTTGTGTGCTTATTTTTATTTGTACAATGGGGAATAGTAGTGACCATAAGAGAAAAGGAAAAAGAAAACTAACAACAGATCAAATTGAAACATATAGAGTAAGAGATAGAGAAATTCATAGGAAAATAAGACAAGCTATGACAAATACTCAAGTTGAGGCTTCTTCTCCACCATTAAATGTTAATTCAAATAAAGATGAAATAGAATTTAAAAATATTGAACATCATATTGAAATTGGAAATGAAAATGTTGAAATTGAAAATGAAAATTTTAACAACATTGAAAATGAAAATGTTGGAATTGATATAGAAGATGTTGAAATTGGTATTGAAAATGAAAATTCCAATAACATTGAAAATGAAAATGTTGGAATTATTATTGAAAATGTTGATAGCATTGAAAATATTGCAAATGAAAATGTTGAAAGTGAACCTTATGTATCACCTAATTACATGAGAAGCCCAAAATGGTTACTTGAAATAGATGATAAAATAATAGATAATCTTGATGGAAAAGGTCATCACAAATAGTTCAGTTGTGGGCTACCAATATGTTCAATCAATACTTTTCTAATAAGACATTAACCAAACAATGTCAACTTTTTTGGAATTGCTAGAGTCTTACAAAATGAGACCATTATTAAAAAAATTGAAAATTTGTGTAACCAAAAGGTCAGAAAAAAATAGTATGTTGTAAAAAAAAAATTAACACTAACTTCTATTGGAAAGAATAGTAAGGAAAAAGATAAAATGGTTGCTCCTAGAATGATCACAACCTCACTAGTCATCCATCATTTGAGGAAGACTCATTTAATGAGATGAACTTGTATTGATTTAAATATAAATCATAAAACATTGAATAGAGCACTCTGAAAAAGAGGAAGACTCTATAGTCCTCTTCAAAATGATACTTGGTTTTTTAGTAGGAGGCTTCCACATGTTGATAAGAAGCTAACCGATAATGTAAAGATGCAAATTGAACAATTTCAAAACTCTCACTCTAAATTATCACTGAATGTAAAGGATGTTTTAAAGTTTAAGAATTGGTAATCGAGATCGCACACCTCATCCTAAATTCATTCTCAATTTAAAAATTATTGCGTGATATATTGTGTACCTATTACTCTTTGTAATACATGATATTGTAAATACCACGATATATCGTAAAATAAGTTATTTACAATCATAAACCCATCAATCCATAATAATTTATTCCCAGTATAGATCACACAATAAGTTATTCCTAGAATAAACCCATCAATCCAGATGTGTTGGAACTATTGGTTTGGTCGCATGAAGAGCATAACATAAGTTACACCCCTTTGCAACTTTACACTACATGCATCTAACCCTTTTTCCATCAACTAAAAAATTGAAACCATGGGTAAACAACCTAGATATATAAAAAACTGAGAGAGGTTATTATAGAGGGACCCTACGTGATCTCGCAACCTTAGATAGATTGTTTCTAAGTGACATGGTTTTCAAGTAACACCTCATCAAATATTGTTTCCTTTTTACACTTAGGACTCTTACGGGATATCGCATGTCCAATGTAGCTCAAATTGTTTCAATGTGTTTGGGTGTGAAGTAAGATCATGTCTAGCATAAACCCAGAAATCCAAATATGTTGGAAATTTTTGTTTGGTTGCATGAGAAGCAAAATGAAAGTTACACACCTTTGCAACTTTACATTGCATGCATCTGACCATTTTTCCATCGACTAAAATTATCGCACAATAAGTTGTAAATACCACAAATTTATTTACAAATTTATTTACTTTTGGTTTGGTTGCATGAGAAGAAAAATGAAAGTTACACACCTTTGGAACTTTATATTGCATGCATTTGACCCTTTTTCAATTTATCATGAATTATTATGCTATATTTGTTCTACTATGCATGCTAACGAAATGTTGTAGGAGTGTCATGCAATGCACCTTCCCAAGTCATCTAGGGATTTGTTAGATTCATTTTTATGCATTAGAGGTGATGGTTGTGTTGGTGATTTATCTAGCAAAACCAAGCAATTCTCTAAAAAGTAGCTAACTTTTATAGTGAAGAACTGCAAGGTTAGTGGCCAACACAATGAGTATAGGATTTTTTGGTCCTTCCTCTACTTTAGGCTCTGTGAAACCTAGGAGGGTGATCCCAATTGTGTTTTATTTAAGTATATATGAATTAGTAACACATTTATTCACAAATTGATTCCTATTTATTGCAAATAAAACCCATCTCACTAAAGATTTGGTGGATCTTTGAATGAATGACTATCTATTTGCTAGGAATTGGGGATATTCCTTACCCACACTATCCTTGAAAATATTTTAATTGAATATTGTCTTATATTAAGTCCAGGGCTAGGTATACTATTTTTTCATTTCATGCAAGATTTCCTAACAAACTAACTAGTGTCTTATCAATTGGAGCAAAAAAGTCAAATATGTAAGAATTAGTAATATATAAACTACTCAATTTATAAATAGGTGGACTATTTTCATACTACTTTACATTTATGAAAACTCACAATGCCTAAAATACTCACTTCCTACAAATCCTAAGCAATTCCTTACAAAGTTTATAACCTTATTCAAGCATTTTAATTAACTCTTTGAATTAAAGTTGAAAAAAAAATAATACATTTAAATGGAACATCTGAAGATAAATGATAACACCATTAGTATTTCTCATTCATAACTTGTAGGAAACATACATAGGAGTACTTGTTTCTAGACTAATATTTGTTTTGCTATCAGTAATTTATATAAAACTAATTTAATATTACTACATACAGGATTGCATGCCCCTAACAAACTATTGGCCTATTATCAGTATTCTATTCAAATTACCTTTCCTGAACTTAGCTTTCACCTAAAACCCTATTGATACTTAAGAATCTGACCTCTATAATAAGTCTTGAAATCCTTTTATAGAACAAGGGAGTAACAAGCGTTGGACTTAATTACATTTACATTTCATTTCATTTGCACCAAAATTTGAGACATCCTCAGTTAGTTACATGTAATCATTAAGGGAAATGGAAGAGTAAAAGACTACATTCAATATTCCTTGTATGAGGACACTTCAGCTCCTCAAAAGGTAGAGTTTTTTGCAACAATGTTGAATCCTCATCCTTGTTGACCAAATAAGATTCTCCACTAGCAACTCCAACACAAACTAGTATATCATCCCTAAGAAACAACATACATGCCACCAAGGTCACTCAGTCTAGCACTTCTCTAATACACCAACTTGAAAATTTTCCACATTAGTGCTAGAAACAAGAAATCACATGAATGTTGAATAGGACAATCTTGAAAAAAGAGGCATGGTATCATCAAAAAAAAAAATAGGTCATAGTCATCACCCTGAGTCATGAACCTCAGATGATACTCACTCACATTTTTCTTGTGGTGGGACTGAAGAAACTATCACCACCTCCTTGTCAGAATCCTTAGATGGTACTAGGGAGAGGGGATAATAATCACCGTCTAAATCAGTGTCACCCTCACTATCTAAAGGGTTATTAGAAACCTTACTTGGAGAATTATGTCCTCCCAAATAGGCCCTACAATTCTTACATTCCTTTTTTTCCTTCTTTTCATATTCCACCATCCTTTTTTCCTTGTATTTTACAAGTTCTTCTAAAATGATTTGGCCCTATAGATGGTAATTCTTCTTGACACCATACTTATTGAATTTTCTACATCCCCTTCTATTCTTTGGCATATCAGGATATCCTTGTGTCTCAATTACTTCCTTAGGAGAATTTTCCTCGGTCTCAAGCAAAATCAATCCCTTATACTCTCAAATTTCCATGGAAGACCTACTCATCTAGAACAAGAACGTTTATTTCCTAACTTAGGAAAAAATAATACTCACACTTCTTCACTAACCCACTCCTCACATTCACTGTAAACTAAAATATGATGAAGGTGAACAACAAGCAATCTGCATTAAATAGGAAATTTGGAGCATGCAGAATTAATGATTCAAGAACTCCTCATGCGAGCAAGTTGATAATTTTAATAGCTCAACTTTGAATCTAGGCCGTTAATTTTATAGCATTTAAAACTTCATCCATGGTGATCTGAGCCTCAATTTTATGCCTTTAGCAACTTTTCATAGAAAACAACAATGCCAGCTCAATTTTTTCCACATCTTCTCTCAATCTTGATTAATCATACGTGATATGTCAATTTGCATGTATCGCCATCCTAATCTGTGCTTTTTCATTAATATCATTGAAGTACATAAGACTAGTGTTTCTTAGAGAGAATATCTCCTTATTCACTTCATTATTCATCGCTGATCTTCTCCAAACTTTAGGGTGCAATCGGCGATGAAAATATTGTTGCGATGGAGTTTAGTCCATTGGATCATCCTGTTTTAAAACCACATCAATGGTTCTCCAGTCATCTCATTACCTTCCTCTATATGATGTCCTCATAATTCTTCCATGTTTCCCTTTCATCAATATCCATCGCCTATTGCAAATGAATCTCATCCTTCATTGAACTCATTAGCAATGTAAGCATCTGCGTGATGAAATCTTAGCCCTTTGATCTACAACCCATTCCTTTATCATGTCCATCTTTCCATCACGCATCGCTAATTAAAACTTTGTACCTTGGCTCCTATCAGTGATGGGAGATGTAGTGAAGAAATCAAATATAGACATGTACACCTGCATGAAAATCAATGGTACAAGAGACATCACAATAAGATCTTATCATTTTAGCAAAAGAAACCTTTCAGAGAATACCATCGCTCATCACTAATTTGGAACTTAAGATTTGAAATGAATCCATTATGAGCGATAAAATATAAGGCCGTAGCTCATCACTAATTATCCTTATACATTTTGTAAGCAATTAGCAATGAGAGAATTTTCATAGTGACAATGTGTATCATGTATCGCTAATGTTGAACTTAGAACTTAAAACATATTTGGGATACGCGATGAAAATAAGAACATAAGGTTGGGGGCATCGCTCATCGCTATTACAATACTGAAGGCTCAAAGTCCATTAGCAATAAGAAATCCCTCAAGGAACATCACTCATCACACATTCAATTTAAGTGCTCTGACAACAATTTTTGATGAGTGATATCAAAGAAATACTGCTTCATCACTCATCGCCAATCCAAAACATGCACTTCTAAAGAAATCAGTGATGAGCAATAAAGATGGCCATTAGGACTTAAGTGAAAACCTTTTAGGCATGTGCTCATAGGTTGTTTTAATGGAGGGCAACCCTCTAGGATGACATGATAGAAAAAAGCTTAAATACGCCTACATAATAATAATGCAAAGGATGTAAAGTAAAAATTTCCCTCTACTTAACCTTATAAGAAATGGGAAATTCAGACCTAGGTGTGAGGGACCGGTCACCTAATGATAGTGAATAACATAAAACATAACTTAGGCAACTGGAGACCAGGAACACAAGTCACTGCAATAATACAATGACCAAGGGTTGTTGAACTTATAGACCATTTTTTCAAGGTTTTAATCAGCATAAAGCCCTAACATAGTGATGGGAACATGAGCAAACATCAGAAACGAAGGACCAAGCCAAAATTTTTAGACTTAAGGTGGAACCAAGAAATTTTTTAAGGGGTTCCATCAGGTTGCTTATTTTATAGAAATGTTTGTTTAAATGAAACATGTTTGCAATGTCATGGTTTATCAAAGTTTGTAACATGTTTTCATGAGGGTAGTGAACATGAGTTTTCTAACAAGATTATTGAGAATAAAAGGTTTGAGACAGTTAAATACACATTGAAGAGTGGAGGTGAAGGTTCTAGATGTGAGTTGGTTATAAGAGAGGTAAGTATTGCTAATTTTACTTTTAATTTTAAGAAAAATATTTTCTATAAGTATGCAAGGCATAGCCACAAGTCACAGTGGTTGGATCGGTAATTTAGGATGTGTAAGTTCTCATTCCTGATTAGAACTATTGTATCCATAGTTGTTTTTTCTAAAAATTACACATTGCAACCACATAATGAGGTATAATCACAATATTATAATTCTATTCAAATTGTTTTTTTTTTCCACATAACATATAGATATGCCCCTGATAGTATAGTAGAGGATAGGAAGATAATCAAGGAGTACCATTTTTACATGAGTGATGATTCATCCAAGTTCTTATAACATTTTTTTGAAATATTTTTTGAGTTCTTTCAAGAAAAAGGTATTTCAATGGGTTGACATCTCATTTGGTCATATAATTGTAGAGGGAAATTCAAGAATGCTCACATGTTTTATTGGTTGAGTATGATGCATATAGAGAGGGGTGTAACACATATTTGGAGTTTTTTTTAAGATGGGCATGGAAAAGGTGAGCATAATGGTGTAGGTGCATGTATGAAGAGAGCTCTAGTTGAGGAACGCATGACAATTGAAGGTGGTGGAACATTCAATGATGCATGTTCTATTGTTGATTGATGTACTTATGAATTATCACAAGGAGGAAACTTGATTCACAAGTGTGCAAGTTCTTTTGGTTGGTTGAGGAGTGCATAGTGGGAGACAAATTGGAATGCCAAACAGTTAGAGAATCTTGAAAGATGCATTCATTTCAAAGCTTAGATGCAAGTGCATGGACCATATGGGCATGAGAGTTGGATTTTTTTGTTAGAATTAAAGTCAGTGCGATTGGGATTAATGTGAGTCAAGTGAGTGGGTAGATATATGGATTCCATAGTACCTAAGCCCTTTATTTGTAGCACAATCCTCTTTAGAAGATGAAATGGAAAGTTCACTTGACTATGACCATCTTTTAGATCTTGTACAACTAGGAAATTTCTATGCACTTGTAGCACCATAGGGGAATGAAGAGGGATCAAACTATCGGTTTACATGATGTGTACAAGGAAAGAAGAAGCTAACACAACCAATGATAGATGATGATGGGTTCATGTATCCTATAGGTTTAGTTGTTGTTTCTGAAACTTGATTGCATTACCATTTTATCATCATTTAGGTTGTTAGAACAATATAGATTTGTTATCTAAGTATATTTAGTTAAACAAAGAAACTAATGAAAGTGATAAAAACCTAATGATCATGTAGGTTTAGTTGTTGTTTTTATAACTTGGTTGTAAACATATATGATTAGAAAGAATGGCATACTTACATTTGAAGACTATGAGAAAAACAAAACCATTCTCATGTAGTCACACCTTGTTATAGCAACAAATTTTAAGCTATTGAGACATCATGCTAAACAAGAAACAAAGGGAGTATGGGAAATTAGTCGTGTTGATCATGAAGCATTAATCGATACTCTAAAGGTAAGAGATGACCCTTCAGGAACACTTGAGTAGCAAATTTTTTTTTGTATGGGATAGGTATGATTTTTTTCATCTTGTTTTGATTAAATTTCATAATAATTAAATTGATTAATAAGCTAAGGTTTGTTATTTAAGTTGTTTAGAATAATATAGATTTTTTATTCTAGTTTGCATTACCATTTCATCATCATTTAGGTTTTTTAGAATAATATAGATTTTTTCTTCTAAGAATGTTTTCTAGTTTGCATTACCATTTCATTATAATTTAGGATGTTTAGAATAATATAGATTTGTTATTCTAAGTATATTTAGTTAAACAAATAAACTAATGAAAGTGATAAAAAATTAATGACCATATAGATTTTTCATTCTAATTATATTGTGATGTTTGTGGCATGATGAACCATGGAGTTGCTACAATAAATAGCTAGTTTTGATCCTTTGGTAGAGGTATGTGATAGATTAGGAAATTTGATATATATTTTCTCTTCTATGGTGTATTATTGAAAATTTTCATGATACTTCTATGTAGTTTAATTGTTATCTTGATGATTGCTACAAGTTCTTGTCACTCCAGAACATCAATATGCTACTGTTGTGGAAGAGCATGATGATTATTTGTTTGTGATTATTTTTTTTATATGCCATTCCATAATTTTCAATTTCTATATATTAACATATATATACTTCTTATTCTATCAATTGCATTTCCAAATGAGTGAAGAGAGGAGGACTGGTGGTCATATTCAAAAGAAAAAAGAATCAACAGAAACTCCATCTAACCAACCATGAAGGCTACGTGTGATCTATTTCCTTCCCCTAGTGGGAAATGACTATGTATTGGGGTTGTTTGTTGTATGCATACATAGAATTTTTTAAATCCTATATTTGAAAACAATTCTTGAACAATTATATCATGTGTATTATGTAAATTTTATCTTGAATGTTGTAGGCATGGGTGTTGATAGATGTGTTGCAACTGTCAACTTGGTCACATGAGGAGCAGAACAAAAGTTACATCCTTTGCAACATTACATAGCATACATCTGGCCCTTTTTCCATCAACTAAAAACTTGACACCATAGGAAAACGCCTTAGACAGATCAAAAATTGAGAGAGGTTATTGTAGAGGGGCCCTACATGATCCCGTAGACTAAGAAAAAATGTTTATAAGTGAAAAAATTTCTAAGCAATAGATACTCAAATATTACTACCTTTTTTCCCTTTGGACTCTTAAGATATATCACTAATACAATGTCACTTAGATTGTTTTCATGTGTTTGGGTGTGAAAAAGGACCATTCCTAGTATAAATCCACCAATCCAGACATGTTGGAACTATCAGCTTAGTTGCATGAGAAGCAAAATGAAAAATATACCCTTTGTAACTTTACACTACATGCATTTGACCCTTTTTCCATCAACAAAAAATTTGACACCACAAAAAAATGCCTTGATACATCAAAAAATTGAGAGAGGTTATTATTGAGGGGTTATACATGATCCCATAGCCTTAGACATATTTTTTCTAAGTGACATGGTTTTAGAGTAATAGCTCGTAAACTATTGTTTCCTTTTTACACTTTGGACTCTTAAGGGATATCATCAATACAATGTAGCTCAGACTATTTTGGTGTGTTTGGGTGTGAAATAGGACCATTTATAGCATAAAACCACCAATCTAGATGTGTTGGAACTTTTGTTTTGGTTGCATGAGTAGAACAAAAGTTACACCCTTTGTAACTTTACACTGCATACATTTGACCCTTTTTCCATCAACTGAACACTCAACAACATAGGAAAATTCCTTAAAGATATAAAAAACTGAGATAAGTTATTGTAGAGGGGAACTACATGATTTCATAGCCTTAGATGGATTGTTTCTAAGTGACATAGTTTAAGAGTAATTTTCATTAGAGATTGCTTCCTTTTTACACTTTAAACTCTTAAGGGATATCATAGGTATAATGTAGCTTAGACTGTTTTAGTGTGTCTAGGTGTAAAATAGGACCACACCTAGCATAAACACACTAATTTAGACATGTTAGAAATATCAGTTTGGCTGCATGAGGAGCAAAATGAAAGTTAAACCCCTTTGCAACTTTACACTGCTTGTGTCTCACCTTTTTTCCATCAACTGAAAACTCAACATCATGGGAAACCACCTTAGAGATATCAAAAAATGAGAGTTTTTTATAGAGGGAACCTACATGATCTCATAGCCTCAAATTAATTATTTTTAAGTTACACGATTTCCAAATAATAACTCGTCAAAGATTTCTACCTTTTTCAACTTTGGACTCTTAAGGGATATCAGAGTTCTAATGTAGCTTAGACTATTTTGTTGTGTTTGGGTGTGAAAAAGGACCATACCTAACATAATCCCACCAATCTTGACATGTTAGAACTATCAATTTGGTATCATGAGAAGCAAAACAAAAATTACACCCCTTTGCAACTTTAAACTGCATGAATTTGACCCATTTTCCATCAATTGAAAACTTGAAACCACAAGAAAATTCCTCAGAGATATCAAATATTACTACCTTTTTCCCCTTTGGTCTCTTAAGGGATATCACTGATATAATGTAGCTCAGATTGTTTCCATGTGTTTGGGTGTGAAAAATGACTATCAGTTTGGTCGTATGATAATCAGAATGAAAAATATACCCTTTGCAACTTTACTTTGCATGCATTTGACCCTTTTTCCATCAACAAAAAAATTGACACCACAAGAAAACAACTTAGATATATAAAAAAATGAGAGAGGTTATTGTTGAGGGGTTGTACATGATCCCATCACCTCAGGCAGATTGTTTCTAAGCAACCCGATTTCAGAGTAATAGGTCATCAAAGATGATCCCGCAACCTTAGATGTATTATTTCTAAGTGACAGTTTCAGAGTAATTTCTCATTAGAGATTGCTTCCATTTTACACTTTAAATGTTCTTAGGATATCACTGGTACAATATAGCTCTGATTATTTTGGTGTGTTTGGGTGTGAAACAAGACCATGCCTATCATAAAACCACCAATATATACATGTTGGAACTATGGGTTTGGTTGCATGAGGAGCAAAACAAAAGTTACATCCCTTTGCAACTTTGTACTGCTTGCATCTGACCTTTTTTCCATCAACTAAAAACTTAACACCATGGGAAAACACCTTAGAGATATCAAAAATTGAGAGACTTTATTGTAGAGGGACCCTACATGATCCTGTAGTCTCAAACTAATTATTTCTAAGTTACATGGTTTCCAAATAACAACTTGTCAAATATTGCTACCTTTTTGAACTTTGGACTCTTAACAGATATAATAGGTCCAATGTGGCTCAAACTATTTCGATGTGTTTGGGAGTGAAACAAGACCATTCCTAACATAATCTCACCAATCTAGACATGTTAGAACTGTCAATTTGGTAGTATGAAGAGTAGAATGAAAGCTACACCCCTTTGCAACTTTACACTACATGAATCTAACCCTTTTCCATCAACTAAAAACTTGACACCACGGGAAAATTCCTTAGAGATATGAAAAAAAGAGAGAGGCTATTATACAGGGACCCTATGTGATCTCATAGCCTCAAATGGATTGTTCTTAATGACTTGCTTTTTGAGTAATAGATCTTCAAAGATTGCTGCCTTTTTTCACTTTAGACTCTGAAGGGATATCCCTGATACAATGTAGCTCAGTTTTTTTTGGTGTGTAATAGGACCATGCCTAGTATAAACCCACCAATTTAGATGTGCTAGAACTATCAGTTTGGTTCCACGAGGAAAAAAATGAATGTTACACCCCTTTATAAATTTACACTGCATGCATCTAACCCTTTTTCCATCAATTGAAAACTTGACACCACGAGAAAATGCCTTAGAGATATCAAAAACCAAGAGAGGTTATTATTGAAGGACCCTATGTGATCTCATAGCCTTAGATGAATTATTTCTAAGTGACACAATTTTTGAGCAACAACTCATCAAAGATTTTTGTCTTTTTTCACTTTGGACTCTTAAAGGATATCATTGGTTCAATGCAGCTTGGACTATTTCAGTGTGTTTGGGTGTGAAGCACAACCATGCCTAGCATAAACCCACCAATATAGATGTGTTGGAACTATCGATTTGCTCGCATGAGGAGTATAATGAAAGTTACATCCCTTTGCAACTATACATTGCATGCATCTAACCCTTTTTCCATCAACTAAAAACTTGACACCATGGGAAAATACCTTAAAGATATAAAAAATTGAGAGATTTTGTAGAGGGACCTTAAATGGTCCCATCACCTTAGACAGATTGTAAATGATAGGTTTTTGAGTAATAACTCATCAAAGATTGTTTCCTTTTTGCACTTTGGAATCTTAAGGGATATCACTCATACAATGTAGCTCAGACGATTTTGGTGTGTTTGGGTGTGGAACAATTCATCGCTAGCATGAACCCACAAATTTGGATGTGTTGGAATGTTTGGTTTGGTCGCATGAGGAGCAGAATTAAATTTTCACTCCTTTACAACTTTACAGTGCATGCAACTAATCCTTATTCCATCAAATAAAAACTTGATACCACAGGAAAATTCCTTAGAGATATCAAAAATTGAGAAAGGTTATTGTACATGGGCCCTATATAATCTTGTAGACTTAGACAAATTATTTCTAAGTAACACAATTTTTGAGTAATAGCTCATAAAATACTACTACCTTTTTTCACTTCGTACTCTTAAGGGATATTATTGGTACAATGTAGGCAGGACTATTTTGATGTGTTTGGGTGTGAAACAAGACCATGACTAGCATAAACCTACCAATCTAGATATGTCAAAACTATATGTTTAGTCAGATGAGGAGCAAAAAAAAAGTTAAACCCTTTGCAACTTTACACTACATACATCTAACCCTTTTTCCATCAACTAAGAACTTGACACCAAAAGAAAAAATCTTAGACATATCAAACACTAAGAGAGGTTATTGTAGAGGGGCCTATATGATCTTGTATCCTCTCAAATTTTTTTCTAGGTGACATGATTTATGAGTAATAGCTCGTCAAAGATTTCTACCTTTTTATACTTTGGACTCTTAAGGAATATCGTTGGTGCATTGTATCTCAGACTATTTCGGTGTGTTTAGGTGTGAAACAAGACCATTCTTAGAATAAACCCACCAATTCAGACATGTTGGAACTATCAATTTGGTCACATGAGGAGTAGAAGGAAAGTTATACCCTTTGCAACTTTACATTGCATGCATATGATCCTTTTTTAATCAACTAAAAACTTGACACTATAGATAAATTCCTTAGAGATATAAAAAAACAAGAGAGGTTATTCTAGTGGGGCCCTATGTGATCTCTTAGCCTTAGAAATATTGTTTCTAAGTGACATGATTTTCAAGTAATATATTGTCAAATATTTCTCCCTTTTTGCACTTTAGACTCTTAAGGGATATCACCAATACAATGTAGCTCAAATTGTTTTAGTGTGTTTGGGTGTGAAATAGGAAAATTCCTATATAAAACCACTAATTTGGATGTGTTGGAACTCACTTTGGTTGCATGAGGAGAAGAGAAAAATTTACACTAGTTTTTAACTTGACACTGCATGCATCTGACCCTTTTCCCATCAATTGAAAACTTGACACCACAAGAAAATTCCTTAGAGATATCAAAACTTGAGAGAGGTTATTGTAGAGGTTTGCTACTAATCATGTGACCTTAGAAATATTGTTTCTAAGTGACATGGTTTTCAAGTAATAGCTCATCAAAGATTGATGCATTTTTGCACTTTGGACTCGTAAGGGATATCGTCAGTCCAATGTAGCTCAAACTATTTTGATGTGTTTGGGTGTAAAAAAGGACCATGCATAGTATAAACCCACCAATATAGATTTTTTGAAACTATCGATTTGGTCACATGAGGAGTAGAATGAAAATTACACCCCTTTGAAACTTTACATTGCATGCATTTGACACTTTTTTCATTACCTAAAAACTTGACACCACATGAAAATGCCTTAGAGATATCAAAATATGAAAGAGATTATTGTAAAGGGACCCTACATGATCACATAGCCTCAGATAGATTTTTTCTAAGTGACATGGTTTCTGAGTAATAACTCATCAAATATTTCTCCCTTTTTGCACTTTTCGCTCTTAAGGGATATCACTAGTACAATGTAGCTCAAACTTTTTTGGTGTGTTTGTGTGTGAAACCATACCATTCGTAGCATAAAACCATCAATATAGATGTGTTGGAACTGTTGGTTTGGTCGCATGAGGAGAAAAACATAAGTTACACCTGTTTGCAACTTTACACTACATGCATCTAAACCTTTTTCCATCAGTTGAAAACTCAAAACCATAGGTAAACAACTTAGATATATAAAAAAATGAGAGGTTATTATAGAGGGACCCAACATGATCTCACGACTTTAGATATATTTTTTCTAAGTGACATGGTTATCGAGTAACAACTCATCAAATATTGTTTCCTTTTTACACTTAGGACTCTTACGGGATATCACATGTCCAATGCAGCTCAAATTGTTTTAGTGTGTTTGGGTGTGAAACAAGAACATGCCTAGTATAAACCTAGAAATCCAAATATATTGGAACTTTTGGTTTGGTTGCATGAGAAGCACAAGGAAAGTTACACACCTTTGCAACTTTACATTGCATGCATCTACCCCTTTTTCAATCAACTAAAAACTTGATACCACGAGAAAACACCTTAGAGATATAGAAAAATGAGAGAGGCTATTATAGAGGGACACTATATGATCCCATAGCCTTAGGAAGATTGTTTCTAAGTGACAAGGCTATACCTTGTCAAATATTTCTACCTTTTTTCATTTTGGACTCTTGAGGGATATATCCAGTACAATATGGCTCAGACTATTTTGATGTGTTTGGGTGTGAAATAGGACCATGCCTAGCATAGAAACACCAATCTAGACATATTGGAACTATCATTTTGGTTACGTGAGGAGTAGAACAAAAGTTACACCCATTTTAAAAATTACACTACATGCATCTAACCCTTTTTTCATCAACTAAAAACTTGACACCAAGGGAAAATTCCTTAGATATATCAAAAACTAAGAGTGGTTATTGTAGAGGAACCCTATGTGATCCTGTAGCCTTAGATGGATTGTTTCTAAGTGACATTTTTTGAGTAACAAATCATCAAATATTGTAGCCTTTTTGCACTTTGGAATCTTAAGGGATATCACTGGTACAATGTAGCTCAGACTGTTTTGATGTGTTTTGGTGTGAAAAAGTACCATTCCTAGCATAAACCCACCAATCTAGATCTGTTGGAGCTGTCGATTTGGTTGCATAAGGAGTAGAATGAAAGTTACGCTCCTTTTCAACTTTACACTACATGCATCTGAACCTTTTTCCATCAATTGAAAAAACTTGACACCATAGGAAAACACCTTAGAGATATTTAAAAACTAAGAGGTTATTGTAGAGGGACCCTACATGATCCCATAGCCGAAAACATATTGAGTAATGGCTCATCAAAGATTACTATCTTTTTTCACTTTGGAATCTTAAGGGATATAGTCGATACAATGTATCTCAGATTATTTCAGTGTGTTTGGGTGTGAAATAAGACTATTCCTAGCATAAGACCACCAATCTGGATGTGTTGGAATTATCAGTTTGGTCACATGAAGAGTAGAGCGAAAGCTACACCCCTTTGCAACTTTACATTGCATGCATCTGACCCTTTTTTCCATTAGCTAAAAAACTTGACACCAAGGGAAAATGTCTTAGATATATAAAAACCAAGAGAGTTTATTGCAGAGGGGGCCTATTTGACCCTATCACCTAAGACTGATTGTTTCTAAGTGACACAATTTTTGATTAATAGCTCATCAAAGATTGTTGTCTTTTTTCACTTTGGACTTAAGGATATCGTTGGTCCAATCTAGCTCGAATTGTTTTGGCATGTTTGGGTTCAAAACAAGACCATTCCTAGCCTAAACATACCCATCCAAACACATTGGAACTGTTGATTTGGTCACACAATGAATAGAGAAGAATCTACACATGCACCTTCCTCAACTGCTTGAGAGCAAGAAGAGTCTTTTCATTGAATACCTTATCTATCTCATTCATTTTGGTTTTCTTCTTGTTCAAGTGTTTTTAGAGTAGACTAACCTCCTTTTCATTGATGAACATGTATCTTGTTCATTTGTAAGGACTTTGTTTGAAGGTTGCATCAAAACCCTATGGAGTACATAATGTTCTTGTTTATGTATCATGGTTGAAAGATAGTGATTCTTATTCATGATGATTTTATACCTTTTACATGTTATTAAGCTTGAATGTTTTAATGGAATGAATGTTGAATTGAGTTTTAATGGTTTTTTTTATGTTTGCATCACTCATATGATTTGTATAGAGTGTTTAGCACCGCTGAGTAACATTTATTTTTATCAAGATGGTTGTATTACTTTTGAATGAACACTATAATGACATATTTCATTCAATTGTATAGGACTTTTTTGAAGTTTCTAATCAATTTCAAAAGACTATCATAAGCTTCTCTTTTCATCTTTTTTTCCTTGTCTATTGGACCACAATTCTTTGAGGAATTTTTTCAAACAATTATTCTCAACAAATATAATACAGTGCTTCTCATACCATTTTTCATTAATTTTAGCTTCTTTTGAAAAAAAAAGCCTTCCACTTCATTAAAAGATTTCAAAAAACAAAATAATGTCAAATGTAAATTCATTCAAGAAAGTTTAAAATTGAGTGTGGTGGTACTTGCAAAATCCATGGCCACTTGAAATTTTGATGTCTTTAGGTTTCTTAACTAGCAAGATGGGGCTTCAAAAACCCTTATGTGTTTAAACTCTAAACCCTTGAACCTAGTGTGCACTTTTGTTATAAACTCATGTTGACCTTTTGCACCTAGTTAGTCTAGTATCCCTAAGTTAAGGTGTTAATATCCCCATTATTCATTTTACCTAGGAACAACCCCCTTTTATGAACAACATTTTTGCATGTGCTAAATTGTCATCGGTAGGTTGTTGCATCACCCATCGTGCTTTTCCTTTGCTTCATTGGCTTCATTATCCGATTTGAATTGAATATTTGATATCTTTGATACAAAATTTAATTCCAAGGGATTAACCTTGGGCTTGCTTTGGAATTTGGTTTGGACCCACCAATCCTAAGAAGTCAGCACAAAAAATGTGTTTAACAACTTACCTTGCTTTTCAAGACTTCGCCCATGTGTTTGACGACTTCTTTTTACCTAAAATTGATGAAATGAAAAGGGTTTGTAAAAGAGCTTCTCAGCTTTCCACCAATATAAATTATACTTTACTTTGAATTTAATAAATAATTATTATTCTATTAGAATTACAACTAAAATCCTAATTGATAGGCTGATTGAAAAACATCTATAGCCTTCAAACAATATCACAGTTTTTGAATCCAAAATATGTGCCATATTTTATGCTTCACATACTATAGGATTAAAAAAAATGAATTTCATGAAGTTTTGACCAAGTTAAGGTGGTCAGACATGCATTTTTTTTATATTTTTAAAAGTTGTAATAAAAAAATCATAATTAATTATTTACTTGAAAAATTACAAAAAATATGCATCACATCGGACATGAGTCCTCTACTTATATATCTAAAATATTATAAAAAAATATTATCATTTTATTGTGGTAAGGGTGGTTAGATAGACACCTAATTCTTATTTTTCCACGAAATTTAAGTACTCTTGTATTGAAATTTCAAATTTTCACCAAATAGATTTAAAAAAAATAAACTTAGTAGTTTAGAAACTACATTCAATTTTCCATAGATTCTATTCTTATATATTTTTGAAATAATATAGATAACTTATTCAAATTTCTACGTCAAGCTGCCTAACTCTAATTTTTTTGAATTTTCATTGCCACTTAAAGGCCTATTTTTTTCCATGATGACCCTACACATACCCAAGCATTTGAATTTACATCACAATTTGCTCCCACTAAAGTCAACAACAGGGAACGTTTTCCTTAATTTCCTTGATTTCAACACAATGGACTTTGTGGGATGAAAAGAAATTGGGACATTAAACATCTAGATTGAAATATAATCAAAAGGATGTTTGTGGTAAAAGGAACTCATTAAGAAAATCTAAGAAACAATTGAACCCCACACATGTTCTTCTTCCCATGATTTCCAAAAAGGTAAAAATCCCAAAACAAAAGTCTTCATGCAAAAGCTTCAAGTTTAGGTGTCATACTCAAAAGACCATCAAGAAGTACATCAACAAGTGCAACCAAAAACAACATCTCAAGATAAGCAAGAAATTTAAAAGGTTCTATAGACTCATTCCTTTGAACAATCTAGATATGCATGCTCAATCTGAACCACTTCTTGGTTGAAAGCTCTTAGGAAAACTCATGTTCTTCAACACCTAGGTCTAGTAAACAAAAGTCTTTCTAAGTCTCTTAGGATCAAAATTGAAATCTTCATCCATTCTTTCAAACATAAAAATCAAATTCACCTCAGCAACAACTCTTTTAAATCTTAAAAAAATCCTTCATACTAGGCTATGGGAAAATCCTTGAATCAAATCAAAATCATCTTGTTTGGCTAGGTGTGTGTAGATGAATCCTTCTATACACACTTAGT
Organism: Sequoia sempervirens; assembly: GCA_007258455.2. Lineage (NCBI taxonomy): Eukaryota > Viridiplantae > Streptophyta > Pinopsida > Cupressales > Cupressaceae > Sequoia > Sequoia sempervirens. The sequence goes on from VDFB02193867.1 coordinate 437,477,124, forward strand.
TAAATTATCATCTTGTGAACAAATTTACTCTAGGACAACATCCAACCTCTTAGAGTTTATGAGTTCATTATCCAAACCAAATCAAAATCAAAATCCAAAATCAAATCAAACATCAATCCAAAAGTCCTAAGGTTTAGTATCCTCTTCAAGGTTTCCTAAGAGTTCCAATCATTCACCAATCATTCATCTTCCATATCTCATCACCATCCTTTTGATCCTTAATATCTTAGACTTTCTTTTTTGTGCCTAAAATTTAGATCAATCCAAAGATTCAAAGGTTCACCTCCCACATTCTTGAAAATTGATCCTCATTTTATGGTCCAAACTATAGCTCAACACAAGAAGAACATGTAAATGAACAAAGAAATGTCAACTTTGAGTGACTTGAGTCAAACCGCTCTTGAATTCAATCCCATTGGGTCTGGTAATCCCATGATCAATCTTCCTCCACTTCCACAAGATCATCAAGAAGAAGGTGGCCAAGTGGAGGAAATTACCATTTTTTTAGGGATGACACAAGATGAAATCATTGAAATGGTCCAAAATCCCAAAACTCACAAAATTGTCAATGCCATGATGAAACTCAATACCTCACAATACTAGAATTGGAAAAAGAAGGGGCTAAACTCCCTTCTGACTATGATGTGAGTACTCTTGTGGAGAAACCTCTTGGGATCATGCCACCCATCTCATTCACACCTTCATTCCAAGGCATCACTCAAACCATCTCACAAATCACATCATCCAATGCTCCAACTCAACCAATTGTCAACAAGGGGAGCTCATTGCTTCATGCACTACAAACACACCCCCTTGTGAGGAACCAAGACTTGGATGCAAATACCATATTGGGTCAATCCATACCATTGAATTTGCTACACCCATACACTCCTCTCACCTTTCATGACCCCAATGATCCATCCTCTTTTCATGCAACACTTGTATATCCTCTCAACACAAAAACCTCTCTCCTTATGACTTCGCAAGGAGAAGGTGGGATATTTAGACAAGGGGGAATCTTTGACCCCTCATCATCATCATTTCCTCATAGGAACACACCACCCATTTTTCCACCATTTCCACCTCTACGATTAACATCCACACCTCTCATCAATTTAGGAAGACCCCCTTACCACCCATCAATCAACAAAGTCAAAACAACCCCCCAATCATAAGTCAAAACATCATACTAAATCCTCCAATATTTACATCGATATTGCAACAATAGGTGGCAACCATCCAAGCAACCCAATCAATTATTACACCATCCATAAATGTGGTCTCTCAAGGACCAAGCATATCAATCACACCATCCACTACACAAATCCCTATTATCAATACAATGGTACCCCTCATCACAACAATGAACATCATTTTGAATCTGCCACCACTGCCACCAAGACCAAATGTGGCCAACCAATACAGCATCACATTGCAAGTAGCTCAACAAGGCTACCAAAAGGAACTTTAGTTGTTCCAAGCTCAACAAGTGTAAAACACGCAAGCCACACAACAAGTTGCCCAAGCTGCACAACAAGTGCAACAAGTACATCAGATTGCTCAAGCTCAATATTTATTGCAACAACAATAAGCCGCCTGAGATGCCCAAGCTATGAAAGTAGCTCAAGCCACACAAGTTGCACAAGCATCCTAACAAGCACATGCTCAAGATCAAGCCCAATATCAAGGTCAACAAGCACAAATGCAAGCTCAATACTAGGCACAACTGCATGCAGCTCAGTAACAAGCATATCAACAAGCCCTACAATAGTACCAAGCACAACAAGAAGCAGCCCAATTACTAGCCCAACAACAAGTGTTGTTGGCACACCAGCAACAAGACCAACAACAAGCATTCTTGGAAAAACAACAACAAGACCAAAAACAAGCATTGGCACAACAACAAATGTAGGCATATCAAGAAGCCTTGATCACACAGTAGAGCTTGCAAAAAAATCCCACCAACACATCCAACACTCCACCTATCACTCGAACAAATCTGCCACTTCAAACCACATTCACTCCACCTCCCGATCCTCAAAATGACATGATGGCACAAATCAAATTACTCTCACAACAAGTGATCGATCTCCAATCAAGGAAAATAATGAAAACACTAAGGAATTTATGCCGCTATCATTTCTATGGGAGTCTTGCAATGGTACCACTCCCAAAGGGGTTTGAAATCCCTAAGTTTGACAAGTATTGTGGGACTAGAAACCCTGAAGATCACATTAGGTAATTCCAAGTACATTGCATGGAGGTTGCATGTGATGATACATATTTGATGCGACTATTCCCTCAAAATTTGGTTGGTCCTACCATGGAATGGTTCTCTAGCCTTCCTCCTAGAATCAAAAAGTTCCAAGAAACCATAGATGCATTTATAAATAACTATGCATTCAACATTGGTATTGATGTTAGTCTAGAGGAACTATTTGCACTCAAGCAATCCAAGGGGGAAACATTTGCTTCCTTCTTGCAACGATGGCGATCCAAGGCCAACAAGAGCAAGTGCGCCATGCCAGAGGAACAAAAAATTTGCACCATCATTTCCAATATTGAGAAAACCTTTTCATTCCACCTTAAGATGAAATATATCACTATGTATGACCATTTGATCCCCAAGGAACTCAACATCAAATGATCCCTTATTGCACAAGGGGGGACACCCACATATCCAGAACATCAAGATAATTTCTCTTCCACCAAATATAATGAAAAACCTAGCACATGGTTAGAAAATAGAAATGTCACTAATGATGGTGCGGTGGATGTCGAGGTCATAATCAATACTCCAAAACAAAACATGCAAACATACCAAAAACCACAATCGAAACAACACCCAAGCTAATGCGGTATCACAACAACCACCCAATAATCAAGTCAATAATCTGAACAATCAAGTGGGACCACCCCCATGAAACAAATATCCATCAAAGAGAAAATACAGTGCCCTTGGGGAACCAATTGAATCAATCATGAAGAAATTGGTAAATGAAAATTTCATCAAAATTCCCACTTATGAGAATTATCAAGATCCCAAAGTGAAACCACCATGGTATAATGAAAATCACCTTTCCAATTCTTACAAAATCAAGGGGCACACAATAGCCAGTTGCATGAGGCTAAAAAATCTAATCCAATACCTCATTGATGACAAGGTCATAAACATTGAACAACCAGCTGGAAATTAAGACCAAAAAATATACATAAATCCAATGTTGGTTCATAACAAAGGGAACAACCATTGAAAGGAAAAATATGGAAATATAAACATCAAGGGAGCCAAAGCTGATTGTGGAGTCACCACATGTGGCAGCAAAGTCACCATTGTTGGGTCATCACAACCACCTAGGGCATCCACCTCAAATTCGAGATCCGTTCCTAATGGTGACAATGTCTTAGACCAATTGAAAAGAACTCCTACTTAGATCTCAATCATGGAGTTGCTAAAAATATCACTCGCTCATAGAAAAATCATAGAGGAAGCATTGGCTTCATCCATTGTCTCCATAGATCTTGATACTGACCAGTTCCAAGCTATGGTGAGACACATCACCACCCCAAGTCTCCCAACATTTTTCAATCAGGACTTTCCCACCCAACCATCTCATAATTGTGCACTCCATCTTGAAATCTTGGTTCATAAAAATAAAGTCAAAAGGGTCTTGATGGATGGGGGTATAGGTCTAAATATCTATTCACTCAAACTAATAAAGAATCTAGGATTCTCAGAGGATGCCATTGAAAAAGGTAAGGGCATCACAATCAAAGCTTATGATGATCAGGAAAGAGTGTCTCAGGGCACTATCCAACTCCCTATTCAAGTAGGGCCAACCATTATAGAAACCACATGCCAGGTCCTTGACCTTTATTTACCTTATAACATCCTCCTAGGGAATCCATGGATCCATGGGATGCAAGCTGTCACATCAATTTTCCATCGATGTGTCAAATTCCCATGTCAAAATCAAGAGATCACTATCCTTAGTGATCCCGAGCCCTTTGCTTATTGCAAGAGTCTAGAAGCAAAATACTATAAATCCCCCAGGTCCTAAAGAATGATGAAGGCCCCACAACTCCATATATAGACCCAGCTACTTTAGCCTCCACTTCTGGGACAAAGACACCTGCCATCCCTAATATCTTGAAATTACGGTCATTATCCAAGACAATGGGTGTGGGGATTATAAAAGCTAGAGGAAGGACTTGTACTTCTTTGTGATAATAGTGCAACATATCTATGGGTGGATTCTTATCTTTTTCCATTGGCATGATGGAGGATGAGAGCATATATTCTTGAGATGGTGATCACATTGATTCTTGTTGTAGGTATCTTGATGGAGCATATGAAATACTTTTATTCCTTGATGGTATATATGGCTAGATAGATTGTTCCCTTGTTCATGTTTGAGTTTACTTATTTACCACTAATGCAATGTATACACCAAGTGGGAGAATGTTAGGAAAAGGTGTATTTTCCACCTTTCATAATGATATAATATAATGTTTTATTTATTATGTGGTGCACCGAAGGAATCTAGGGATGCATGCATCACATGGGTCTAGCATTCTTGGGGCTACTTTATGTGTTGTATGTAACAATGGATTAAATATTTAATGAGGGGTTTCACATGGGAATAATATTTAATGAGGGGTTTCACATGGGAAGGGTTAATGATTTTGTAAGCTAAGGTATTAGCCACATGGTTTCATGTAATACCACTTGGTGGTTTTGTGTCAACTTATTTCTATAAAATCAAACACATGGGTAGTTGTTTAAGGTTTGAGATTTGGCTTGTTGGATAGTTGGTAGGTTGGCTCTTGTTAGCATTTGTGAGGGTTGAATCATGGCATGGGATGTGTGGTTACAAGCTTGTTCACATGGAGTTCTTATAGAGGGTTTGATGTTTCAAAGGTATTCATAGAGGGCTCCAAAGATGGATTGAATTTTTTATTACTGAATAATACATGAGTGATGGATTCTTTTGGAGCCTATTTTTTCTGTCTTGATGGTTTTCCCATGGTATATCTTGTGTTATCTTTGATGGTATATTATCTATTATTTTGCATATGGATTTTGAATACTTGTTTACATAGATTTCTTTATTTGGGTTATGTGGAAACTATCTTGGGTAGATGCATATTTCCTTTTAAGAGGGAGCTAACTAAAAGGTGTCAATAGTGGTATCAACCATAGAGGTAGAAAATAAAACTATAGAGGATGAAATTGTATCTAGGGAAAATAAATGATCTTTCATGAAAACTCTAGCATGTATTATACCATCTCTAGAGATTAAACAAAATTTGATGTCATCTTTAGCCTGAAACTTCACCTTAAGGTTGTGATTCAAAAGTTGACTAATAGATAGGAGATTTGATGTCAAACCTAGAAAATAGACTACTTTTGTGAGAGTACTACAACTTCTTGTCCTGAGAGGAATGGTGATATTACCTATTTTTTATACAACATAATTCTTATTGTATGCAATGCAAACCCCATGTCTAGTGGGTTGATCAATCAATGTATCAAAAATATCTTGATTTTGTCATATGTTTATTAGCACCAAAATCAATCAACCAAAGATGTGAGGTTTGAGAAAAAAGAACCATATTCTAATTGATGCCATGATTTGTTATATCAAGGATGTACTCATCAAATGTATTATCTTTTTGTGCTACACTATGTCCTTTGTGCTTTCATTGGTGAGGATGTTGTTTGGAGTGAAAAACACCTCCACTAGATGGACCTTTCTTAACTAGAATTCTATTGAGTTAGGCCATTATACCAAGAATTTTCAGTGTCATGTGCAAGAGTACTATATATTTAACACAAATGATTCTACTTTTGATGCTTCTATGGTTGTTATGGCAATGTATATGTCTTCTTTTGTGATTGTCCCTTTCAAAACCTTTAAACACATTATTGCCTCAAGATGAATGCTTTATCCTCAAACTCAATTTACACTAATTAGATGGCTTCTTCCTATTGTAGTAAAGTCACCAGCTCCTCAAAAGACACCTTCTACTTAGTGATGTTCAATATTGTGACAAAAGTTTAAAACTTTGAAGGAAGAGCTCTCAAAGTGATTAGAACAAGAAAATTGTCCTTTGTGACCTTTTTGCTAACGCCAACAATATTTGCTTAGATTTTTGATATATGACATAAAAAATTCCTCTAATTTCTCACTAGCTTGCATACTAAGTGTATGAAGCTTTGATTTGAGATGGAGAATCTTAGTCTGATTTTTGGCCCCATAGATAGTAGATAGAGAATCCCAAGCCACCTTTAACATTGTCACATCCTGAATATATGACTGAACCTCGTCAAAGATGTTGAGTGTGATAAACATCAAAGCTTTTTTGTCAACCTTATTAAAAAAAGTTCTCATCCACATCAGTTGGATACTAAACCATATCAGTAACAATTTCCCATAGTTCTTCAAAATTAAGAATTGTGTGTATCTTTGTCTTCCATGTAGAATAGTTACACCCCTTGATGAGTTGAGCATATGAGAGAAGAAACTTGGATGCAGACATAATGATGCCATTAAACAAAAAAAGAATCATTCTTAAAAAAAAAAATTACATCCTTTTAAGGATGGAATGAGGCATAGAAATGAGCTTTGTATGTTCAAGAGGTGAGACATGAACATTTATGTGGACGTTCCACCTCATACTCATCGTCTGCATCATAACCCTCCTCAAGCCTAAAATGAACTCCTCTTGCTTGACATCATACTGTATACACCTAAAAATGGTCACATCACGATAGTCTAGTAATTAATTAAATATTTTTAATATTTAATTAAATCTCTAAATTCAATCTACATATAAATAAATCTAAATAATTTATTTATATTGTTCATTCTTTCATTACGATTAAATAAATAAGATTATTTAATCACTTTCTTACCCATTGCTTAATTAATTAAATAAACATTACGATTTATTTATATTAATTATCACATAATCTTGGCTTGAATTCTTTATTCAAATAAAGATTAAGTATTCTTCTCTTCTAAAAATCCTCTAAATTCTATTCATAATTAAATATTTCAAATATTTAATTAATTCTTCTAAAGTCTATTCACAATTAAATATTCCAAATATTTAATTGAGTCTTCTATAGTCTTCAAATCAAATATTTCAAAAATATTTTAAATCTCCAAATTCACATGAAATTAAATAATTTATTTATTTAATTTGGAATTATCTCCAACAACCGTAAAACAAACTTCAAAATAGAAAATTAATTTCTTTGTTTCTGAGCAAGCTTGTTCCCGTGGGTTGAAGACAAACCTCCATTATTCTCCAACCTCCCAACATCTTCCATCTTCCTCTCAACCTCTCCATCTCTCACCATTCAAACCTGCCAGAAAATCTCATAGCCATTGATCTTTTCCAGCTAGGTTCTTGCCTATGAAAATCTATAAAAGGGACTGTCAGGTCTCTAAACAAGAGAGAAGCTTTTGTACAGGAAAACTATAGCCAATTTGTAATAGCATAGTCTTTTAGCATTCATAGCATTCTATATTTTAGCATAGCATAACTTAGTATATTAGCAATCTATATCATGGCTTATCAACCTCATATCATAGTTTTAATAGAGTTCATAATCCACAGCCCCTGTGCATATCCGTATTCACTTCACCAACATATAGGATGGAGAAAGATTTTCCCTTTGCATACTTGTTCTGCAGGTTGTCATTCTGAGAAGCTTTGTTTATACAATCTGAGAGCAACAACTTCAAGTGAATCATTGGAGATAGAGGACAATGGAACGATTCTGAAGAAGCTCTGTTTGTTTTCTCTGATTTCATTTTATTTAGTTTTCTTTAGTTTAATGTTGCATTAGTATGTTTTTATTGTCTTGTTTTGATACTAACATTTTCCACACACATTTTTGGTGCCCACCATGGGGCTCCTACCGCAATTTTAACATCTTTTTGCAGATTTTTCTGACAGGTTACGGCTAGAAGAGCATATTAGCACATTAAACACATTTCAATGCCTGTCATGCCCAGTTTAGCACTCTTTATCTCTATTTTAGCACCCATTACTGATCCCATAGTGCCCATTACTTATTCTACAATGCTCATTACTGATTCCATAGCGCTCATTATTGATCCCACAACGCCCATTACTGATCCCACAATGCCCATTACTGATTCCATAGTGCTCATTATTGATTCCACAGTGCCTATTATTGATTCCATAGCGCCCATTACTTATCCCATAGTGCCTATTACTGATCCTGTAGCACCCATTTTTAATTTCATAGTGCTCTTGATGTTTGTTTTAGTGCATTTTCCTATGTTAGCATAGAATTTTTCAATCTGCAATTGTAATTTGTAACTTAAGTAGGATTTAACTGGGTCTAATGCGACTATAGCCAGTATGAGCTTTTAAAAAAATAAAAATGAATCAATCCTAGGATAGTCACTTAATTGGAATGAACCAATCTTAGGATAGTCACTAAATTGGAATGAATCAATCCTAAGATAGTCACTTCATTTTCTATTTTGGCCTAAAAAGAACTCCATGTCTTTGTGAAGCAATATATTCACCTAGCATAGAAAATTGTTTATTTGGGCTTAAAATTGAACTTTTGCTTGCTTTGATTAAACAATGATAGGCCTATGCTCTCCCCTTAACTGGGTGATCAAAATGCTAGACTCATCTATTTTATTTCATGCAATTTTAAGCTTTTGTTAAAACATTTTAGGGATCCTGCTCTTGTTGGAAAAGTACTCACCCAAGAGGAATGACTCAAGTGGGTTCAAGCCAAAGCCCGGCTCTTCCGCCCCACTATAAAATTTAAAGCAAATATGGGGAAACCCTCTTTTTCTAGTAGTGTAAAAGATAACCATCCCCAAAACCTTTGTTCTAAAGGTTGGGAGGTCTCTTGAGGGAGTTTATTATTTCCGCACCAAACAAAAATCCTTACTACAAACTTAGTGTAGTATCCAATTGAAGTTAGTTTCCAAACATCATAATAATCACAATGTAGGGGAGGGAAGAATCTACCCCCAAGTTACTCACCATACAACTACCAAGGACCATTTCCTCAGGGGATCCGATATCCACTTCCGTCACTCTGAGTACATGCCTAGAAAGGAAAAAAGCACAGGCGCCCCTTTGGGGGTGACACGGCTGTGTGAGTCGATGCAGTTCTAAGATGTGGGTTGTTGATTATTATGGTGACCTACCTGAGTACTAAGAGTGAGTCTACTTGAAATATTTTTCATGTGTAAATCCTGTGAAAATAATTTTTGAAAAACATTTTGATCATACATTTGATGTTTAGTATAGGACTTAAAAACAACTATTTTACAACTTGCTTGATGTGTCTTCGAAACATTAACTCAGTAAAGATCATCCAAAACTCACAATTACATTGATTATTCTCATGTTAAGAGATTGGAAATCCACAACCTTTGTTAAGAAATATATTCTCAAACAAATCAAGAAGCCAAAGAAACCACTTAGCTACAAGAAACTATTGAAGAAAAGATGATTCTTGTACCAAAGTCAAAAATTTTTACTTGAACATAGAACCTTTATCCATCGCTATCACGACTGTGTTAGAGGTTTCACTGACGATTATGTTGTAGAATCGTTATACTCACAAGATTTCTTTCAAAGAAGATCCCTTTCTCAAAGGCACAACCACAGTCAACGTATTCATTCTTCTTATATACCCTAACCTGCAATTGTATATTCTACTCGTTCAAATCAATTTCTGCAATAGAGAACTCAATCACATTAGGCATTTATTGCAAATCCATTTTTTTTACAAAGCTACGATCAAAATTAAAAAAAAAAGTGCAAAATCATTTTCTTTCTTGATCTTTTGCTTAAATTCCCGCCAACAAGATTTTCATCCTTTCAATTAGGGAAAACATGAGCTAGAGACTAGAAATATTTTAAGTCATAGAATCTTCATTCTATCTTGACTTTCATATCCATAAAAAATTGCACTATTTCATTTTTTTAATCAAAAGTTAGTAAAATTTTGGGCAAAGCTTATGCCTATTGTCACGAGATCTCGAAAGCACATAGAAAAAAACAAACGAGAAAGTACCACAAACAAAATGGGTGATAATAGTGAGAGAGAGGAAAATCCATTTCATAATGAAGAGATAACAAAAGAAAAACTTCAAGAAACAGAGCAGGATCCCCAATTTCAAACTTTAGTCGAAAGGATTCTAGAACAAAATAAGGAAAGACATTTCCTTTCATTAGCTAATCAAGGAGCTAAGTTACCTCCCGATTCTAATATAGAATGGATTAAAGGGAACCCTTAAAATCCTCCTAATGATTTTAGTGCCCTTACTCAACAGATAAAAGAATTACAAGGGAAAATAAAGGAAATACAAGGGGGTGAAACAAAGAAGTATGTTTTGGATGACATATGTCCTTATCCATTTGATAGGAGTCTTCAAATGATCCCTTTTCCAAAGCATTGCAAAATCCCTAAATGTGATAGGTACAATGGGAAAATTGAACCCATTGAACATGTGAGAGATTTCTGAAATATGAGTCTAGAATTCGCTTATGAAGATACCTACTTAATGCGATTGTTTCCACAAAGTTCGGGTGGACAATCCATGGAGTGGCTTTCAAAGATCACCCCCCCATCAAAACCTTTGAGGATTTAATAAATTAGTTTATATCACTATACTCCTACAACATCCAACATCAGATAACCATGCTTGATCTTTGTAAAGTTAAATAAAAAGTAGGAGAACCTTTCACTACATTTTTGAAAAGATGGAGAAGATTGTTTGCACTATATTCCCGACCTATTCCTGAAAAAGAAAATATGGATATCTTTATCAATAGCCTAGATCAAGAACTAAGCTACAAGCTTAATCTTCATTGTCCTCCTAACTTTGAAAAATTGATTGAAAACACAATCACCATTGAAGGGGCCTTGGTCAAAAGAGGGGTAATAAAACTTGATAATCCAAGTTCATCCAACCATAACAATGATAAAACAAGGTTTTGGAACAAAAATAAAAATATTGTCAATGATGGTATGGTGGATGCAAACAATCTATGAACAATATCATCTATCTTCAACTTATCAAGTGCTCCATGAAACAACCAACAAGGAAATATCACCCAAAAAGGAAATACCAATCAACAAGGACACAACAATCAACAAGCACAAAATTCCAATCAAGAAAGCATGACCAATCAAAACAACAAGGATAATCATGGTAATTTCAATAATAATCTTGGCAATACCCAAACACCAAATCCATCCAGACCTCCATTTTTTTCAAATTTGTGGAATTTTACCACTTTGGGTCAATCTCTTGAGTCTGCTCTCAAGGAGCTTCTTGATAATAAGGTTATCACCTTACCACCACAAAGATACTATGAGCCATGAGTCAAACCACTATCATGGAATGACTCGTATTATTGTAATTATCATCAATGTAAAGGTCATAGAATAAATAATTATCAATCCTTGTAAAATCTAGTACAAGATTTAATTGACAATGGCACTATCACAATTGAAGGACATCGTACCAATGACGATCATCAAGCATTCAAAGATCCTTTACCAAATTATCAAAAGGGGGAAACATCAGATACCAAAGCAAAAGCCATAAATAATGTTGAAGACAACATAATCCACCACATCTATGCAAATGATCAGCAGGTTAATGTTATCAAAATCAAGGAAAAACAAGAATATCAACAAGTTAATATGACTACAAGAGGACAAGAAAAAGTTGTCTTAAAAGGAAGTTCATCTAAAGCAGTTATTCCTCCTCCAACTCATTACAATCTAGTTGATCAATTGAGAAAAACATTAGCTCAAATCTCCATTCTTGTACTTCTCAAAATATCCCCCATACACAAGAATATTTTGGAAGAAGCTCTTGTAAACATAACTATCGACACTGATCTAGATGTAAAAAAAATTCCAAGCCATGGTGGGAAATTTGTCTTCCCCCACTTGTCTTTCATTCTCTGAAAAGATGATGCCTCTATGACACATCCGCATAATTCATCGCTTTATCTTGAAGTCATGATACATAAACACCACATTAGATGTTTCTTAATAGATGGAAGAGCCGGTTTAAACATTTGTACTTTAAAGCTAATACATGCCTTAGGAATATTAGAAAATTCCATTGATCCATGAAGGAAGAGAACTATCAAGGAATATGATGATGAAGGAGCTTCGAAAGGATTAATAATGCTACCTATTAGAGTGGGACCTATTGTGAAAAATACCTTTTGTCAAGTTCTAGATCATGATTTTTCCTATAACATACTTTTGGGTCGTCCATGGATTCATGATATACCATCAACATACCATCAATGCCTCAAGTTTCCATATGGTGGACAGGAAATAACTATACTCTAGAGCTGACTACAATAGCACCCAAGCTTCTTCAAATCTTCGAGCAACTCAGGATGCCTTTGTGCCTCACAATAGGGAGGCTCTTACTGCTTCTTCTAATCTCCAAAGTCAATTGCAAGAAATGACAAAGAATCTTAACACCAAGCTATAGTTAAAAGACAAAGGAGTAGGCAAATATTCGCTATACCTTTCTAGCTTACCTCCTTCTCTAAGGTCACATGGTCAGCCAACCCTATCAAATAAAAAGATCATAACAGCCTCTACATCCCACACTTTTGTGCCAATCACAAAGTTTGATGGAAAATTCATTAAAGTTAACACTACTGAGGAAGAAACCAAAGATAGGGACATCCTAAGTTGGTTATACAAAGATGAAGATGAATCTCTCTTACACATCAAGTTACCTATTGAACAATATGGCAAAGGGTATACCATCATGCAAAGAATGGGCTATGAACGAAATGGACCTATAGGAAAAAGAAAAGAAGGAATCATCGAGCCAATTCAACCTATTTCAATACATCTAAATGATAAAATAGGACTTGGATATCGTAAAGATACAGAAGAGTCAACTTCACAGCAAGCACAACAAACTCATGAAGGAGAATCAAATTTAAATAAACTCCATGCAGATGTCACTTTACAAAAATTTTATGAATCAGTTTTCCAATTGTAGAATAGTTCAGATACTGATTCTAATGAATATGAATGGGACACCATTTATAATGATGAATTTTGGAGAGACAAACAAGTTGATACCATACACAAATATGCACCCATTCTCATACAAGGAGAAAGCTCGGGAACACAATCACTTGAATTTGAACCACGATATGACAATGACTCAAGTGAGGATGATTTAGATTTTAATGAGATTGATAATTGACAGGTGAATACCATCATAGATCTTTCCCATCATGAAAATGACAACCATATCATGACTTTGACAGCTTAAGATCTTACCCAACCTAATGATCCCATACTTTTAGTTTATCTAGAACTTATTGATTGGGAAAATGATACACCTATCCATATCCCTACATTTCATGATGATGAGGATATTGTAAATTTCCTTTGTTCATCTAATCAAGAAAACAAGTGTTCCATCGAAGAATCTCATACTCAAGATTTTGATAGGGACGGTGTCAAGTCTCTTAGCTGAAAAATAAATGAAATAAAAGATGGATCTATCGGTGAAAACTGAAAAATAGCAGTGGTAGATCACAACAAGAGAAAACTAAAGAGCGAATCCGATGGTGAAAACATTTTTGAGGCACTGAAGGATGAGAAACTTGACACTCTTCCTAAACATTATCAAGAAAGATCTTTTGTTTTGATTGAGCCAACAAAATCAATCAACATAGGTACAAAAGAGCAACCAAAGATCTTGTAGCTTGCAACATCATTAACAGTGGAAGAAGTACTGAAATTCATAGAGTTCTTGAAGGAGAATCAAATCAACTTTGCTTGGTCATATGCCGATATGCTAGGGTTAGATCCTAATCTGATAATGCATCATCTATCTATACACACAAGGGAAAAACCTATGAAGCAAAAACTCAGAAAAATGCATCCACATGTTGCATTATTGGTTGAAGAAGAATTAAAGAAGCTTTTAGATGTTGGATTCATTCGGTCTATTGACTATGCAGAATGGATCTCCAATATTGTACATGTTCCAAAACCAGATGGAAGGATTAGAGTTTGTACAAATTTTAGAGATTTGAACAAAGCATGTCCCAAAGATGACTTCCCTTTGCCAAACATAGAAATAATTGTTGATTTAACTGTTGGCCATGCAATGTATTCATTAATGGATGGATTTTCAGGATACAACAAGATAAAGATTGCACCAAAGGATCAAGACAAAACAACATTCACACGCCCTTGGGGTACCTATTGTTGGAATGTCATGCCATTTGGGCTTAAAAATGCAGGAGCGACTTATCAAAGAGAAATGACCACCATTTTCCATGACATGATGCACAACTTCATGGAAGACTATGTGGATGACTTATTGGACAAATCTAAAACAAGAGGACATCTAGAAATCTTATCAAAGATCTTTGTCAGAATGGAGAAGTTCAATGTTCAACTCAATCCAAAGAAATGTGTCTTCAGCATTAAATCTGGAAAACTCCTAGGATACATTATTTTAGAAAAGGGCATAGAGGTTGATCCAAGAAAAGTAAAAGCTATATTGGACATGCTGCCACCATGAAATATTAGTCAGCTTCGATCACTGTAAGGAAAACTACAATCCATCATGAGGTTTATAGCTCAACTGGCAGACAAAAGCTTCCCATTTACACATCTATTGCATAAAAATGTCCCATTCAAATGGGAGGAAAAGTGTGAAGCAGCATTTAATCAGATTAAGCAATATCTCATGAATCCACTAGTTTTAATTCCACCAGTTCCAAGAAAGCCACTCATACTCTATATTTCAGCAACAGAAGTATCTTTGGGAGTGTTACTAGCACAAGAGGATTCTACAGGCAAAGAAAGGGCCATATACTATATCAGTAGAACTTTAACAAGTCATGAACTAAACTACACTTTCATTGAAAAAGCTTGCTTAGCAGTAGTGTTTTCTTCCCAAAAGTTGTGACACTATATTTTGGCTCATACAGTTAAGCTAATAACCAAAATTGATCCACTAAAATATCTCTTAAGCAAAGCTACCTTAACAGGAAGACTTGCAAAATGGGTAATGATCTTAAGTGAGTTTGATAGTCACTATGTAGATCAAAGAGCTATAAAAGGACAGGTCATCGCAGATTAGTTGGCAAAAGCACCTTTACAAGAACAAAACTCAATGCATATTGAGTTTCCTGATGTAGACGTCTTCACAACAACAATTAGGAAATCATGGACATTGTACTTTGATGGATCTTATATGCAACATGGCTGGGGGGCAGGGATTCTTTTTGTCACACCTGAAGGACATACCATTCCAAAGTCATATCGGTTGATGTTTCCCTACACAAATAACACAACTGAATATGAAGCATTGCTCATAGGATTGAAGATAGCATTGGAATGGAAGATTACAGAGCTGCAAGTCTATGGTGATTCACAACTTGTCATTAATCAAATCAATGATGATTATCAAACTAAAGATGATAAGCTCCTACTTTACAAGAACATGGTGGATGACTTTAAAAAGAATTTTGTGGCACTCAAGTTTTCAGAAATCTCAAGGATAATTGATAATAAAGCTGCAGATTCAATGGCTACAATTGCTTCTTTGTTACAATTATCAAAAAATAAAAAATGGTACAAATTCTTGCTGGAACAATTGTTTTCTCTTGCCTATGATAATCCTGAAACCTAAGTCATATGCCATTTAACCGGTTCTGATTCACCTTTATATGGCAAGATTTATACCTACCTGAAAGATAATATCTTACCTCCAAACTTATCCCAAAACCAAAAAGGAATTTCATACACCAATCATCCTATTATACCTTGATTACCGATATCCTTTATCGACATGGTCTTGATGGTATGCTCCTTCGATGTCTTGAACATGACGAATCTAGAAAATCCTTACAAGAGGTTCATGGTGGTATTTGTGGAACTCATTCAAGCGGTTTAACCTTAGCCAAGAAACTTATTAGAATGGGTTATTATTGGCCTACCATGGAGAAAGAATCTTTTGCTTTTGTTAGAAAGTGTTCTAAATGCTAGATCCATGGGAATCTTACTCGTGCACCTGCATAGGAATTGCAACCCTTCACTCCGACATGGCCTTTTTCTTAGTGGGGACTAGATCTTGTTGGGAAAATTCATCCTTCATCATCAAATGGGCATAAATTCATCATCACAGCTACTGAATATTTTACAAAATGGATCGAAGTTGTTCCTTTGATGACCATGACCAGTAAACAAATCTCTTCATTTATCCTGAATTATATCATTTACTGATATGGAATTCCTAATTCTATCATTACTGATAATGGGAGGCCTTTTAAGAATCAGGATGTTAATGAACTTTGTGAAAGATTTCATATCCAACACAAGTTCTCTACACCTTATTATCCACAAGGAAATGGTCAAGCTGAAGCTTCAAACAAAACAATCTTGAAGATCTTGAAGAAGATGGTAAATGATGTTGGTTGTGATTGGCATGTTCAGTTAAATCCAACTTTGTGGGCATACAAAACCAGCATTCATACACCAACAAGAGCTATCCCATATGCCTTGTTATATGGAGCAGAAGTGATTTTACCATTAGAGGTTGAAATACCTTCACTTAGGGTCTCACTAAAAGGATGATAAATGATGAAGACTATCGAGTATCTCGTCTACAAGAGCTTGAATTGTTAGATGAAAGACATCAACATGCAGCTAATCATTTGAAGGGTTATCAAAAAGTTATGTCCTATAGTTACAATCATAGAGTTAAACCACAAACATTTCAAGTAGGTGATTTATTCTTGAAAGAAAATCCACACAATTAGCAAGATAGAAAAAAGAAAGGAAAATTTGAACCAAATTGGCTTGGTCTATTTGTCATCATTACAACATATGGTTCTGAAGCATATCAGTTATCTACATCAAAAGGGGACCTGTTTGAAGAACCAATCAACAAAATTCATTTAAAGAAGTTATATGTCTAAAAAATCAGAAAAAGCCCTAAAAAAAATCTAAAAAAGTCAGAAAAAGTTCTAAAAAAATCCAAAAAAATAAGAAAAAGTCCTTAAAAAAATCTAAAAATATTAGAAAAAGTCCTAAAAACATCCATAAAAATCAGAAAAAGTCCTAGAAAAACACATAAAAATTAGAAAAAGTCCTAAAAACATCCATAAAAATTAGAAAAAGTATTGAAAAAAATAATAATAAAGAAAGAGAAAAGTGCAATAAAAACAAGTGGTGAAAACCTGGTAAACAGGCACTACTTGTGATCAAAATAGGCTCCTTTATCTATTAGCTTATGTCTTGCTTTCATCATCTATCCATATCTATCATCTGTACATATCTATCATATCCATATCATGCAATGAGAATCCTTGTGTTTCATCTTGGCTTGATGAAATTTGTACATATCCATAACAATCAGACTATATTTACACTGGGGGTAGAAACACAAACTAAACAAGAGAGAGGCAACGAGCTTTTAGAACATCACAAACAAACAAATGACTGTTTGAAAAAAAACAACATACATTGACACATCAAAATCAACCATAGTACCAAAATGATCACTCAATGCCAATGAAATCAAACAAATCAAAACACAAACATCAATGTTGATAACCAAGTTGGATGATCTTAATCTGAATAATGTTTGGAATACTTTAGGAAAAAATTGAATTGATGGTTGATTTTTTTATCATATCTCTGGAGCAATTCGATGATGTACTGAACTAGAAAAGCAAGGAAGGAGTATGATTTTTCTTTGACTGTTGTTTGTGAGGAAATCATTAGTACTATGCAAATTGGTCGTGATACATGCTCTACTAAGTATCATTGATAACATTTCAGAATTTGCATGGGAAATGGGTTAACTCTTGTCTATTTATGCAAGTGATACTTAGGTCATCTCGGTTCAATTATACCTAGATGCTTGTATTATCTTGCTATATCAAAAATCATGAAAGCAATACTCAGGTCATCACTGGTGCTAACATACCCTTTGATGCTTGTATTAACTTTCAACATTTCAATGCTCTATGATGACACAAAAAGCACAAATAAGCTCTCAGAATGGCAATATTGTATAGATATCCTGCATGGTTAGTATAGATTACATTCATTTTAGAATTTTCATTTTGCATTTATAGATTTTCCCAAGATCTAGCAAAGTATCAATGTCCCATATCTTTTGAATAAATGACAAAGTATATTTGACATTCATAAAAACATCATCACATACATTTTTCATACATATTTGCATCAGGAAAATAATAAAGCATACATTATGATCCTCACATCATTTTCATTTTCACAACATATCATTTTGTTTGTTTCCATACATCATACATCACATCATGAATCATATCTAAAACAAATCATGCATACATCACATCATGCAACCATCACATAAAACATCATGCATATAGAAAATAGAAGCATTCATCATAACAAATCATCACTGCATATCATATATCTCAAAAATGAATGTCAACTGTACAAAGATGTCAACTATGTATGACATCATAATATCATAAAAAATGGGACCATATCAATCCATGTACAAATGTCTCAATGGAGTATCAATGAGACATCATCCAAAAAAAAACACTATGAAGTGCTATCCTCTGATGGTGCTGGTCTGGGACCTGTCCCACCTACACTTGATGGACCTGCTCCACCTGCCCTTGATGGACCTCCTAGAGGTAATGGCTATGATACACCCCTACTGGTAGTCTGAGAGCGACTATGTGCAGACCGAGACTCTGTATAATTCACTCTCTGCTTAGGTGGCACTACATCATGATATCTGATCCTATAGAACTCTGCCTCCCGAATGGCTCTAGTCAGCTCTCTCACCATGCCACCTCTTGCTACTCTCTGCAAAATGTCAGCTAGGGCCATGGCCTCCTCACCTTGTTGTCTGGCTGTATCTCTCTCATATGTCAATGTCATCAATTATCCCTATAGCTGTGTAACCAAGGCCTGCGCCTGTGCTAACTGACTTTGTAAGCTCTGCACTCTACTCTACAAAGTAGCTATCTGGCTTGGCACTACTGGATCTACTGAAGATGATGGAACTGAATGTCTCATATGTGGTCCACCTCTGCCACCACCTCTACCACCACCTCTACTGCCTCTACCACCTCCTCCACCACTATCGCCCCCACTCTCCTCATCACTGCCATCTCCATCCCTATTTGACTCATCTCATCATCCTCCTCAGAGTCATCACTCTTTGAAGCTGTCTCTCATTGTTGCCTATGTCCACCTCTGTGTGGTCTCTACTCTACAACTAGAGCGGCCGGCTCATCAGGATCAAATAATCATGACGAGGATGCTCCAACACATATTGACCATACTCTATAGTCATCCCCCCATCAAGAATATCAGCTCTATACTCCCACATCTATGCTCCCAAACTGGTGAAATCTGCCACTGCTGCATCATAAGAAATCTGTGGACTGCATACTGTAACCTCCTGCTGTCGATGTGCATAAATGGATGAACCTTGAGGCATACCCTAAGGCTGACCATACTATCAATACACTTGACCAAGAAGAAACCTCTCAATGATCCTAGGAGTACGACCAATCAGATATCTGGTGGTAAAGACATAGGGCATCTTCCTAGAATCCTCTAACCATGCCTCACAATCTACATAGGGCCGCCAACATACTATATCAAGATCATCCAAGAGATGCTGCCAATGATCCAGTTTGCCCAGCCTCGGCTGAGCAATGACATTGGTATATCTTAATACCTCTGTTGAGATGCACCTCAGGAATCTCAAGTAACGAGGTCAGTCTGCATGCCTCAATCACATCTATATCCACTTGTACAAGCTACATAATCAATCTCCATGTCTTTGGGAATGTTTCCCGTAACTGTAAGACACCAAATCTCTCTTGTTGAATAGGAAGAATCATCAAGTCAAAACAACATCAATATCAATTCATCACGACAAATCAATCAAATCTGAATTACAAACAATTTGTTTTTCATCATCATGGAAAGCAAATTTATCAATATCCTATTTATTTTTAACAACCTTAGAAGCAAACTTATCAACAACTATTTGTTTTTCATTAACTTGAAAGAAAATTTATCAGCTATTATTTGTTTTCCAACAACCTTGGGAAAAAATTTATCACACAAAACATCATCAAATTAGGGCAACACAATTCGCAAACAATCGATACAAAGTCATGAATTGTCAAATTGAAAATGAGCACTACAAAAATGATAATAGGTGCTAAGGAATCATGAGCACTACAAAAATCCTCAAGGGCGCTATGGAAATCATCATGGGCGCTAACATATGAAGGGCACTATAGAAATCATGAAGGGTGCTACAAAATGAAAAGTGCTACAAAAAGACTCCAAAGCACTAGAACATTAAATTTTACATCAAAGCAGGGATAAACGTGCCCTAAATGGAATATTTTCAAAAGCTAACAGTCTAACGGGATACATACCGCAGGTCCATACTATGCCAGCCACTAATGTCATCGGATGCACTCAAAATGGTGCTAGTGGATAGGAAGTGCCATCTTTCTCACTCCAAAGCTCAAAAATTACAATTTTTACTAGATTAAAATGGGAAAATGATATGGAAAATGACATTTTTAACTTATTTAAAGGAAAAATTGGGGCATTTTATCACATTTTATCATTCCAGGGGCAATTTAGGTCATCAATTTTTCATCTTACATCTTTCCACGTCAATTTCTTCACATCAACATTTTTGAACAATGAATCAACATCTCAAAAAATCAATAAAAATAAAAATATTCCAATAAATCTAAAAATTCAAAATTTTCACAAAAATCAAAATCTTATCGATTCATCATCCGAGGGGGCATATATGTATCAACATTCGACAATCAGCATCTAGGGAAAAATTTCAAATTCTTTGAAGCAATGCATAAAATACATCACTTCAAAGAGGGGCAAAATGTATACACCTAAAAATGGTCACATCATCATAGTCTGGTGATTCGGGGGACATTTTTTAGAGAAAATTGAAGTGTTCCCAATGCTCCAAATTTCAGCACCATTAGAAAGAGAATGATGTCCTGATTCCAACGCAACTTGAACGGGGCGAAAAGGACTATATTTGTGCAAGTTACAGCCAGTCAAACTTCCAATCAAACTGGCTTCAGGGGTCACCCAGAAGGCGAAAAAAATGATCATCTCAGAAATTGACAGAACTAGTGGCATCGTGAAGAGCTCGTCAAGATGATTCTGATGGAATTCATTTCATCAAAATCTGACATCGTATGCTCGAGTTACAAGTAGTCAAAGTTCGGTTGACTTGAGGGTACATATGATGATGTCATCATGCTGACGTGTTAGTCTGTACTGTACGGAATCCACATGGACCAACCGGCACAAGACACGTGGTAGGTTACTCAACTATATGGACCAATCATTGACTGACACGTGTCTGTCCGTACCCCGACATGGCATCATAGTGGCAGACAACTCGACAGCATCGTCAGCATCCTCGGTGAATTGCATTCTGACATGTGTCACTGATGTGTGGTCTTCGGTGTTCAGGGAAGTTGCATGTTTTAACAAAATGTGTAACGGGTTTGAACTCATGATTTGTGCCCTGGCAGCGGCCGGTTCAACCGTTGCACCTGTGGCCAGTGCCTTCACTATTAATAGGTGGCTATTATTTTTGTTGTTTAAATTTTGGTGTTTGGTTTTAAAAATGATCGGCGGAGGTTTGGAACCCCCGACCTCACAGTGGGAAAAAGGAATACTCACCATTAGAGCACCAATAGCCCACTAAACATAATAGGAGCTCAGTTCCTTTTATAGGGTTGTTAAAGCCGAAATCATAACAAATGGCTATTTAAGCCATAAACATGTAAAACTACCTCTAACAATCTAAACTAGAAGCTAAATGGAGACATCAGAAGAGTTGTACGAGCTGTTAGAGGGGGTTAGGCATTAATTTTGATGGTTAAGCCTATTTAGGCATATTTTATGTATAAAAAGAGGGGTAGAGATGGGATTTCCCAAGTCCAAGTGGTGAGAACGAGAGAATGCTCAGGAGATTTTGAAGACATTTTTGCACATCAGAGGAATGTTATGCTACTGTGCTTGAAGGAGATAGTCTTGAAGCAATTGTAACTATTTTTGGAGAATAATCAGATCGGTCACTCCATTGGAGAGGGGCCCGGAGACAAAGTCCTTACGGACGAACTCCGTTATCAATTGCATTTGTTCTCCTCTTTATTTTCTCTCTTTCTTTTCAGCTCATTATCTTGGTAATTATATTATGTTAATTTGTTCATTTGAGCATTGTATTAAGTGATCATTTATGTTAAGCATTCTTTAAGCAATTTTTCCTAGATCCTAAATAGATCAAGTTGGTATCAGAGCTTTGTGTTTGGCTAGTATTGCAGAAATTGAATGCTAACGAGATCCAAGTTTCAACAAGGCAAAGGAGAACTTGAAGAATATAATCCTAAGATCGGAAGACGAAAAGCTAATTGACCATCACAGATGGAAGGAAAAGAAGGTGGACAAAGTTCAAAGCTCAGTGACAAGGATTTCCAAAAGCTATTTCTAGATATGAAGGCGATGGTGGATGAACTTTATGCAGAAAAGAAGAAGCGCGAAAAGGGAGGTTCTTCAAAGCACAAGAAGTAGGAAGATCAAAAAGACATAGAAGAGAAAGCTCCAGAAACTCCTTCTCCTCCCCCTTCTCCTCCTCCTTCTCCTTCTTCTAATGTAAATCCATTTAAGAGCAAATCTAAGCCTATTATTAAGCTAGATGTAAAATTTGAGTTACCTAAATACTGTGGGGAGTTAAATGCTGAGAAGTTAGATGATTAGGTCCAACAAGTAGAAGTGTATTGTAGGATTCAAGGCCTAGTAGAAGATGCTTCTAGTATCCAATTAGCCACTCTCCGATTGGGAGGTACAACTCTCACCTGGTGGGAGAGTAAGACTCAGGAAGAAATTGCTCGCCATGGTCATGTTAATATGTCTTGGATGGAGTTTGTTGTTGCCCTTAGGAAACAATTCTATCCTTTAGGTTACATGCAACAGTTAACCATGAATTGGAAAACTTTTAGGCAAGGTAAGGGGCAGTCTATCTAGGATTATACTCATGAGTTTAGAAAATGGGCTATTGCTTTAAATGTTCCCTTGTATACCCAAGACACATTACTTAAGTACATAGGTGGTTTGCATTCTTACCTTAGGCACACTATTTTGATGTTGAGTCCCAATAATCTAGACGAGGTGTCTGTTCAAGCTACTCATATAGAGTCAAGGGGTAAGAACACTTTTAGTGACAACTTTTCCAAGACGCCATCTAAGTTCGAGGGTAAGTCTAAAGGGAAATAAAAAGACAAAGATAAAGGCAAAGGGAAGAAGACAACTACAATTAAGAAAGAGGGTGAGAAACCCACATGCTCTCATTGCAAGAAAGAGGGGCATGATGATTGAAGATGTTGGAAGCTTCATCCTGAGTTGAGGCCAAAAAGATATGGAGGTAATAAATACAAGCAAAAGACTACTGCAGTGATTCAACAGGATCTTGGTTTTGACTCCAAAGATGAGACAAAGATTGTTGCTACCGGAATGCAAGGTAAAGGGAAAGGTATATCTCTCTCATCTGATGCAAGTTTTTCTAATGCCAGTGCAAGTACAAGTAAAGAATCTTCTCCTAAGGTTGATAAGTAAAGAAATGAATTATTTCACATTCGTGTTGTAACAAAACACACTAAGGTTGATGCATTGTTTGATACGGGTTCCCAAGTCAACTTAATATCTGAGGAAGTGGTAAAGAAATTAAATTTCACTACAACACCTCATCCAAAGCCATATCCACTTGGATGGGTTTACAATGATGCACAATTACAAGTAACTAAATAATGTAAATTGAGATTTGCTATCATTGCAAACTTTGTTGATGAGGTAGAAGTAGATGTAGTTCCTTTGGATATTTGTGGGCTTATGTTGGGAAGTCCTTATCTTTATGACAGAAAAGCAATCTTTTATAGGGGGGGAATAAGTATCATCTTTTTAAAGATGGGGTAGAATACATTGTACGGGCACATAAGGTGAAGACTAATCTTACACTAATTAATGCTGGTCAAATGAAGAGGTTGGTCAACTCAAGTAAGAACTTTGTATTAATGCTTGTAAAAGCCAAAGAAGATGATAAATCTGAGGCCTTCAAGGGGTGTGACCCAAAACATAAAAGTAAAATGGTCAAGATTATTTCCACTTATGATGACTTGTTTCAGGAACCGAAGGGGTTACCACCCAAGAGAGAGATACAACATGAAATCCAGTTACAGTAGGACGTGCCACTTCCTAATATCGGCATGTACCATTTATCTGTTATGCAGAATGAGAAAATTAAAAAGCAGGTTCAAGAGTTGGTGGAAAAAGGATTTATTCATCCTAGTACATCTCCTTGTGGTTCTCCAATTGTCTTGGTTCCAAAGAAAGATGGAACTTGGAGGATGTGCATTGACTACCGCGCCTTGAACAAGATAACGGTAAAGAATAGGTATCCTCTTCCCAGAATTGATGATTTACTTGATTAGTTAAAACATGCAGTTTATTTTACTAAGTTAGATTTTTGAAATGGTTATCATCAGATAAGAATTGTAGAAGATGATATTTGGAAGACTACATTTAAGACAAAACAGGGACTGTTTGAGTGGTTGGTTATGCATTTTGGGCTTTGTAATGCACCAGCTACTTTTATGAGAGTCATGAATGATGTCTTTCATCCTTTCATTGATGATTTTGTCATAGTCTATCTAGATGATATTCTTGTATTCAGTCAAACTTGGGAAGATCATGTAATTCATGTAAAGAAAGTCTTTGATGTATTGAGAAAAGAAAAATTGTATGTAAAGATGTCTAAATGTGAATTTTCTAAGACATCCTTAGTGTACTTAGGCTATGTCGTAGGGGGTGGTCAATTGAAAGTAGACCCTACGAGGGTTGAAGCTATTGTAAACTGGCCTAAGCCAAGTACAGTCATAGAGGTTAGAAGTTTCCTAGGTGCAGTTCAGTACTGGAGAAAGTTTATTGCAAATTTCTCTTATATAGCATCACCATTACATGCATTAACCAGTACAAGAGAAACTTTTTAGTGGGGAGGTCCATAGCAGAAGGCTTTTGACACTTTGAAGGGAAAGTTGAGCACCACACCAGTTTTGGCCTTACTAGATCTACATCGACCGTTTGAGATCGAGACAGATGCGAGTGGGTTTGCCATGGGAGCAGTACTCATGCAAGGAGGTAAACAAGTTTGCTACCACTTTGAAACTTTTTTAGGAGTAGTAAGTGACTATCCCACTTATGATAAAGAACTTTATGCTTTAGTTCAGAGTGTTAAAAAATGGAAACATTACATAATGGGGAAAGAAACTGTAATCCACATTGATCACCAACCACTTCAGTATTTGCACTCACAAACTAAACTGCAACAAAGTAGGCACTTTCAGTGGATGGGTTTTTTGCAACAGTTTCATTTGGTTATTAAGTATAAGAAAGGTACCCATAACAAAGTAGCAGACATGCTCTCTAGGCCTCCTTTGATAAATGATTTTATAATCCTTCAGAATAGTTCTATGGTTCATGAAAGTTTTTACAAACAATATGCTAATGATGAGAACTTTAAGGATATCTATGCTGCTTTAATGAAAGGTAAACATGTAGAAGAGAAAGATTATTATGTGCAGGATAAACTATTATATCACTTGGGAAAATTATGTGTTCCAAAAGATGAACAAGCACAGATTATTAGAGAAGCACATACCTCATTGATTGCAGGACACTTTGGGGTAAACAAAACATTGACTCAGCTGCAAAAATATTGTTATTGGCCTCGTATGCAAGAAACTGTAACTAAGTATATTAGAGGTTGTGTTATGTGTGCAACTAGTAAGCCTAGTAACAAGAAGTTAGGTTTGTACACACCTCTACCTGTACCTTCTCGTCCATGGGAAAGTGTGTCAATGGACTTTGTTGGGGGGTTACCTATGTCTAGGAAGGGACATGATTATTTGTATGTAGTAGTTGATCGATTCAGAAAAATGTGTATTTTGATGCCTTGTAAGAAACAGGTCACTGTTGAACTGATAGCTCATATGTACTTTCAATTTGTATGGGTTCATTTTGGGTTACCTACTTCTATTGTATCAGATCGAGATTCTCGATTCTTGGGGGAATTTTGGTCAGCTTTGTGGGGACCCATGGACACTAGACTAAAGAAGAGTATAGCCTTCCATCCGCAGACTGACAGATAGACAGAGGTTGTAAACATGATAGTTGTGCATCTACTCAGAGGGTATTGCAGTAAGCATCCTAAGTTGTGGGATGAGAGTCTTCATTATGTGCAGCATGCCTACAACCATGTAGCACACTCTTCTACTAAGAGGTCTCCTTTTGAGACATGCTTTGGTTATGTGCCCAGACACCGTTGGATTTTGCTTTTGGGAAAGATGATGTTGAAGATGGACACCATGATGTAGAGAAGGCTTTGAAGTTCATCCAAAAAGTCCAAGCAATTCATCAGGCAATGGAAGCACGGTTGGAACAGAGCCAAGAAAAATACAAGGTTCGCCATGACAAGCATCGCACTGATCATCATTTTCAAGTTAGAGACCGAGTTTGGTTACACATCAGCAAGGAAAGGATGCAAGGTGAAGGTAAAAAGCTTAAGCCAATTAGGTATGGTCCTTGTGAGATCCTTGAGAAGATTGGTACCAATGCCTTATGCCTCAATCTTCCTCCATACATGCATATTTACTCGGTTGTCATTTTTGAGAATTTGAAACTGTATGAGCCTCCAATGATCCTAGATGAAGTCATGGACATTCAAGTTCCATCAGTTGATGACCTTTCACCAGCGTACATGTCAGAGTTGCCAGAAGATGTTATTCTTGACAAGAATGTCAGAACTTCATGAAGAGGAGATGTTGAGTACCTTATAGTGGGCCTGAAGGGGATGCATCCAAGCAAAGCAAGATGGATGGAGATTGGTAAAGTGAGGGAAATTTACCCTCACTTACTTTCCAAGTAATCAAGCTTTCGGAGGTCCAAAAGCTCTCCAGTAGGGAGGCCTGATTTGGGGGACATTTTTCAGTGAAAATTGAAGTGTTTCCAATGCTCTAGATTTTAGTACCATCAAAAAGAGAATGGCATCCTGATTCCAACGCAACTTGAACAGGGCAAAAAGGACTCTGTTTGTGCAAGTTACGATCGGTTAAACTTCCAGTCAAACTGGCTTCAGGGGTCACCCAGAAGGTAAAAAAATGATCATCTCAAAAATTGACGAAACTACTAGCATTGTGAAGAGCTCCTCGAGATGATTCCAATGGCATTCATTTCATTGAAATTCGACATCGTATGCTAGAGTTACAAGCAGTCAAAGTTTGGTTGACTTGAGGGTACATATGATGATGTCATCATGCTGACGTGTCAGTCCGTACTGTACAGAATCCACATGGACCAACCGGTGCAAGACACATAGTAGGTTACTCAACTATATGGACCAATCATTGACTGACACATGTCCATCTGTACCCCGACGTGGCATCATAGTGGCAAACAACTCAACAGCATCGTCAACATCCTCAGCGAATTGCGTCCTGACACGTGTCACTGATGTGTGATCTTCGGTGTTCAAGGAAGTTGAATGTTTTAACAAAATGTGTAATGGTTTTGAACCCGTGATCTATGCCCTGGCAGCGGCCGGTTCAACCGTTGCACCCGTAGGCGGTGCCTTCACTATTAATAGGTGGCTATTATTTTTGTTGTTTAAATTTTGGTGTTTGGTTTTAAAAATGGCCGGCGGAGGTTTGGAACCCCCAACCTCATGATGGGCAAAAGGAATACTCACCATTAGACCACCAATGGCCCGCTAAACATAATAGAAACTCAGTTCCTTTTGTAGGGTTGTTAAAGCCGAAATCATAACAAATGGCTATTTAAGCCATAAACATGTAAAACTACCTCTAACAATCTAAACCAGAAGCTAAATGGAGACATCAGAGGAGTTGTACAAGTAGTTAGAGGGGGTTAGGCATTAATTTTGATGGTTAAGCCTATTTAGGCATATTTTATGTATAAAAAGAGGGGTAGAGATGGGATTTCCCAAGTCCAAGTGGTGAGAACGAGAGAATGCTCAGGAGATTTTGAAGACATTTTTGCACATCAAAGGAATGTTATGCTACTGTGCTTGAAGGAGATAGTCTTGAAACAATTGTAACTATTTTTGGAGTATAATCAGATAGGTCACTCCATTGGAGAGGGGCCCAGAGACATAGTCCTTACGGACAAACTCCGTTATCAATTGCATTTGTTCTCCTCTTTATTTTCTCTCTTTCTTTTTAGTTCATTATCTTGGAAATTATATTATGTTAATTTGTTCATTTGAGCATTGTATTAAGTGATCATTTACGTTAAGCATTCTGTAAGCAATTTGTCCTAGATCCTAAATAGATCATCTGGTAATTAATTAAATATTTTTAATATTTAATTACATCTCTAAATTCAATCTACATATAAATAAATCTAAATAATTGATGAGGGCACAGCCCGAGACTTAGAAAATAACCCAAAAACAAGAGAATAATTTTATTATTCAGAAAATGGAGCTTCTTACATGCAGAGGATCTCAAATCCCCAAGGTCTACAACACATGCAAGTTACAGAAAGCTACAGAATAACCCTTTCGCAATATGTGAGCTTCTCCCCAAAAAGCTACCCAAAATTAGAAACTCGCCCATAAATAGAGCTCCTCTTTAGTTTGGATCCAAAACAACATTCAAATTTGAATTTAGGCAGTTTGGCACCGAAAATTACAATTGGAAGTTCAAATTTCAAAAGAACATTGGCAATTGTATCTTCTATAAAGTGCGCCAACTTTCTGGGGCCATAACTTTTGATTTGGGACTCCGATTCACAAACCATTTGAACCGTTGGAAAGGTCTCGAAGTTAATAACGCGCTTGAAATATGCTACACCAATTTTTTCAAGTTTTGGGGTTGTTTCGAGAACTTTAAGTGCCTCAAATCTAACTCGGAAGATTTTGAGGTGCAAATATGAGAAACTAAAACTGCAATATCTTCCAACCCAGGAATAGAAAATAAAAACCGTAAATTGGGAATTTCATTATGACGAAAAGGGTATCCAAAAATATAAAAAATCTAAAAACCAAGAAACTTGAAATTTAACTATTTTTTGGGTGATGCAAGATTGCCCTTACACCACTGAATGCTCCTGCATCAGACACCCAGGGTAATTTGAGAAGTGACCCCGTCAAGTCTCAGATGGTTGAGAAAAACCCAACCGGTCAACCACTTCCTTAGATAGCCAGGATGAATCTTCCATAGGCCTTCCTCTCCATTTCACCAGATATTCTTCATACTACTTGTTTCTGGTACTCCTTCCCACACAACTATCCAAGATTGCTTCAATCTCCTCCCTTTCTGAAGTAGGTGTTGGAATTCCATACTACCCTATTGTTGGTGCTTCCTCCATTCCACCTTCATGATACTCTGTCAAATCTAAAATGTTGAACACAGGAGAAATGTTGATTCCATCAGGAAACACTACCTCATATGCATTCCCTAAATCATGCTTCTTCAAAATCTTATAGGGACCGAATTTCTTCATCTTCAATTTGTTATAGGTTCCTACGGGAAACCTTTCTTTCCTCAAGTGGACCATTACTTCATTGCCAATCTGAAACTCCTTATTCCTCATTTTCTGATCTTCCTTAGCCTTATATTGCATATTCATCTTATTAATGTGTTCTCGTACCTTCTCATGTATATTTTTGATATACTCTACAAAATCTTTGGCTTCAACACTTATTTTCTTCTCTTGGTCCATCTTCCTCAATTCTAGAGTTGTTCTGGGGCTACCTCCATACACAATCTAGAATGGTGATCTACCAGTGCTTCTATTGATAGAATTGTTGTAAGAAAATTATGCCTGGGGTAAGATCAAGTCACATCCCTTGGGTTTATCTCCTACCAAACATCTCAGTAGGTTACCCAGACTCCTATTAACAACCTCTGTCTACCCATCAGTTTGTGAATGGTGTGCAGAACTAAACTTCAACTCTATATTCAGCTTCTTCCACAAGGTCCTCCAAAAGTACCCTACAAATTTGGTGTCACGATCTGAAACAATACTTTTTGGCAAACCATATAGCCTCACCACCTCTTTGAAGAACAAGTCAACAATGTGGACTGCATCATGGGTCTTTTGACATGGAATGAAATGTGCCATCTTCGAAAACCTATCAACCACCACAAAGACTAAATTATTCCCTCATTGTGTCCTTGGCAAACCAAGAACAAATTCCATACTTATATCCTCTCATGGCCTCTCTGGTAAAGGTAAGGGCTGATGTAGGCCTGTATTCTGGCTCACTGCTTTAGCCATCTGACATACCTTATAGCTTTGTACAAACTTTTTCACATCCTGTGACAACTAAGGCCAATAATAATGCTTACTAATAATGGCAATGGTCTTATCCCGGCCAAAATGTCCTGCCATTCCTCCACTATGCTTCTCCTTTATCAGGTTCTCCCTCATGGAACTCCTCGAAATACACAATTGACTTCCCTTAAATAACATTCTATCCTGGATTATGAAATCCAGCCACCTTGTCTTGTCCACTATAATAGATTCGTTGCAAGCTTTCCAAGCCTTTGCAAAATCAAGATCTTCTGCATACAGTGTCTTGAGTTCATTGAACCCAACCACTTCAATTTGCATCTTTGTCATCAATGTATGCCTCCTACTTAAGACATCTACAACCCTATTTGACTTCCCACTCCTATGTTTCAAAACAAAGGTATAACTCTACAAAAACTCTACCCATCTCATATGCCTCTGATTTAATATTTGCCTGACTATTTAGGTACTACAAGGCATGATGATCAGTATATAGAACAAATTCCTTCAGCAACAACTAATGTCTCCATTTCTTTAATGCTTGAACTATTGCATAAAATTCTTGATCATATACAAAATACTTTCTCTTGGAATCATTTAACTTTTCACTGAAATAGGCAATGGGCTTACCTTCTTGGCTCAACACTGCTCCAATGGCACAACCACTAGCATCACAATCCACCTAAAACACCTTGTTGAAATCTGGGAGGGCTAGAACAGGTTGCTCTGTCACCTTCTGCCAATAGTTCAAAACTTTTGCCACTCTAGTGCTCCACTTGAATTATTTTCTATCCCCTCTCATTGTTTCACCAAGGGTCGACAAATACTGAAGTTTCTAATGAACTTTCTATAAAAACTAGCCAAACCATGGAAAGATCTCACTTCGTAGCAGTTCTTGGGGTAGGCCATTCTAGAATAGCCTTCACCTTCTTTGGGTCCATCTTGAGACATTCTGCTGAGACAACCCCAAGTACACTAACTCCCTCTTCACAAAACTACACTTCTTCAGATTAATCAATTATCTTCTCTTAACTTCTCAAAGGCTCTCCAAATATGCATCAGATACTCATCCAACATCTTACTGAAAATCAAAATATCATCTAAATACACAATAACAAAACTTCCTAGAAATTCTTTTAGTACCTCATTCAAGAGCCGCATGAATGTGCTTAGTGCATTGGTTAGCCCAAAAGGCATGACTAACCACTCGTAGAGGCCCTCTTTGGTCTTGAAGGTAGTCTTCCATTCATCTCCCTCTCGAATCCAGGATCTGGTGATATCCACTCTTCAGATCAATCTTTGTGAAGTACTGAGCTCCACTCAAACAGTCCATCAGGTCATCCATCTTTGGCAGGGGAAATCTGTATTTGATTGTTATCTTGTTTATGGCTCTAGAATCTGTACACATCCTCCACTCCCCATCCCTCTTTGGTTCTAGTATTGGGACTGCACATGGACTCAAACTCTCCCATATCAAACCCTTTCTCAACAACTCTTGAACTTGTCTGTTCAACTCCTCATTTTCTGCTAGAGTCATTCTATGAGCTGCCTTATTTGGCAAACTGGCTCCAAGAATCAAGTCAATCTAATGACTGATCTTCCTTATTGGTGGTAAACCCTCAAGTACATTATCAAAAACAATATCCTAACACTCATCCAACATCCCATAAACTTCTTCTGGAACCTTCTCACTATCCTTCTTACTTACTCTAGGAATCAATGCATAACACACAAGCTCATGCTTCATACCTTCTAAAAATTTTCTTCCATCTACATAACAAATTCTAGCACTACTGTATATCTTTTCTTCGGTCTCCTTCAGGGGTTTCAACTTGTGACGAACCCCATCCTTTGTCAAGGAATAAGTGTTTTCATGGCCATCATGTATAGCTCGCCTATCAAACTGCCATGGCCTCCCTAACAACATGTGACATGCATCCATGGGGATGATATCACAGAGTACCTCATCATGGTAACTCTCGATCTTGAACTTTACTAGGAAATACTCATTGAATAAAACTTTGCGGTCTTTCTGCAACTAGGCAATCCAATATAGATGTGGGTGCCTTTCCCTCTTCAGCTTCAACTTTGTAACCATCTCCTCTGACACTAGATTATTAGTGCTTCCACCATCAATAATGACATCACAACATTTTCCTTCACACTTGCACCTTGTACCAAACAGATTCTTCTTCTATTCTGGTTCCCTTTCCTCAGTCACCAGGGCTCTCCTAATCACTAGTTCTTCTATCATTTCAGCATCATCTAAATGTTCAGATTGGGCCTCCTCATCTACATGCGCAACCTTTCTACGACCTTCTAGAATTTTGTCTATCCTTCCTTGGTGTTGTGGATATTCATAGGCTCGATGCCCTTCTTCACTACACTAGAAACATGTTCCTCTAAAACCACCTCTTCCAGATCCTTGTCCATATCTCTCTCATCCTCTACCTCTTTGATCACCACTATTTTAATCACAAGGGCAGTAGAAGTTGTCATTCCTTTGGCTTTGGCCGGTACCCACATCTTCATTTTTCTTTTCATCATCATTTCGGCTTCCTGAAGGTCTTCTACTGCCCCTTTCACTTTGACCTCCTCATCCTTTTTGCTTGCCATCAAATCTTTTGTTCAACTTCTCTTCCACTTTCAGAGCAAACTAATACACATCCTCAATGGTGGTCATTTTGACTAGGCTTAACTCCTCCTGAATGCTCGGTCGTAACCCATTAAGATATTGGGCTACCTTCTCCTTATTAGCCTCTGTGTGAGTGGTTCTCATGATTATCTTGTGAAAATCTTTAGTATATTCTTTTACAGATCTACTTCCTTGCTTCAACCCTTGCAATTTCTTCAATAGATCTAATTCGTAGTCCACTGGTATGAACTACTTCTTTAGTTTCTCTACCATGTGATCCCATCTATTGATCTTGCCTTTTCCTCTTTGATTTCTTTCCAATTGGACCTCTTTCCACCAAATAATGGCATGGCCCTTCAGCTTCATTTTTACAAACTTAACCCAATCTGGATCCTCTATTTCCTCATACTCAAAATATTCTTCTAGCTC
The DNA here is from genome assembly GCA_007258455.2 of Sequoia sempervirens. Lineage (NCBI taxonomy): Eukaryota > Viridiplantae > Streptophyta > Pinopsida > Cupressales > Cupressaceae > Sequoia > Sequoia sempervirens. Next base: position 437,510,678 of record VDFB02193867.1, read on the forward strand.
GTTGATCCAGTTGATCAACTCTTCCAGGTTTAGACTTTCAGAATAACTAGGGACTTTTGCTCTAGGTCTTTTCCCGATCTTTGAAATGGCCCTTATTAGCCACATTTGGTCTTGATAAATTTCTTCTTCTTCCTCTTCTACATCTGAACCTTCTTCCACTCCTTCATCCTCACTTTCCTCCCTCGGGTTTAACCCTCTTCTCAACTGCTCTTGTAACGAATCAATCTGTCTCTAGAGGGCTGCTAGTGCATCTCTTCCACTAGAATTTCTACCGCCTCGACCACCTCTGGCACCACCACGCCTACCAGGAATCACTCTTGGAGGAATCTTTGTTGACCTTGACCCACAACCAAGGTCCTGGTGCGAACTGCCTCACAATCGGCGATCTATCTATACGCTCAAGAAAACCCACTCTGATACTACTTGATGAGGCATAGCCCGAGACTTAGAAAATAACCACAAACAAGAGAATAATTTTATTATTCAGAAAATGGAGTTTCTTACATATAGAAGATGCCAAATCCCCAAGTTCTACAACACATGCAAGTTACAGAAAGCTATAGAATAACCCTTTCGCAATATGCAAGCTTCTCCCCAAAAAGCTACCCAAAATTAGAAACCTACCTATAAATAGAGTTTCTCTTTAGTTTGGAGCCAAAACAACATTCAAATTTTAGTTTAGGCGGTTTGGCACTGAAAATTACAACTAGAAGTTCAAATTTTAAAAGAACATTTGCAATTGTATCTTCTAGAAAGTGCGCCAACTTCCTGGGGTCATAAACTTTTGATCCAGGACTCCAATTCACAAACCTTTTGAACTGTTGGAAAGGTCTCAAAGTCCATAACATGCTTGAAATCGCTACGCCGATTTTGGAAAGTTTTGGGGCCATTCCAGGAACTCTAAGTGCCTCAAATCTAACTTAGAAGATTTTTAGGTGCAAATCTGGGAAACTAAAACTACAATATCTTCTAACCCAAAAATAGAAAATAAAAACCGTAAATTGAGAATTTCATTATGACAAAAAGGGTATCCAAAAATGTAAAAACATATAAAAACTGGGAAATTTGAAATTTAACTTTTTTTGGGTGATGGAAGATTGCCCTTACACCACTAGATGCTCCTACATCAATAATTTATTTATATTGTTCATTCTTTCATTACGATTAAATAAATAAGTTTATTTAATCACTTTCTTACCCATTGCTTAATTAATTAAATAAACATTACAATTTATTTATATTAATTATCACATAATTTTGGCTTGAATTCTTTATTCAAATAAAGATTAAGTATTATTTTCTTCTAAAAATCCTCTAAATTCTATTCATAATTAAATATTCCAAATATTTAATTAATTCTTCTAAAGTCTATTCACAATTAAATATTCCAAATATTTAATTGAGTCTTCTATAGTCTTCAAATCAAATATTTCAAAAATATTTTAAATCTCCAAATTCACATGAAATTAAATAATTTATTTATTTAATTTGGAATTATCTCCAACAACCGTAAAACAAACTTCAAAATAAAAAAATAATTTATTTATTTCTGAGCAAGCTTGTTCCTGTGGGTTGAAAACAAACCTCCATTATTCTCTCCAACCTCCCAACATCTTCCATCTTCCTCTCAACCTCTCCATCTCTCACCATTCAAACTTGCCAAACAATCTCATAGTCATTGATCTTTGATAGGTAGGTTCTTGCCTGTGAAAATCTATAAAAGGGACTGTTGGGTCTCTGAACAAGAAAGAAGTTTTTTTACGGGAAAACTATAGTCAATTTATAATAGCATAGTCTTTTAGCATTCATAGCATTCTAGATTTTAGCATAGCATAGCTTAGTATATTAACAATCCATATCATGGCTTATCAACCTCATATCATAGTTTTAATAGAGTTCATAATCCATAGCCCTTATGCATAATCTACAGCCCCTGTGCATATCCATATTCACTTCACCAGCATATAGGATGGAGAAAGATTCTCCCTTTGCATACTCGTTCTACAGGTTGCCATTCTGAGAAGTTTTGCTTATACAATCTGAGAGCAGCAGCTTCAAGTGAATTACTGGAGATAGAGGACAATAGAACGATTCTGAAGAAGCTCTGTTTGCTTTCTCTAATTTCATTTTATTTAGTTTTCTTTAATTTAATGTTGCATTGGTGTGTTTTTATTGTCTTGTTTTGATACTAACATTTTCCACACACATACATCAAAGAGAAAGTATTCTAATAGACCTTGTCTAAGAAACTCATCAAATTGTAGATTATTGGTATGTCGAAGAGCATCTAATATAGAAAAATAAAAATCGGTGATTTTATCAACATCATTGTGACTTACATAGTTGTTAGCTACACTACTAAGATACAATCGACATGCATACAATATTACAAAGTTTTGACTCTTTTCCTTTGCACAACAATCACACAATTCTTGTACAAAAAACCAGGTTATGTGGGGGCGCAACATCAACACATCACTAGTTTGATTTCCAATAAGGTGACAAAATAGTTTCCCATTTTTATTTTAGTTCTAAAAATGCAACTAATAGGATGTGTCTATGCTCGAGATGCTAGTAGTCCAGCCCTAAGGAAATGGAAAATAATTTGAAGGCTTAAAAAAATGTAAACTAAATAATTTGGCACCTGAAATTGCTTGCGACGATACTCCCACAATCACGAACTGGTACGATCTAATTCAAGGGATTTTTACTCTATTTCAATTTCCACATAGATCGCTGCTATGAACATTTGTAATGCCTTACATGCTAGATCTTCGGATTCCAATGTGTAGGAAAAATTCAAATGCAGCATCAGAATCACTTTGGTAGATTCAAAATCATTCGCCTTTACTAAGCCTTCTGCCAAAAGGGGGAGCAATCCTCTATAAATGAGACTGTACCTAGTAGAATATTGAAAGCAAGATAAATTATAGAATGCTATCAACTTAGGATCTTAACTTTGGATAAAGAGTTCTGACTGACATCAGTCCACCTAAGTAGAAGTCGGGAAGAACTAAAGCACAAATCATCACCATAGTATTTTACTCACTTAACTTCGTATATCTTGAGGACAGAGGCAAAACCTATACAATTTAAGGCCACAATTGCATCGCCCTTCTTATATAAGCCTTTATTAGTTGCAGTCTTAAGAGAAGCATCTAGAATCAACATCATAATCTCATTGCTAGAATGCCAATAGATCGCCCTAGTGCTCTATACCAAATAATAAACAAAATCACTTGATTGTTTATTAGAAACACATTAGAAGAATAAATACATGAGGGGTGGCGAGAAGTTTGACAGTTTCAACAAAAAAAAAAAGAGTTGAGAAGAGAACTGTATACCTGCCTAAATAGAAAAGTACCTACGATGCTTAAAAAACAATGTAATGTAATAAAAAATAAGTTATGCTAAGATTATCACCACCACATTTAAAGTACACATATTAAAAATATTTAAAACATTAAAACCACAAACTCAATACATATCCATAAAAAAAAATGCACCACATCCTAGGACTTTTATTGGTGTGAATAAAACATTTTATCTAACTAGTCTATCTTGTAGGTCTTAGGAATCTTTCTAGAAGTCTTATCATGTCATTTATTTAGATTGTGTCTTAGGTCATTTAATATTAGTTGTCCTGTGACATAAGATTAAAACACTTGTCACAATCTTGTCTAATCCTATTGCTCAACCTTGACAATATAAGTAGGTTCTCATATGTACATTGAGATTTTCATTGTAGGTATTGCATATTCTACATCTTTGATCACATTTGATCTAATATATTTTACATTTACTAGTGGTAAATTTATGCTCTTTCTATTCTCTCTTGTAGAAGGTTATTTTTAAACTTGTAGGTGTTCTTAGGAGCTTTAGTCCTTGAGTGACTCTAACAACTCTTTTCTAAACAATACAAATATTTATTTAATTTATAAACAAAATTACTTTTACTTTTGACTATGTAGTACTTTGGTTGTGTCATATAAATGTCCTTCAAATTACAATAAAAGAATGTAGTTTTCACATAGATATTCTTGACCTCTAATTCATAAGATACAACAACAGATAATAAGATTTTAATGGATATATTTTTACAATAGAAAAAATATCTCACCATAAACAATCCCTCAACATTGAGTAGGCCTTCACACCAAACTTCACTTCATATTTCTCAATAATTTCATGTAAATGAGTCTTCTTTTTTAACATCCATTTTCATCTAGTGAGCCTATGTCCTTTAAGAAACGGTGTTGTGTCCCATGTATCATTTTTGTCAATTGTTGTTATTTCTTCATCCATGAAGCCTACTCTTTATGAATCTACATTATTCATACTGAATGCCTCTTGTATAGATCTTAGTTCATTGATGCTAGTATTCAAATTAAATGTGCATATACAATCATTAGTTGAATATTTTTTTGTGGTTTTCTATGCCTTATAAGAACTTGAACAAGTTGAGTTGGAGGTTCTTCCTTCTAATCAAGATTTAGAGCTAGATGAGAGCTCCTTAACTTCTTGTCAAACTAAGGGTCTTGATTCAATTTTCTTGAGAATATAAGGAAGATAAACCATGTCTTTATTTTATGTTTATGCAAGATACAAGATAATGGAAGAAGATTTATTTTATATCAAAAAATTGTACTTCTACTATATATTTCCTTTTATGCAAAATAACTCTAAATCTTGTATTCTTTCATACCACAACTTTAACTAATGAAGATATTTAACAACCTTCTCCAATTATTTTCTTCTTCTTTAGCATATGCACATACACCTCATGATAAAAAAATATTTGATATTTACCCATGAAAACTTGTGATCTAACCACACCTCCATGGGTGTCATCCACGAGAGCTACCATAGAAGACTTGTTAATTAGGTAGAAATTAGTGGCTAGAACCTTAGCCCAAAAAAAGTGTTACAGGACAAATCCATTTAGCATACTTCTATCCTTTTCCATCGATTCTTTATTCATTCATTTTGCATCTTCATTCTGTTATGGAGGATATTGATTTGTCTTTTCTCTTTATTTTTTAGCTTTATAAAATCTGTCAAGATTATTAGAGAAATTCACTACCATTGTTAGTACTCAAAAATTTAATTTTCTTTATATGTTACAACTCAACAATTTCTTTAAATCATTTAAAATGGTTGAATGCATTATATTTACCCTTGAAAAACTAAACCCATATCCTACTATAATCATCAATAAATAAAACATAAAATATAGATTTAATATTCAAAGGAACATCAATAGGAACAAAGACATCAAAATGAATAAGATCCAAAATATTATAAGATTTATGAGAACATGAGTAAAACTAAAATTTATTTTGTTTACTGTAAATTTAATCCTTGTAGAAATTAAACTCAAAATTATAATTTGTCAAAAATTCAACAATGTTATTAATTTTTAAGGTCTATAGACCTCTCTCTCTCTCATGTGGCCTAATTTCCATAGTGCCATAACATAGTATTTTAAATAGTTAACTTAGAATTGATATAAAGAGAACCCTTAGACACCTAAAAACCACAACCATCTAGTGAAAAGGATACCATCTCCATATTGAGAATTTTTTGTGGACTTATTTTTTACAAGTACTATTATACTCAATAGTTCACGCATCACTTGTTTAAATATCTAGTTCTCAATATACTTCTTCCATAGCACCTCTTATCATTTTAAAATTTTATTTAAGAAACACTACCTACAAACCTATATATATTAGTTTTCTCATAGATAATTAATAGATTACATACTAATATCGGGATATGCAAGAAACCATCAACCCTTCTATCTCTACCATCAAGAAGCTTTTTCGTATACTACAGTGGCTAATAATAGCTCAATAATAATTATCACCCAAGTGCACCTTACCTTCTTTGTACTTTTCATACCTAACAAAATACAATTATAGGGATAATAAACATTAAATTTATGTTATAAAAACTATGCAAGGTGCACAACACACCTTTTTCCAAGATTTAGCATACATGCCTCAAGTATACATTGAACCTTTCATATTCTAATAAAATAAATATAATTATAAGGATAGTAATTAATATTTCAAGAAGATATGAAAAAAAAAATGTATTTAAGTATTGATAAGTTGAGCATCATAGGATCAAATCTTCTACTAAAGATACATAGTAGACTACATGAGCCATTTCCTCACTAACAAGAATTTTTCTTAGATGGAAGATCTATCTATAATTCTAATAGGTGGCCTAGCTCAACTATAACTTGTCATGGGAAAACTAACATAGATGAAACTTCCCTCTCGTTGTTACAATGCACTTAATCACAAATATCAGCTACCATAGGCAACTCTTTGCCCTAGACGTTTCAATAAAAACTATTCTATTCTTCAAATTATAAAATCTCCACAATTTCATAGCCAACATAGATTAGTTTGACAATTTCATTTTTCAATAAAATAAATTCAAATGTACACAAATCTTAATAAAGATAAATTTTTTTATTTCTTCAATTGAAGGGTATGTGCAGGATCATGATGGGCCAAAAAATGGCGATGTGAAAAAAATTGTGTTTTCCATCGACCAAAAAATGCAAAAATCTTGAGTTGACTTTTTTTTGGCTTGGGTGTCAGTACATTGCTCCAAAGCAATGCCCAATGCAAAGAATTGAAAATTGGATATTCGATCCAAATCAGATATCTAATTTGGGTCAAGTATAAATAGATATATGTGGGCATTTAAAATCATTTAAACCATTTTAAACATATCTGAGCGCAGTGAGAGCGACGTGTAGGCTATCAGATATCTAATTTGCAAGGTAATTTTTTGGTTTTTTTTGTTGTAATCGATTTTTCTATTAGTTTTGTATAATTTTACTAATTTTTTTATGGATTTTTATTAAAAACTAGAGTTTTTAATGGATTTTTATTAAAAACTAGTGTTGTTTATGGATTTTTATTAAAAACTAGAGTTTGTTATTGATTTTTCTTAAAACGTAGGGTTTTTTATAGATTCTTATTAAAAACTAGGGCTTTCTTACAATAATTTCATTTATATTGTCTAATTTCAATTAGATTAATTATTTTTTAACTTCAATCAGGTATTATGGTTGAGAATGAAAATGTGTAAATGCCAAACTCTCCACCACCTCCATGCCCAACAATTAGAGACTTAATTGGTGAAAAATTGGAGTAATTGAGAGGCATTTGTGATGTTTATAAGGCAATCCCTCGATTATCCAAGATGACAAACACATTGAAGGAAATAATTAAAAATATAGAAACCCTCTCCACCCAACACAATGCATTTCTTTCATGGTGAGAAACCATGAGGGAATATTACTCCTGTGGATTGTCTTACGAAGATGTGAAAGATCTCCAAATAACAAAATCCCAAATAGCCTCTTTATTTGTTAACCCTTGCACCCATTTTCCAGTTAATGTTAATAAACCAAAACTTTCTATAAAATGGTGCACAAATAAGGACATTGTAGATAAATTTTGGGATCATTGGTGTATGTTTTTTGATAAACCACCCAACAACAATAGTGATATACCATTTTACTTTATTAAAAAATTATACGCTAAGTTTGTGTTAGGGCATCATGTCAATTACTTTGACATTAAACCCTTCCACGGCATCGGTGGAGGTATACCCCAGGATAGAATAGGGGTATTTAGAGTAGTTGAGTTCCCATATGTTCCCCCTCCTCCCCTTCCTCTACCACCTCTAGTACATCATCCAGATATTATCAAGGATGCAACCACATAGACTATTCAGGCTATTCACTCTTTGAGTGATCTTTTGCTTTCCCATACTTCTACAGTAGCTTAGCCACATTCTGGTGATGTTGGCGATGGATCGAGTCCTGCTACATCATCCTCCATAGGTCCACATATTTGTGTGCCACATACTTGCACTATGTGGCACCAGATATGCTTGGGTCCTCTTGTACAACTTAGTGAACATCCCTTGGACACTTTTGATTATGACCTCCATGAGGTTGAAATTATAAGAGACCAAACGTAGGGGAGTGAAGCACACCCTATAGAGTCCTCTCCTGCTAGAGAGGGGGACATTGGAATAGTTACATAGGTAAGATTTAAGTTGTAAATTCATAACTTGCATTTGTTTTTAAATGAATATTAATAATAGATAGTATCAAGTACTAATATTTATTTACATGGTCTATTTAACAGTTGATGTCTGAGGAGGAGCTCACGTAGATGAATGATAGCACCCTTAGGGTCATTTCATTTGGCCTAGACATTCACATGGTATATATTTTCACACTCACTCGTTTACATTTTTTTATTATATACTTGCTTGTCATTTGAATTGTCATTAATGAAATTATATATTAACTTATATGTTTATCTTATTTTCCTCTTGTAGGAAACACCTAGTACGAGTGAGGTGTAGTGTTTCTAGACTATGGAGGTGCAATGTTAGATAAGGGAAAAGTAATTGAACTCAAATTTGATTGAATTAAGATTTTTAAGATCTTATATTGATTATACATACATCAACATAGATTGGTAGTTTCATATGTACTTGTCATTTTTATGTATAGGTGGTTATGAGCTATACATCCTTGTTGACAATTGTCACAACACTTGAAGGATTAGGTATTGGAACACCTCAAGGAGTAGGTGTTGAAACACCTCAAGGATGTGTCAAAACACCTGAAGGAGATAAAGAAAAAGAGATGCTTAAATAGGTATGTGTTTATTTTATTTTGTGTTTGGTAAATATGTTTCTATTACTGACAATTGTATGCTAACTTGTATCAATTTTATGTTTTTGTTCACATATATAGATTGACATTTCAAAATTCGGTTTGATTGGTTCTTTGAGAGGGGCATATTCTAGGACTCTTGACCCTTTGAAGTGACATATATTTGAGGTAATCAAGATTTCAATTTTAGAGTTCAATTATAATTCAATGTATATTGATTTTGATGTTAATTATTTAGTTTGAAATTATATAGTATAACTAATCTCAATTTTGGTTTGAATTTTTCTTGTGCAGCTACCTTCAAAGCCAAAGAGTGCTTCAAAGAGGCTCCATTTTGATGATCCACCAGTAGTTTAGGATGAGATAGACATTTTGACATGTAAATTTTGAATAGATATCGAGATGGCATATGCCACATTTTGTAAAACTTTGTTTGAGTTGGCGTTGATGTCATTTTTGTATATGGACATACACTTGATTATTGGATAATTTGATATATATATATAGAAGTTGAAAATCAAAATAATTTGTTCCTCATGTGTGCACGATTAAACTCTTTGAAAATTTAATCTTGAGCAATGGTTAAATATCAATGTACAATAGCATAAAAAATAATGGTTATATTATGTAGTTTATATTCATATCGTTGATTACATTGCATTGCACATCTTTCAAAGTCAAAGCATTACTTCACATTGCATAACTAACAACTAGATGCCGATAGATGAAAAAAAATCAATAACAATATAGTTTTTACAAAGTCAACCTAAGTAGTTATGCAATTACTTCACATTGCATAACTAATAACTAGGAGCAAGTGTCAATTGCATTTGCTTGTCATGGAATTCTATGAGACCACATTTCTTTGAGGCATTTTTTCAAACAGTTCACTACCCTGTCTATGCTACCACATTTTTAATACATGTCTACCAAATCTTTTCATCAAAAAATTCACTGGCTTGTTGCTATGGCTAAAATCCTAAAACAAGTGCTTTTAAACAAGCTATGGATGCTTGGAAATTTTTTATCAAAGCATAATAGTAAGCAATAGCATAGAAAAGGCAATGAACTATCTGAAAAAATGCCTCAAATAAATGAGGTCTCATGGTCATGGAATACCATGACAATCAAAAGCAATTTTGATTCTCATGGTATTCCATCACCATGAGACCTCATTTCTTTGAGGCATTTTTTCAAACAGTTGACTACCTTGTTGATTTTCATGGAATTCCATCACCATGAGACCTCATTTTATTGGGGCATTTTTTTAAACAATTCACTACCTTGTCTATACTACCACATTTTTCATACATATCTATCAAAGCATTCTATCAAACATTTCATTACCTTGCTACTATGGCTAAAAGCCTAAAATAAGTGATTTCGAACAAGCTATGGATGCTTGGAAAGAATCTAACAAAGCATAATAGTAAGCAATAACATAAAAAAGGAAATGAACTATTAAAAAAAAATGTGTCAAAGAAATGTGGTCTCATGGTGATGGAATGCCATGCCAAGAAAATTGCTATAGATTGTCATGGCATTCCATCACCATGAGACCACATTTTTTTGAGGCATTTTTAAAAATAGTTCACTACCTTTTATATGCTACCACATTTTGCATATGTCTACCAAATCATTTTATCAAATAGTTGATTGCCTTGCTGCTATGGCTAAAAGCCTAAAATAAGTGCTTTTAAACAAGTTATATGGATGCTTGGAAAATGATGCAAGAGTACCTTGGAAATAGAGGACTATTTGATGGTTATTTGATGCAACCAAGCATGTAAAACCACTCACTTTCACAATACAAGGGATTCCTAACCACCTTTCTTTTTACAAACTCAATCGGGACTGATTTTCTAATCTTTCGCCTAGACAAGCTTGTAGGTCAGTAGCTCCAATTTTCTCAACTTAACTCTCAGATCTCTTTAACAACTCTTACAACTAATCATCATTATATACACCCATTTTAGTCCCCTTCAACATACTTCCAACTCACATAGGACTCCTTTGGAACAACTTTCACAAATCACGCAAACTATGCTGCTCAACCTAGCCAAATAAACCAAATTTCCAAAGAAACCACCCTTGGAACACTTCATAGACCCTAAAACTTGTTGGGGAAGCACTCAAAAAATGAAAAAACCTTAAATTTTCCCATTTATCCTTTGGAATTCTCCATCTAAGACCCTATTCCACAAAACCCTCAAATTGCTCAAATTTGGCAAGGGTTTATTGAAAAACCTACTTGCAAACTTCCTTAGACTTTACCACCAACTCCAACATCCTTTAATAGCCCTTCACAAGCTTAAAATAACAATAAAAGTGACTTCCCTTAAAAAATTCCCACTTTTACCCTCTCTAACCTCACTTTTTCATGCAAAAACACCCTAAATGCCATCTAGGGCATCACCAAAAATCATAGTGCTAACCTCCCCTAAACAAGAAATAATCCAAACATGATTATTTATCCTAACTAAGCCTATCCACTAAGTTACAACATCATACAGTTGGTGGAAGGCTTAAAACTCCATTTTAAATGCACTCAAACCCTTGGAAAAAGGCTCACAGACCAACCTCCAGTAAAATGCCTCTTAAATGCACAAAAATGAATAAAATTACTTCAAACCAAGTTTGTGAATAAGTTAACTTTGGTGTCCACCAGTTTTCATTAAAAAGAAAGCACAACCGCATTGTACGGAACCGTACAATACCAAGAAACTTCAAGAATTCTGGGAAAAAATAGAAATTTGCATGGAGATAACAAGATTTTATTGATTCTCTTTCAAACTTGGTTTCTCCAACATCAAACTCAACCATAAGAGGCCTTTTTAAACATTAAAATTTGAGATTGTGTTAGTTTGAGTTGTTGTGACCTTTTCCACCCCTATCCTTACATCAGAAAATATCTATCAAATCAGAATAATAAGCAATAGCATAGACAAGGCAGTGAACTATTCAAAAAAATGCCTCAAAGAAATGTGGTCTCAATGTGCATGCCATGGCATTCCATCACCATGAGACCACATTTCTTTGAGGCATTTTTTCAAACAGTTCACTATCTTGTCTATGCTACCACATTTTTCATACATGTCTACCAAAGCATTTTATCAAAAAATTCACTGCCTTGGTAGAGTATGGCTAAAAGTATAAAATAGGTGCCTTCAAACAAGCTATGGACTCTTGGAAAAATTCTATCAAAGCATAATAGTAAGCAATAGCATAGAGAAGGAAATGAACTGTTTGAAAAAATGCCTCAAATAAATGAGGTCTCATGGTGTTGGAATGCCATGACAATCAAAATTGATTTTGATTGTCATGGCATTCCAACACCATGAGACCTCATTTCTTTGAGGCATTTTTTTCAAAATTTTGTCTATGCTACCACATTTTTCATACATGTCTACCAAAGTGTTTTATCAAATAGTTCACTGCCTTGCTGCTATGGCTAAAAGCCTAAAACAAGTGATTTTGAACAAGCTATGGATGCTTGGAAAAAATTAATCAAATCATAATAGAAAGTAACAAGCTATGGTCTCATGGCTTTTTTTGCACGAAAATCAGTGTTGGAGATCAGTTGGAGGTTGAAAACTACTTGTAAGGGAATAGATAAATATTTTTCTACAACTTGTACGACCAAACCAATTGTTCCAACATGTTTGAATGGGTACGTTTAGGCTAGGTATGGTCCCCTTTTGCACCCAAACAGGACGAAGCAGTCTGAGCTATGTTCATCTGGTGAAATCCCTTAAGAGTCCAAAGTGTAAAAGGGAAGCAATCTTTGATAGACTATTACTCAGAAATCATGATACCAAAATTTTTTTTGTCTAAGGATACAAGATCATGTTGGGCCCCTCTACAATAACCTCTCTTAGTTTTTTCTATCTAGAAGGCATTTTCCCATGGTGATGATTTTTTAGTTGAGGGAAAAGTTGTCAAATGCAAGCAATGTAAAGTTGCAAAGTAGTGCAACTTTCATTATACAACTCGTGCAACCAAATAGACTATTCCAACATGTCTAGATGGGTACATTTACGCTAGGGATGGTCCTCTTTTGTGCCCAAATACATTGAATCACTTCGAGCTATATTGGACCGACAATTTCCCCTAAAAGTCCAAAGTGCTAAAAGGAAACAATCTTTGAAGGGATATTTCTCAAAAATAATGGTGCTTATAGACTCTTCATCTAACACTATGGTATCGTGTTGGGACCATCTACAACAACCTCTCTCAGTTTTTTCTATTTCAGAGGTGTTTTCTGGTGGTGACAAGTTTTCAGTTGAGGGAAAAGTTGTCAGATGCAAGCAGTGTAAAGTTGCAAAGTGGTGCAAATTTTATTCTGCGACTCGTACGACCAAACAGACTATTCCAACACATCCGTATGGGTACGTTACGCTAGGTATGGTCCTCTTTTGCACCCAAATATGTCAAATCACTCTGAGCTACATTGGACTAGCAATTTCCCTTAAGAGTCAAAAGTGCTAAAAGGCAACAATCTTTGAAGGGATATTTCTTGAAAAATGTGATACTTACAGACTCTTCGTCTGAGGCTATGGGATCATGTTGGGACTATCTACAATAACCTCTCTTAGTTTTTTCTATATCGAAGGTTTTTTTCCAATTGTGACAATTTTTCAATTGAGGGAAAAGTTGTCAGATGCAAGTAGTGTAAAGCTACAAAGTGGTGCAAATTTCATTCTGCAACTCGTACAACCAAAAAATTTGTTCCAACACATCTAGATGAGTACATTTACACTATGAATGGTCCTCTTTTGCACCCAAATACACCGAATCACTCTGAGCTACATTGGACCAACGATTTTCCTTAACAGTCCAAAGTGCTAAAAGACAACAATCTTTGAAGGGTTATTTCTTGAAAACCGTGATGCTTATAGACTCTATGTATGAGGCTATAGGATCATGTTGAGACCATCTACAATAGCCTCTCTAATTTTTTTCTATCTTAAAGGCATTTTCCCATGGTGAAAATTTTTCAATTAAGGGAAAAGTTGTCATAAGCAAACAGTGTAAAGTTGCAAAGTGGTTGAACTTTCATTCGACAACTCGTACGACCAAATGGACTATTCCAACATGTCTAGATGGGTACATTTACGCTAGGGATGGTCCTATTTTGCATCCAAATATGTGGAATCACTCTGAGCTACATTGGACTGGCGATTTCCCTTAAGAGTCCAAAGTGCTTAAAGGTCATACCATCTATTGTATGGTCTGTCGCTCCATGGTATGGACATGGTATATGTTATTAGGACTATATAAGGTGATTATGTGGGTTTAAAGAGATAGAAAGGTCTGTAGTTGAGTTGGTGAGTTGCCATGCATGGCAAAAATGAGTGAAATTAGGTGAAAAATGGTGGTTACAACATGCTAATGTCAATGAAACGTGGGGGCAGCAAAATTTAAGGTTGGATTAGGATTGTACAGGTCCTAATAGAATTTTTTGATGATTTTATAGGTTGTAGCAAGGTTGGAAACATTGATTTTCTTAAAAACCTCATGAAAGTTGCTAAAAATGAGGGTTTGTTAAAATAGAGCCTTAGAAAGCGTATCTCACCAAAAGAATTATGGTTTTGGTAGTTTGGTAGGCTGTTTAATGCTACCCCATCAAAAATTTAGGTTTGGGAAGTGTTTAAATATGAGTCTCTTTGTAAAATGGGTCTATTTTGGGGTCTTGGACAACAAAAGAGTGCTCCACCCATGTTTTAGAGAATTTGCACCCAAGTTTGGGTTTGAGGATCAAATTGGAGTTTGAAGCATCTTTAATTGTAATTGTGTTGTTTAAATCCACCTAGCTCTTGCATCAGAAAACTCTTACCCAATCAACTTGAACATCATGCACACCCAAATACCTTGTTTCCACTTTGCTAGATCAAAGACTCAATTACATTGGAAATGACCTTCACATGACCTTTTTAAAATAAAAAAAAAATTGGAAAAATTTGCAAGCCATTGTAATTTATTATATATAAATAGGAGATATTACAAAACCTAGTTCAAGTGAGCATACCGACAGGAAAGAACCAAGAAGAAAACCTCCAGCTATAGCTCGATTAAGTACAAAAAGCTCTTACAGAATTGTCCCAATAACTATAACAAAGCATACATCTGTATGACTATTTCAACCTATGAATTTCCAAAATATAGAACCCTTTACATTTTAAACATACCCTTTATACAATGCCAGGAATTTGACCCATATTTCAAAAAACATCACTGGATATAGATTATGCCCATACACAGTTATGACCTTTTTACATTGTTTCACATTTGAAATTCAAATTTTACAGAATTTTCCTATTGGAGGCATTTAGGGCATAGTCTTCCACAAGAGTAGCATGTTGACATTCTAGAGTGACAAGCACTTGTACAAACCATCAAGGTAGCAGTTAAACTACATACAATAGAAAAGATGCTTAGAATAATAAATATATATTACTATAATCTATCACATACCTCTTCAAAAGGATTAGAGATAGCTATTGTTGCAGTAGGTCCATGATCAATCATGATAGGAATATTGCAAAATTTGTCAAATAAGAAATCTATATTTTCACAATAGAAAAGATGCTTAGACTAACAAATCTATATTAATCTTAACAACCTAAATGATGATGAATTGGTAATGAAAACTATAAAAGATGCTTATAATAACCAATCTATATTATTCTAAATGACCTAATTGATGATGAGATGGTAATGCAAACTCTAAAAGATGCTTAGAATAACTAATCTATATTATTGTAATATGTCGCATACCTCTTTGAAATGATCAGAGCTAGCTATTATTGTAGCAGGTCCATGATCAATCATGCCAAAAATATTGCAAAAGTTATCAAATGAGAAATCTATATTGTCACAATAGAAAATATGCTTAGACTAACAAATCTATATTAATCTAAACAACCTGAATGATGATGAATTGGTAATGAAAACTATAAAAGATGCTTAGAATAACCAATCTATATTATTCTAAACAACCTAATTGATGATGATATGGTAATGCAAACTATAAAAGACACTTAGAATAACCAAAAAAATATTGTAATATGTTGTATACCTCTCTAAAAGGTTCAGAGTTGGCTATTGTTGCAACAGGTCCATGATCAATCATGCCAAAAATAACGCAAAAGTTTTCAAATGATAAATCTATATTGTCACACTAGAAAAGATGCTTAGACTAATAAATCTATATTAATCTAAACAACCTGAATGATGATGAATTGGTAATGTAAACTATAAAAGATGCTTAGAATAACCAATCTATATTATTCTAAATGACCTAATTGATGATGAGATGGTAATGCAAACTATAAAAGATGCTTAGAATAACCAATCTATATTATTGTAATCTCTCACATACCTCTTCGGAAGGATTAGAGTAGGCTTTTGTTGCAATAGGTCTATGATCAATCATGCCACGAATATCGCAATAGTACATACAAAATATCACTATTAAAGACACTTGCATTGCAATAGTATACAAAATATATGTATTAAATAAAGAACACTAATGAACTTAAGCATAATGAAGCTAAGTGTTGTACCTTCCATTCTTGAATATGCTATTCAAGTGTGCCTGAAGGGTCATCTCTTTGCTTAAGAGTATCTGATATTGCTTCATGATCAACATTACTAAGTGTCCATAGTTGTTTTGTCTTTGGTTTGGCATGATGCTTCAACAACTTAAAATTTGTTGCTATAACAAGGTGTGAATACATGAGAATGGTTTTGTGTTTCTCATAGCCTTCAAATATAGGTATGCCATTCTTTCTAATCATGTATGTTTGCAACCAAGTTCCTACAACCACAATTGAACTTGTAGGATACATGAACCCATCACCATCTTCCATCAGTTGTGTTAGCTTATTCCTTACCCACACACATTGAGCCAACCAATAGTCTGATCTCTCTTCATTCCCCTGTGATGCAACAATTGCAAAAACATGTCCTAGTTGTAGCAAATCTGAAAGACGGTTTTAATCAACTGAACTTTCCATTGTGTCATTTGTCATGGATATTGTTTGAGATAAAGGAGTTAGTTATTGTGGAACCCATATATCCACCCACTCACTTGAATCACATTGATCCCACTTGCATTGAATACAACTCTGACAAAATCAAGCCAACTCTCATATCCAAATGGTCCATGTGCTTGCATCCAAGCTTTGAAATGAATGCATCTTTGAAGAATATTTTATTGTATGACAATCCAATCTACCTCCCACTATACCCTCCTCAACCAACCAAAAGAATCTGCACACTATGGAATCAAGTGTCCCTCCTTGTGACAATTTTGAACTACACCAATCAACAATAGAACGTACATCACTAAATTTTTCTCCTAAAATCTTTAATTACTCCTTGACTATAGCTCTCTTTACACATGCGCCTGCTCCGTCATGCTCCCCTTTCCCATGCCCAACTTCAAAAAAACTCCAAATATGAGGTACACCCCTCTCTACATGCATTCTACTCAACCAATAAAATATACGAGCATTCTTGAATTGACCAGTGTAGTTATTTGAACAATTGAGCTATCGGTCGAGTGCTATATCATGCTCCTGCAAGAACTCAAAAAAATTCTCAAAAAAATGTTGGACATACTTAGACGAGTGAGATCTATCATCACTCATATAAAAATGATACTCTAATTATCTTTTGATCCTCCTCTGTACTATCAGGTGCATGTCTAAATGTTATGTGGACAAAAATAGCAATCTGAATGGAATTGTGATAATGAGACTGTACCTCATTTTTTGGTTGCAATGTGTAGTTTTCTACAAAATCAACCACTGATATAATATTTTCAATCAAAAAAGAGTCCTTACACATCTTGAATTTTTGATCCAACCACTAAGACCTATGGCTATGCCTTGCATACTTGTAGAAAATATTGTCCTTAAAATCTGAAATAAAATCAGCAACATTGCATTCTTTCATAACCAACTTGCATCTAGAACCTTCACCTCCACTCTGCAAAGTATATTTGACTATCTCATATCTCTTTTTCTCAACAAGCTTCTTTCCAAATTCATGTTTGGAACCCTCATGAAAACATTGAATAAACTTTGACAATCCACCACATTGTGAGCACTTCACATTTAAACAATCATTTCTATAGAAAAAGCGACCATCATCTCTAGAACATAAAAATAGATCTAGCAAGTCCCTTGATGATTTCAGAAGATGTATTGCACCACACTCCTGCAACATTTCATGAGTATGCAAAGTAGAATAGATATAGCATAAGAGTTCATGGTACATTGAAAACTCCACATGGTATTTGCAACAACAAGTATTACGAATTTTAAGAGGCACACAATAAAATGGCTTCAAACATTCAAAAGTCCTTTGTGATATTTCCATATTTGGATGTGTTTCAATAAAAAATTTGAACAACATTGTTTGGCTTGATTCCAAGAAATTTTTAGGATGTGGTGTACGATCTCGATTGCTAATTCTTAACTTTAAAACATCCTTTGCATTGGGTGATACCCTAGAGTTATCATGCCAAAATTGTTGAATTACCTGCTTTACATTATCGGTTAGCTTCTTATCAACATGTGGAAGCCTCCTAGAAAAATCCCATGTATCATTTTGAAGAGGATCATTAATTCTTTCTCTTCTTGCAACTTTTCTATCCAAATTTTTACGATTTATGTCAAAATCAATACAAGTTTGTCTCATAAAGAAAGCCTTTTTCAATTGATGGATTACTAGGGAAGTTGTAATGACTCTCCAAGTAGCTCTCTTATCTTTTTCCTTGTTATTTTTTCCAATAGACTTGAGAGCATTAAAAAAAAAATGACAATAATAGAATTTTTTTCAGTCTTCTTGTTCATGTGAATCTTCAATTTGGCTAGCAAAGGTCTCATCTTTTGCATCTTTAGCAATTGTACAATAATTTGGCATTGCTCAGTCAATGTCTTATTGCTAAAATATTGGTTGAAAAGTCTTGTAGCCCACAACTAAATGGTTTGTGTTGACCTCTTGCCTTCAAAATTGTTTATAATGTTCTCATCAATTTCAAGTAACCATTTAGGGGTTCTTGAAGGTCTTGAATTTGGAATATTTCTTTCTTCCACGCAAGGTTTTTCATTTCTCATGTAATCTAGTGAAACATAATTTACACTTGGTTCAATATTATTTTCAACATCTTCAATTCCAACATTTTCAATATCAATTTCAATAATTTCATTCCCAATTTCTTTATCATGTTCAACATCTTCAATTCCAACATTTTCACCTTGAACATTTTCATTATCAATTTCAATAATTTCATTCCCAATTTGAATATCATGTTCAACATCTTCAATTCCAACATTTTCACCTTGAACATATTCAATTTCCTCTTCACTTGAAAGACCATAAGGCTCAGGTTAACCAATATTTAACATACCTTATCTTCTCTTCCTATAACCTTCTCTATATATTTGTCTGTATGCTGCAATTTGTTCTTTTGTAATCTTTCTCTTATGTTTTTGCTTCTAACGATTGTTTCTCCCCATTATACCTCATAAAATATGCTAAAAAATGATTGCTTATGACAAATTTGAGTAGAAGATGCTCCAAAAAGTTGATCTTTGTCTCTTCCTGTCTAAAATCATGTGTTTGTCACTTGCAAAGCCTACAAATAGAATGTAGGGTCTATTGTGATGCCCAAAATGGCCCACATGGG